>JAMWET010001379.1:25000-182500 GCA_024036415.1 Prochilodus magdalenae | reverse complement strand
TCTCTCTCTCCTCACTCTCTCTCTCTCTCTCCTCGCTCTCTCTCTTTCCTCGCTCTCTCTCTCTCTCTCTCTCTCTCTCTCTCTCTCTCCCTCTCTCCCTCTCTCTCTCTCTCTCTCTCTTTCTCTCTCTCTCTCTCTCTCTCACACACACACACACACCAACATACACAACCAGCAGGAAGGTTAGGATTTAGGGTTAGGGTTAGGAGGAGGGATGGATCTCTAACGTGCCTTTCAATGACTGTTCTTTAAAGAACCATCTTTCTGAATAAGATGTGCTTGTGTGAACATATATGTCATTTATTTGATGATCGCATATTTACATAACAAACTCTCCCCCTTTCTCTCTCTCTCCTCGCTCTCTCTCTCTCTCTCTCTCGCTCTCTCTCTCTCTCTCTCTCTCTCTCTCTCTCTCTCTCTCTCTCTCTCTCCTCACTCTCTCTCTCTCTCTCTCTCTCTCTCTCTCTCTCTCTCTCTCTCTCTCGCTCTCTCTCGCTCTCTCTCTCTCTCTCTCTCTCTCTCTCTCTCTCTCTTCTCTCTCTCTTCTCTCTCCTCGCTCTCTCTCCTCGCTCTCTCTCTCTCTCTCTCTCTCTCTCTCTCTCTCTCTCTCTCTCACACACAGACACACACACACACACCAACATACACAACCAGCAGGAAGGCTAGGATTTAGGGTTAGGGTTAGGAGGAGGGACGGATCCCTAAACTGCCTTGCTGTGAACCATCTTTCTGAATAAGATGTGCTTGTGTGAAGAAACCTATTAAAGCCTCCACAGAACCCTTAGATCATACAGAACTAGTTCTAGAATAAGACCTTTATAAGGTTCTTTACACTCACTATTGTGTTTTCCACACAAGCTTCTTTAGGGAACCTGCAGTGGTCCTTCTATGGCATCGCTCGAAGAGCTCCACTGGCACTCTGGCGCCCTACCCTGCTGTAATGCGACTGTTGGACAGCTGCAGTGGGGAATGTGAGGCGTCATGGGCTACAGCACTGCAGGTGCCGCAGGCTGAAGAATGGGCATGCTCGACCTGCCACGCTCTCTAAGCTGAACAACAAGGTCGTGCTTGTAAATATAGAGCAGCATGGCATTCGGACTGGGAGATTTATGAAGGTCCTGGAAGAGGGCTGCAGATGAAACGTATGCTGTCACTCTGTTGTCTGTCAAGCACCATCTAGCACGTCAGAGCAGGCCCCTCCTCAGTGACCACTGCGCTGTCTGACTGCATCTGCTCACTTTCATCTCTACATACGGTCAAGAGAGTTCATTTGATCGACGGCACTCGGCTTGTTTATTCTACGCTGCAGAAGCACTGAATTTGTATGATTCATGCACAGGAGGGTTTTAGGACTGCTAGCTGTACCTGGTGGGATTCTCTAGATAAAGGGGGGGCGCAGGATTTACTTGGTCATGGGTGCATTTACTTTAACAAGCCAGCCGTATTGGGATACTTTATGGTTTTGCTTTGTGTGTGAAACAATACACGTGCATGGGAAATAATTTAAGACCACAATGTCTATTTGTAACCTTGATAGTTCAAATCCATTAAAAACTGGGAAGTTATATCAAAGGTTATAAAACATTGTTAGTGTTTTACACTGAGAACCAAGGGTCTCAATGTCTACAACCCAAATCCATTCAATCATTCATTGATTCACCGATTTATTAATTCATTCATTTATTCACCCCTCTATCTAGCCATTTACCCCCTTTAGTCGCTGGAGCCTATCTCAGTGCTCACTGTAAGGAAGGCCAAAACATCCTGGGCCTCTGGGCAAAGATGTTAGGCTGTCATTGTTCAGCTGCTTCACCCACAACTGGCAAGCTTCTATCTTCCTTGACTAACATTGAGCTGTAGCCCTGGTCTGCCTCAGGGTGGTGCTGTAGCAGGTTGGTTCACCCAGTTGGTTCTGCATAGTGCTACAGCCTAGTAACTGCCTAGTAACTGGAACTACATGTGATGTAGCATATTTGTAAATCTGAAACAAACTTGACAAACTGAGAGAAGAAAAGGAGATGACGTGTGAAGTGCTGTCAAACTAGAAGAGAGCGGGAACTGTTAAACCACACCCTTTGTTGCCACTGGAGTGTCTTTATGGGGAGTGAGCAGTCAATACTAGATTAACGAGTCAACATGGGACCCCCTGAATTTCAGAGGTCATCCAGCATGTTGTGCAGAACCACTAGTGACCCTACACATGTCTACAGTATTATGTGAAATGCTGAGGATGGTAAAATAGTGGGTTTGGAGATTAATTGGCCTTGTAATGACCTGCATGTACCATTCCAGGAAGAATTCGACTGAATCGGGTAACAGTAAAGTACATGATCATTTTTGACAGAACAAGAACTAGTTTGAGAAAATAAGACTTGTTTATTTTGACCTTCTGTTTTAAAACGTTCATTTTTGGCAGGTGATACTGTACAAGGTACAGTTCTGTTTTAATCCCTGAGTGGTCTGAAACTGAGAAACTTTGAACCTGTTAGGTATAGTCATATGCAAAGTAAGAATAAGTGAACACATCCTCTAGCCACACACGGACACACATGCACATTTGAACAAACATTTACCGTTCATTTGCTGAATTTAACAAATTAGGGAAAATATTTTTACAAATCTGTTAAACTCAACAAAATAAACAGAAATTGGGAACAAAAATTAGCTAAAAAAAGTCAGAAAACTACTACTAATAATAATAATAATAATAATAACAATAATAATAATAATAATAATAATACATATATATATATATATATATATATATATATATATATATATATATATATATATATATATATATATATATATATATAAAATTAGCTGAAAAAAGTCAGAAAACTAATAATATATAACATATATGTATATATTATATAAGTATATAATATATATATATATATATTATATATACATATATATTTATATATATATAATACATATATATATATTGTTAGTTTTCTGACTTTTTTTAAGCTAATTTTATATATACATATATATATATATATATATAAAACAATCGGCTCATGGGATTGTACAATCAAAACATTTTGTATATATTCCATTACTAATTGTTTGCCAAAAACCCCAAACTGATTCATTTTTAAACAAAACCTGTTCTTTGATACTGTACTTAAAGAGACATATAAGCGCTTTAGCCCACGAACCGAAAACAATGTGGTAATGTGCTATGTTCCTCCAACCATACGCTCTTTATTAGCAACCCAGTGTCTACATCTAACACAAACTGATATGCAGTAGTGCTTCTCGGTCCTGCTGTACACATTTTGATGTTTTGTTTTGTTATCCAGCAACACAATAAAATGATCCTATATTAAGATACAACAAGTAAACAAAATCTCAGAGAGAACTTACCGTTTGTGACTGATTTACTCTTGCCTGGAAACACCTTGAACAAACAAACACAAAACCCACAAAGTGTTTAATGTACAGCAAGTCATGGTGTAGCAGGGTGGGGGCAGGTTTACCTATAGATGTGCCTGTTATTGACAGTCTGCTAAGAACTTCCCTGCAAATAAACACAGGGGCAGCTAGCATATGACCCATGCTGTATAACCACATGTCTGTTTATGTTTCAGATATTAATATAATGTTTCAGCTATTTATTTAAAACAATTCAGTTAATCCATTCCTCGTGTGTTTGGTAACTACAGAAAGATTCCATCAGAACGTTATCATTTCATATTTGATCATACACCATCATTTTATAATGTTATAAATTTTTAAAGATATCTGAGTGATACAAAAAGCTACATAAAATGAATGGAATAAGAAAAACGGCTATAAATAATATACATGCACTAAACATTAATTATGATTTGCATTATGAATCCCTTGAACTTTGATTACAAGTATAAATACTCAATATTATTATTAAATACTCTAAATTATAACAATATATTAAATTATTATATAGTAGTTAATTTTACTGTAGTGTGATGTCACCACGCAGGCCAATCTACAGACAGGCTTGTAAAATAGTGGAACAACACCAGCACTCGTCTTCAGACTAGAAAATTAGAATTTAATTAAGTCCTTATGAAAATAAGAAGTCTGTTTAAAACAAAGAATCTGTTTCACCTTCATTTATCATGTACCCATACCCAATGAAGCAAGAGCCCAAATAGCAGAAACCACCCCTGGAAAACATTAGCAAACCTGCCCCTTAAAGTTCAACATCCTCATGTACCTGAAGTTACCTTTCACATCATTCAGTACACAACAGCCCACCCTGATGAACACAGTATCCTTACCAAGACAGAACAAGCATGATGTGGACGTGTGAGTGTTGGGTTGCGTGTGTTTTGTAACAGACAATATGCAAATACAAATGAAGCAGTGGACCCACACAGCAAGCACAAACACCCAGTATCAGTAGAGCACAGCTTCTTAGACCATCAGCAACTGGACCAATGATACATCATAAGCTCACCGAACACTAATGAGTCACCTTGTGTGTTTAAGGTGGTAGTAACTTCAGGCTCCTGTAGATGGCGCTGTGCGAGGATGCTGGGTCTATAAATACCTGCGGGGTGTGAGTGATGGGATCCATAGATTGAGAAGAGGTGCTACAGTGCTGTTAATGTCTCGTCCCATGTGTGGAAAAGGGCTCCACAGCAGATGTTAATGATTGGCCAAAAGGAGTGACTGCATTTGGGCGTGGCCAAAGACCATAGTGTGGAGGAAGTAGCTGAATCTGCAGGTGTATGGAAGCCTACGGTCATACGGGTCTACCAGCAGTGGCTAAAATCCTAGTATACAGGAAACTCTCTTTGGAATTGTGCCAGCCACATCAGTGTAGGCCACATCAGTGTAGGCCACATCAGTGTAGGCCACATCAGTGTAGTGGATGTCTTATCCACCAAATCTGGCCCAGCTATGCAGTTCCTTGATGTAAGAGTGACTGAACACTGATGTGGCCTACATCCAGAAAGGTAGGTATTACACACTGTTAGGTACGTTTCAGCCACAGGTGACTCATGTCTGTGCGCTGAGCTCATATTATAATAATAATGTTATTATGTGGATGATGCTTTGTTGGGCTATTTTCCAGCTTAAAGCTACACTGTGCATGTTTTGGTCATTTGGAGACCTCGCTAGTGGAGCTGCATGTGGAACAACATGGGACCCCTTCCTGAAGAAGATAACTCATTACAGAGAATTCGAAAACCCAGTCAAGGTTTGTTCAAGGAAGTGTCTTCTGAGGATGTAAATTAATCTGTGACTGTTATTATGTTTATATTAGTATAATGCTGATTTTGCATTGGACACCTAAACTGTGTGTGTGGGATGTTATTCTGTAAAGACTGAAAAGGCTTTTAGCATGTTTCTTTATTCTCACTAATTGTTTGCAATATGCATATGCAGAGCTGAGAGCCACCAAAACAGGGGAGTGCAGGCCACAGCTTAAGGAGAGGTAAAACGCTACATGTATTTTTAAAGATAGGTCATATATTAATTAATAATTAGCAGAAACCGAAGTGGTTTAGGCTGCGCCCTGTGCTCCCCTCTACACACTGATCATGTCACGTCACATAGCCATACAGCGGTTTCACACACCCTCATTGTAATGCGCAACGCGAACAACGGCACAGCCTTATCAGCACTCCTGCAGTACTTACTGTGTTTACCTTTATCCAGATACTGGGCTTTGTGTCAACGCCTTAGCTGAGAGCACCAAATGGAATTGACATTAAAGAAAGTACACCAAAAAAAAGAGAGAAAAAGGAATGAACTGAAAATGGTTACTCATGTTTGCATAAGTCAGCCTGTACAGTGTGTTTACCTTTGCAGAGGCGGACGGGCCCTTGGTTTCCCACATGCCACGTGTTTTAGATACATCAGTTGGCTTCGGCTCCTGCCAAAATCACAAAGCACTGTCATCACATACCTGCTAACGAGGACTTCTGACTCCTCAGTCATTTCTGTAGTCGACAACAAGTTTACCTCATCAGCCCAGAGACGTGAGAGGAACAGCGGACAGAGAAAGCAAAAGACCGGAGTGGAGGATAGCCGAGGAGAGCTGCCAAAAGCCATTCAGCTATCAGACAATCAGAAAACGGAGGAGCTGAGATCAGGAGGAAGGAAAGGAGGTATCATAGAAACAGAATGACAGAGGCAAAGCATGTCGTCGCTGTCCAAAGACAAACAAGTATCTCCAAAATGGCAACTTTACAGGAGAGGACAAAAACCTAATTTAACCTTAATGTAAGTCAATGGAACCAGACATCTTTTTAAACAGTTTTGGGCCATTTCTGTTGGTCCATTCATCATAACATTCTCCCACAGTGTAAACAGCAGCTGGTGTGGCCAAATTATGCATAAAAGTAAAAATGGACAAAAGTAGAGATACATGTTTTTTATTGGACAGTGACGATTTACAGTCCAAAAGAGCAAAAGTCAAAGGCCACCCTTTTCATTTATTCCATGTCCAGGCAAAATGGCTGTTAAAGATACTAAATCTACAGCAGTATTTAGTAGAATGTATCCGTCTTCAGGATTTAGTGTGTTCCTAATGTTTTTTCATTAAACTCGCATTCAGTTTTTTAAAGAAGTCTGCAGGGACATCTTTCTAGTTTTCCAAAGTTCAGTATTAGAAGTTGGTTGCATTTTCTGCTTCTCCCTTGAACCCGGGCCGGGTTTGATTCCCGACTGGGGCGTTTAGGGTCCTGCCTGTGTGGAGTTTGCATGCTCTACCCACGTGGGTTTCCTTCATCAGCCCGAAGGCATGCAGTCCGCTTAACTGGAGATGCTAAATAGCCTCTAGGTGTGAGTCCGTGAGTGTACCTGTATGTCTGTGTGTCTGCCCTGTGATAGCCCGGTGGCCTGTGTGGGGTGTTTCCTGTCTTCTGCCCATTGAATGCTGGGATAGGCTCCAGCGCTGACCCACAGCCCAGAAGGATTAGTGGTTTAGATGAGTAAGTGAGAGAGCTTCTTGACCACTACTCATCCTTTCAGACCCATAGTCTTCTCACAACAGGATGGACAGAGACATCAGTGGCTGTTTACAGATCTGAAGTGAGAGTAGAGATGAATATTCTCCTCTCTCTCAAAGATGGAAGCCTTAAGTGCTGTTTATCTAAAGAGGGCATTTTGCTGGTCTAACATCTTTCATGGTTGTAGGAGTCTCTTGATTTTCTCTCCAAAGAAAATGTTCTCCACTTTCCCCAGCTTTCGTTGGAGGTACACGCACGGCCATAATTGGTTGGAAGGATTGAAGAGTCAATATAAAGCGGTCAGCAGTAGATGCTGATGTTATACTTGGTGACTGAGGCTACTGCACTTAGTGTTTGAGGCTCCGCTGTTTATACAGTAGGTGTCCTGCTTTTATACTGACACAGGGAAGCGAATGACTTGAAGGGTGGTCTCTGACTTTTGAACAGTGCTGTATGAAGCAACAGAAACTACATCAGATAGACTTACCATTAATAAAACACTCCTGTACCTTAATACAGTATATACATATTTTGAAAACATGCATAGAGGTTAATGTGCAGTATAGCCATTAACCACTAGAGGGCCACCCTGCATCATTAAACCAGCCAAGGTTCAAAAGTTGAATTTATAAATTATAGGAGGTTCTACTGTTCAAACATCGGATTAGCCTGACCTTTCACATGACCTTTTACTTTTATAGGTTATTCAGATAAATGAAAACCTATGATTTATAAAGCTTTCGTTCTGGCCTGTCCCCCACATGAGAATCTAATGACACAGTGAGCCTCGCAGCCTTACGTAGCTCTCCTCCTAAAAAATGGGGATACTCAAAAGAAATTCCTCCTTTGAGAAAATCAGTTTTAAGTTTCAGGATACGTTTCCTGGAGGGAATTTCGTCCTTATGCATCAGCTAAGCTAAAGGTCCACAGAGACTGTTCAACTGCGGTCACAGAAAGTCTCCAGCCCAAGTGTCACTATGATCAATGCTCTCCTGGTAGAAGCTACAATACCTCAACTGTAAAAGAACTCCACTTGCTTCTCAGTGTAGATACAGGTTACATTGCGAATGATCCTCAGACCGTTAAGAGTAGCCTAAAATAAATACGGGCCGAGTGTGATATATAGCCTGGGAGAGGCGAGGAGAGGAGAGGTTTGGGAGAAATGTTGGATCCCAGCCACATGACCATGGAGTGCATAAGCTCTCCAAGTGCCTGACCTCGCACTGACTTCCATATGCATATTCATCTTTCCTCATTAAGGCACTGAGGCTCGTACTCTTTCCACATGGTCTGATGAGATGTTGAGAGCACATGGGTGTACTTCAGGGCATTCAGGTGTCCGAAATCAGTCCTCCATTATGGCTGATGATTTTTTTTGAGAGTAAATGCCCACCAGGTGGTGATATATAATCATTTTCTGAGACTTTCTTCCTAATTACAAGCCTCTGTTTCATGTGAATTAGCTGTGGAACAAGTGGAAAGATGAGAGAGAGAACTAAGATAAGATGAAAACCAGTTTTGCATGCAGGTATTAGCTGATCCCAGTGGGGGTGGGATGTCGGGGGTGGTGTGTTATACTGCATAAGGCTAATAACAAGCTTGGCCGAATAGGTCTACTGAGAACTCACCGGTTTGCCTCCTGCAAGCCTTCCTGGCGCCGGGGTCTTCGTCTCTGGAGGTTTAGTCTCAGCAGGTTTAGTCTCAGCTGGTTTAGTCTCAGCTGGCTTTGTTTCAGGGGCCTTGGTCTCTGGAGTCTTGGCCTTCCAGCTGTTGAAGCGTCCTGCCCCGCCAACGTTCTGCCCAGCTGTTTCCTGTGTAGATAGGATGCGCTGTTATCGTTCAGAGATCCACGGCAAACAGACTCCTCAGCTTAGTGGTGATGGAATCCTGAGATAACTTGGCAGGAAATCACAACAACCTGCTATTTATTATTAACTAACTTCTTTCCCCATCCCCAAAAGACTAGAGCATACAGTACTGGGGAATGTCAAGGAACACTCTTCACTCATGAACATGCATGTACTCCATCAACAACATCATCAACATTTGAAAGATGGAATAACGCAATCACGCAATCAGTCCCTCGGGTCAGACAATTTGCCGTACCTTGGTGGCAGCAGGGGTAGCAGCAGGAGCTGGAGCAGGAGCGGGAGTACTCTGCACATTGCTTCTACACATCTAATGCCCCCCTCTCCCACATGCTCATCGCAGGAGACTTAGACTTAATGTTTTGCGCACCCCCTCTGACCACCACAGGCATGCGCGTCCTTCGCAGGAGGACTGGGGACGATTCGCATCAGGGAAGATAAAGATATCATAGATAATGGGGGGACAACAATCAGGGTCTGATTTAGACATGCTCTACAGTCTGGGCTTATGGTGCTCACCTGAACAGCAGATGTGTACTGCTCCAGCCGGTTGCCTATCTTGCACACAAGTGGAGTGTGTGGTGCCTTTATTGGTCTAAAACACAGTGAAGCAATTTCAGTCATGGCAGAGTGAGTGTACTGAGCTGAGAAGGTAAAGAGATGACGTGTGGGGACTTACGATTTTTGGGCTGATTTGCTCAGGAACTCAGCTTTTGCTCCGATCTGTCCAAAGCAATGAGAAATACATGTAGATGAGCAGTAATGCAACAGGCCTTCACACTCCATGAAGTTGAACCCTGGACAGTTGGCCCACATGTACCAGCCTGCTTTTAGTTTTTCAATAGTAGTGTACTTTTAGTTTGTCTAATTGTCCTTTTGCATGTTGCAATCTTTTGAAATAGTTCATTTCATTATTTTTAATTTATTAATTATATATTAAATGTTCTCTAAATTCTTTTATGCTGTGTTTGAGTTTATTGTCAATTTGTTCTACATGGTCCTTCTTTTAATTTATCTTTCCAGATTAAAATCCATTTTTAATCCCTTAAACTGTAATTTCATGGCTACACAGAAAATGATGTTGAAATATATGGTATAAAATATATTTTAATATAAAATCTATAAATTAAAATATAGATATACAATTTATGTTAAAATATAGATTGATTGACTGATTGATTAATAAATAGTCACAAAAACAAAACACGTTTCAGTATGATATAGTGGTGTCTCAGTTTGTCACATGTTTCCAAACTACTGAAATGAGGCGTGTCTGAAACTGTGTTGTATATGTTTCCATTAGTACAGTTGACTATGTGTAATATCTAGAGCAACACAGTGAAGTGCTTACTGGTTACTTAGCAACACAGAATCACTGAAAAACAAAAGCTGTGCTTTACAGTACCCAGTAGATCTCACATACCAGGTATGATACCCCAATACATAATATTACAACACAATATCACATGACAAGCTGTTATATTAGCCTCAGTACAAACTACATTTGCACACAAGCGTTATACGTGCTAACTGGTGTAGGAAATCTGTCCCAGAACGACATATGAATACATGCTAGTGTATCACAGCTGCAACCCAAACGCTTAACTGCTGTCACGTCACGAGGCAACTGACCATCGGAGAGGCCCCTTTAGGAGAGATGCATTTGAACGGCGTCTTGCCCACTTCAGTGGATTCCTCCTTCTGTCGTTTCTTCTCAGCTGCCTCCGCTCGCCTGCGTTCAATCTCGTCTTTCATCCTCTGCCTCTCTTGCTGCAGATAGAGAGTGTGGAAAACTCAGAGAGCTTTAGTGTTTAGTAATGTTGTAGTCAAGACCACTTTACATCTGAGTCTGAGTCAAGATCGAGACCAGGGCATTTCGAGTCTGAGTCAAGATTGAGACCAGGGCATGTCGAGTCTGAGTCAAGATCGAGACCAGGGCATGTCAAGTTTGAGTCAAGATCGAGACCAGGGCATGTTGAGTCTGAGTCAAGATCGAGACCAGGGCATGTTGAGTCTGAGTCAAGATGAGACCAGGGCATATCGTGTCTGAGTCAAGATCGAGACCAGGGCATGTTGAGTCTGAGTCAAGATCGAGACCAGGGCATATCGTGTCTGAGTCAAGATCGAGACCAGGGCATGTTGAGTCTGAGTCAAGATCGAGACCAGGGTACATCAAGTTTGAGTCAAGATCGAGACCAGGGCATGTCGAGTCTGAGTCAAGATTGAGACCAGGGCATGTCGAGTCTGAGTCAAGATCGAGACCAGGGCATGTCGAGTCTGAGTCAAGATCGAGACCAGGGCATGTCGAGTCTGAGTCAAGATTGAGACCAGGGCATGTCGAGTCTGAGTCAAGATCGAGACCAGGGCATGTCGAGTCTGAGTCAAGATCGAGACCAGGGCATGTCGAGTCTGAGTCAAGATCGAGACCAGGGCACATCAAGTTTGAGTCAAGATCGAGACCAGGGCATTTCGAGTCTGAGTCAAGATCGAGACCAGGGCATGTCGAGTCTGAGTCAAGATCGAGACCAGGGCATGTTGAGTCTGAGTCAAGATCGAGACCAGGGCATTTCGAGTCTGAGTCAAGATTGAGACCAGGGCATTTCGAGTCTGAGTCAAGATCGAGACCAGGGCATGTCGAGTCTGAGTCAAGATCGAGACCAGGGCAGATCGAGTCTGAGTCAAGACAAAATCCAGATTAAGAGTTTAGCAGACTATATACTTTGCTAAACTCTTAATCTGGACTCTGTCTTGTCTCGGTCATGATCTTGACTTAGACTCGACATGCCCTGGTCTCTAACTGGTCTCAGACTCGACGTACCCTGGTCTCGATTTTGACTCAGACTCGACATGCCCTGGTCTCGATTTTGACTCAGACTCGACGTACGCTTGTCTCGATTTTGACTCAGACTCGACGTACCCTGGTCTCTAACTGGTCTCAGACTCGACGTACCATGGTCTTGATTTTGACTCATGACTGTTATATTTTACATGCTGATAAACTCTTAATCTGGACTCTGGACTTTAATTAAAATATTAACAAAATGAATGGTGACTGTGACTTACTGCATTTAATCTTTTAGCCTAACATAATAACTTATATTTTTGGAGCCCATATTTTTTATTAAGGGTGTTCAGTTTGGTTTGGCTCCTCAGCATGGTTCTGAAGCATGTATACCTCCTCTTTGGCCTTCTTCTCTGCCAGCTCCTGTTTTTTCTGTTTCTCCTCCTCCTCCAAGATCTTCTTCCTCTCCTCCCTCTTCTTCTTCAGTTCCTCGAGTTCAGCCTCAGCACTTTGCTGTTTCTGCTTCATCTTCTCAAATTCCTCGCTCTCTGTCTCGTTCCTCCGGCGCTTCAGCTCCACTAGCTTGCGCTCAGCTTCCTGCTTTGCCTTGGCGTCCTGTTTCTCCTCCTCAGGAGAACGCAGCCCAACACGGCTGCACAAACACACACACACATGGAGGTATACATACACATTTACAATTAGAGCTGTCAAGCTTAATGATTGCTTTGCAAAATATAATATCTATATGAATATATTCCATATATATGTAACACTACATCAATGGTTACATCAATGCTCAGCCACACTTGCATCACCGAATTGCGGAAGTTGGGCCAGATTTGGTGGATGCTTTCCCTACACACATTAGCATCAGTGCTAGGTGGACTGTTGTCCACCATCCAAAAATATCCAGCTGAGAACAGCTCTGTGGTCAGAAACCCACTCTTGATGAAGGACCAGAGGGAGGATAACACAAACTGCAACAGATGGGCTACTGTACCCCAGCAGAGTGGAACTAAAAGCTATGGGTTCCTAATATAGAGCATAATAAGTTTAAATAGCACTATTTATGGTTGTACACAATATCATTTGTTCTCTGCATTTAACCCACCTGTGCAGTGAAGAATGCACACACATGCACGGGCGGAGGGCACAGGGTGCCAACTACTTTCTAGTCACCATGGATAGGACTGCTCAAGGTGGTGGCCAGCCCTATCCATGGCACCCAGGCACCAGGTGGAGGTTAGGTGCCTTGATCAAGGGGGTCAAACCTGAGACCTTCTGGTGACAGGACTGGTTACCTAACCTCCAGCCCATTACTACCCCCTAAAATCAGGGGGGCCTTGTGGCCGGAGGGTCGCCGGTTCGATTCCCTGAGCCTACAGTAACGACTGAGGTGCCCTTGAGCAAGGCACCTAACCCCTAACTGCTCCCTGGGCGCCGTGGATAGGGCTGCCCACCACTCCGGGTAAGTGTGCTCACTGCCCCCTAGTGTGTGTGTTCACTAGTGAGTGTGTATGTGGGTGTTTCACTTCACGGATGGGTTAAATACAGAGACTAAATTTCCCCACTGTGGGATCAACAAGGGAGTTAAATCTTTTAAATCATATCAGGAGGCAGACTAACATGCTTCTACATGACATGACTCCAAGCAGACGGTCAGTCAGGTGATCACATTTCAGTAACTGCTGTGGACAATTTCATGAGCTGGTCAAAAGCAGCTAAACTGAGAAGTCCTCTCGTTGGTAGTTTACTGTATAACAGACGCATCACGCATACCCCAGTGGCTTCTCGGGTTTCTTGAATTTAGCAGAGGTGTCTTCTGCATTCTGCTGCTTCGCTGGTTCTTTCTGCTCAGACAGAGATGAAAGTGGAGAGATCGGCGGGTCAGCGTGACTGTGCATGGATCAGTTGGGAACATGTAATATTACATGCACATGAATAAACATGCAGGGATGAATATGTGCATGCAAGGTGAAAGAGACATTATAAACCAGAGAGAGCTTACTCTATCACGTAAAAAGGACGGTTTGGGCTTTTCCTCCACAACCTACAACATAACACAACATCACAGATTAGGTGTTTCAAAGTGAAGCTGATCAGCCTGCAAAGTTACAGTCATTCCTGCCAAGGGCTTTTAAGTAGGGTTGCCACCTTTGAGATTGTGATCATTCATGTGTGTGTGACAGACGTGCATATCGGACATTCACGGAAATCATTTACAGACATTTACAGAAATACGGAAATAATTTACAGACATTTACAGAAATACGGAAATAATTTACGGACATTTACAGAAATACGGAAATAATTTACAGACATTTACAGAAATGCGGAAATAATTTACGGACATTTACAGAAATACGGAAATAATTTACGGACATTTATAGAAATACGGAAATAATCTACGGACATTTACAGAAATACGGAAATAATTTACGGACATTTACAGAAATACGGAAATAATCTACGGACATTTACAGAAATACGGAAATAATTTATGGACATTTGCAGAAATATGGAAATAATTTACGGACATTTGCAGAAATATGGAAATAATTTATGGACATTTACAGAAATACGGAAATAATCTACGGACATTTACAGAAATACGGAAATAATTTACGGACATTTACAGAAATACGGAAATAATCTACGGACATTTACAGAAATACGGAAATAATTTACGGACATTTGCAGAAATATGGAAATAATTTATGGACATTTACAGAAATACGGAAATAATTTACAGACATTTACAGAAATACGGAAATAATTTATGGACATTTACGGAAAAACGGAACAAATCGCGTCCTGTATTGGTTTAATGCGGGACGCAACTTTTAATTGCCAAATTAAATTCCGTATTTTACGGGACGGGCGGCAACCCTACTTTTAAGTATGAGACAAAAAGTGAGACTGTGGGAAAAGCATACTTTCAGTATCCACCAACACTGCACTGCATAATTTCAACATTTACTTTAGACAGCCAACACCCAGTGACACATGTGTCAACAAGCAAACCCACAGACTCAAAGCACCAAGCCATTGTCAAAGGCAACAGAGTGTGAGCACGGCAAACATCCAGTGAACGCGGTGACTGTAAGCCTAAGATGCCTGTTTTATTAGGTGGAATTCCCTTATTTTTCAGTTTTCTGGATTAACAATGCAAATAAACAAAAAGACAACATCGTTCAGATGGTCCTGATGGGAAATGCTGGAGTCAGAAAAGTTTACATTGTTGTGATAAGAACCAGACATGCAAGGAGCTGCACGCCTCTTAAAGGTAGTTCACTAAACATTACATGAGACATACTGCTTGAGTATGCCAGAGACATAGCTTTATTATAGTTTTATTTTTTTAACCCTTATGAACATCACATGTAGAAACTCAGAGGACAGCTGTAGGTTCACAGGTCATCTGGGTTTATACATTTAACCCTTATATCTTCCCAAAAGTTGGGACGCAAAATGTAAAGTACAGCAGAATGCAGTGATGTGCAAATCATTTAAACCCCATATTTGATAAACATAGAACAAAGATGACATATCAAATGTCAAAACTGAGAAATGTTATTGCTTTTTTGAGAAACACATGAACAGTTTGAATTTGATGCCAGCAACTCAATAGACGGGACAAGAGAACAAAAGACTGGTAAAGCTGTAAGGCTAATATATACCTGGTGGAGTACAACTAATTAGGCTGACTGGGTAACATCAAAAATCAAAAATAGTGTATCTCAACATACAATAGCAAAGAACTAGAGGATTCACTCGCTTGCCCTATATACTGTGCATACATTACAGCATCATTAAACGATTCAGAGAATCTGGAGAAATCTCGGTAGGCAAGGACACGGCCAACAACCAACATTAGATAGGTTCTGAATTGGAAATCATTTCCCAAAACAATCATCTGTGAACACAACCTTCCTCTACATCTATAAATGCAAAGTAAAGGTCCACCATGCATAGAAGATCCAGATACAAACAGGATCCAGAAACGCTGCTGCCTTCTTTGGTCCAAGCTCATTCAAATGGACTAAGGCAAAGTGGAAAAGTGACCTCTGGTCCGACAAATCAAAATCTGGAATTCCCTTTTAGGGAGCCATCAATGCAGCATGATCCAGGCTAAAGTGGAGAGTGACCATCCAGCTTGTTATCAGTGTGCAGTTCAAAAGCCAGCATCCATGATCACCATGAGCGCAGTGGTGAACATGAACATATCCCAAACTTTTTGAAGTGTGCTGCTAGGATAGATTTTCAAATCTGCATGTATTTTTTTAAAAACAACAATAAGAATTTCTCAGTTTCAGGCTGTGATATGCATTCTGGGTTTATTTAAATTGCACAGTGCTCCAAATGTTTATGGAAATGTGATGTACAATGTAGGTATGTAAATAAAGCCCTGGCTCCCATCAAAACCACTGTAAGGAAGTTTCTCTACAATGCTCTATTTCACATCAGACCATTCAGAAAGACCGTTATTAACTTGTGGGTGATGGAACTGTGCAGACACTCTTTAGCTACAGACAGATAAGTGCAGGAAAGAGAAAGCCACTGGATTTGTGAGGCCGAGTTTGAACTGGAAGGAGAGTACCTCCTTGGGTTTAGGCGTTTCCTCAGTTTTCGCTTTGGGTTTTTCTTCAGCCTCCTTCTTCCACTTTGGTTTTTCCTCATTCTCCTTCTTGGTAACCTGTGGCTTCTCCTCGATCTTCTTGGGTGCGGCTGGTTTCTCTACAGGTTTGTCTTTTGGAAGTTCGACCTTTATCTCCACCTCTCTCTTTGACCTGTCTGTTTTTACCTCAGGTTTCTTCTCTGGTAGATGTGGTTTCTCTTCCTCTTTCTTTGGTTTCTCCACCTCCTTCGCTGGCGGAGGTTCTTGAGCTGGTGTCTTGGTTTCTACAGGCTTCTTTGATGGGACCTCCACCTCTATTTCCACGGGCTTCTCTTCTTCCTTAGCCTTGGTTATTACAGGTTCTTCCTTGATTGCCTCTTTCACAGGCTCTTTTGGTAACAAGTCTTCTTTCTTTTCTAGATCTGCACTTGCTAGACCTGTATCTGCTTTCTCCACAGCTTGATCATCACTCTCTTCCTATAAAATATAGTAATGTGTAATCATTTATGCCACCACTTCAGACTCCACGCTTACAACTTTCCATCCAGAAACTCAAAATTAATATCATTACC
Source organism: Prochilodus magdalenae (assembly GCA_024036415.1). Taxonomy (NCBI): domain Eukaryota; kingdom Metazoa; phylum Chordata; class Actinopteri; order Characiformes; family Prochilodontidae; genus Prochilodus; species Prochilodus magdalenae. The sequence continues at coordinate 165,707 of JAMWET010001379.1, read as the reverse complement.
TCCATCCTTGAGACAGTCTTCTCTGTGGATTCCTGTAAAAGACAGATGTACGTGAGCGGTATGCTTGTATGCCACAATGGAATACCTCAGTCTATAAACTCTAAGTGTTGGTGGAAGAGTTTTCTTCTTCTATGGAAAATGACCTGTTCTTTGCGTAGCTTATCTTCCACCTCCTCCTCTTTCTTCTCGTCTTGTGTATCCTCTGAAGCTGGTGGGGACACGGGGGTGGTCTCCTGGACCTCCACCTTTGCCTCCTCTGCCTTCTCCACCTCTTTCTTTTCCTTCTCTGCAAAGGAGTTGACTTCATTTTTGTTGGACTCGTCTTCTGACGTTCTCCTGAGACGACTTGGCCTGTCCTCGCTGGGCATGGTGGCAGATCCGTCAGCCATTGTGGGGTCCAATTCCTTCTGTCTCTCCATGGCCTCTCTCATCCTCTTCTGCCTGCGTTCCTCCCGTTTGGCGAGGCGTTCCATGAGAGCCTCGTCATCATCATTAGACGCCGTAATCAGTGCGGTATAGCTTGGGTTTTTTTCACTGGAGAAGATATATGTGATCATTATAAACATAACGAAGCCAAATTAAATACAGTCAAATGTAGTTCGATGGCACCGCACAGCAGTAAATCTACACCCATGAGACAACTCTGTTTATGTTTGTTCCAAACAGTGATGTGTACTGCAGACTGTCTACAATCTGTTTGTGGATTGTGGTTTTCTGGATTAAATGCAGGCAATGAAGATGATGATTTGTTAGTACCAGGCATGTCAGCGCTATTGAGTTTTATGAGACTGTGCCTGCTCTGTGCAGCGTTACCTGGTAGTGCTCTTGAGCCAGTGCTGCTCTTGAGGTCTGCTAGCGTTGTTGATTTTACTGAAACTGTGATCGTTAGAGCCATTAACCTCTTAGAGATTGTATCTTAGGGAGGACCTACCAAACAGTATAGTTCTGTCAAATTCACTGAGAGAAGCGCTACCTGTTAGCGCGGATGTGCATTAGGAATTCTATGAGACTGTGCTTGTTAGCTCTGCTGATGGGATTTTTCTTCTGTGGGATTTTACCTGATAACTGCTGCTATGTTAACACTACTGATGTATGAGGGCTCTTTACAGTAGGTCACAGTATACCTGCTAGTACTGCTATTGGTTTTTGTCACACTGTAATACCAGTGATTTCTAACATGGTGATTTCTATCACACTGTATCTGCTAACATGGTGATTTCTATCACACTGTATCTGCTAACATGGTGATTTCTATCACACTGTACCTGCTAACATGGAACATTATTACCCCTGTTGATTTCTGTGAGACTGTATTACACCTGTTGATGCCTGTGAGACTGTATTAGCCCTATTGATTTCTGTGAGACTGTATTACACCTGTTGATGCCTGTGAGACTGTATTAGCCCTGTTGATGCCTGTGAGACTGTATTAGCCCTGTTGATGCCTGTGAGACTGTATTAGCCCTATTGATTTCTGTGAGACTGTATTACACCTGTTGATGCCTGTGAGACTGTATTAGCCCTGTTGATGCCTGTGAGACTGTATTAGCCCTGTTGATGCCTGTGAGACTGTATTAGCCCTGTTGATGCCTGGGAGACTGTATTACACCTGTTGATGCCTGGGAGACTGTATTACACATGTTGATGCCTGTGAGACTGTATTAGTGCTGTTGATTTCTGTGAGACTGTATTAGCCCTATTGATGCCTGTGAGACTGTATTAGCCCTGTTGATGCCTGTGAGACTGTATTAGCCCTATTGATGCCTGTGAGACTGTATTAGTGCTGTTGATGCCTGTGAGACTGTATTAGCCCTGTTGATGCCTGTGAGACTGTATTAGCCCTGTTGATGCCTGTGAGACTGTATAGCCCATATTGATGCCTATGAGACTGTATTAGCCCTGTTGATGCCTGTGAGACTGTATTAGTGCTGTTGATTTCTGTGAGACTGTATTAGCCCTATTGATGCCTGTGAGACTGTATTAGCCCTATTGATGCCTGTGAGACTGTATTAGTGCTGTTGATGCCTGTGAGACTGTATTACCCCTGTTGATTTCTGTGAGACTGTATTAGCCCTGTTGATGCCTGTGAGACTGTATTAGCCCTGTTGATGCCTGGGAGACTGTATTAGCCCTGTTGATGCCTGTGAGACTGTATAGCCCCTATTGATGCCTATGAGACTGTATTAGCCCTGTTGATGCCTGTGAGACTGTATTAGCCTTGTTGATTTCTGTGAGTCTGTATTAGCCCTATTGATGCCTGTGAGACTGTATTACCCCTGTTGATGCCTGTGAGACTGTATTAGCCCTGTTGATTTCTGTGAGACTGTATTACCCCTGTTGATGCCTGTGAGACTGTATTACCCCTGTTGATGCCTGTGAGACTGTATTAGCCCTGTTGATGCCTGTGAGACTGTATTAGTGCTGTTGATGCCTGTGAGACTGTATTACCCCTGTTGATGCCTGTGAGACTGTATTAGCCCTGTTGATTTCTGTGAGACTGTATTAGCCCTGTTGATGCCTGTGAGACTGTATTACCCCTGTTGATGCCTGTGAGACTGTATTACCCCTGTTGATGCCTGTGAGCCTGTATTACCCCTGTTGATGCCTGTGAGACTGTATTACCCGTGCTGATTTCTGTGAGCCTGTATTACCCCTGTTGATTTCTGTGAGACTGTATTACCCCTGTTGATGCCTGTGAGACTGTATTACCCGTGCTGATTTCTGTGAGCCTGTATTAGCCCTGTTGATTTCTGTGAGACTGTATTAGCCCCGTTGATGCCTGTGAGACTGTATTACCCCTGTTGATTGAGACTGTACTTGTTGGCACTGTTGAGTTAATAAGTTTGTACCTGTACCTGTCATTGCTGTTGAGTTCCGTGGCAGTGCTGCTAATCTCCTCATTTTCCATGTTGCGCAGCCTTTCTTGCCGGGCTCGCCTCCTTCGCTCTCGGGCAGCCTCTTCGTCATCATCATCATCAAACTTTGAGGAACTCTCCCTGAACAAAGAGCGAAGTACATATACCCATGAGTGACATTCCTGGCTTTTAATGAGGTAGTATATTAGATAATTGGGATGAACCATGGAAGAACTTGGCAGGATTGTGAGCACCCCAAGGATAATAACTGTTTAATGGCTGACCAAACATAGGTCTGAAATCCAGCACCCATATTTAAGTGTGTGTGTGTGTGCATGTCACAGTCATAACTCATATAAGGAGGGGGTGAAATGTAAATAACATGATCATAAAACATGTCTGCAGTATAGGTAGTCAGACACAGTCAGAGTTCCTTTTGGGGTATTTATATTTATGTACTCATGTTTGACTAGCATGTCATTAATCCTAAGACATTACTTATATCACACTGTAATTCCCATCACTCATCATAAGTGGAGCACTATATTGCACTACATCCAGTAGATATATTACATCCCCGCGGTGTGATATTTAGAGAACAGTTGAGGATCTGACTTTTTTTCCGTGAGCCACACATGCAATACAGTAAAACACAGTGAGAACACTACCTAATGCTACTTCAAATACTACTTAAACAGTTTGTGCCCCAGTTGGACCACCAGGCTTGAAACCATCACCCTATTTCAAATCAAAGTACAAGTGAACAGAGGTTACTAATCATCTCTGAGTGAGCATTGGAATTATTTAGGTGGGGAACAACAGCAATGTTGCTTTTCCTTAACAAGGCATATTAACAAGGACATTCCCACACTGCACGAAATCGACCTGGCCGGAGGATGGTGTGTCTTGATTTTGTGCAGGATGGAAATTTGCCGTCTCTGGCATAAAGGCAGTACCACGTTGCTTAGTGCTGATAGATGCACTTGCACTAGGACGGAGGGTGCCCATGTTTAAATGAGCCAGCTAGACTTAGGTAACTGGCTATCCATTAAACTAGTGGCTGCCAAGTCAACTGGTAACTCAAAAGAAGAACATAGATTGTAAACATAACGAAGAAACTACACTAGAGTACGAATATAACTTACTAAAAACAGCAAAAATAATTAACGAGAATTAAAAGTATGAAAACTTTTATTTAAAAATTATAGGAGCAGCTACAAACAGGTTTTAGCTGTTCACTTAACCAAATCTGCACCACTGGTGTGAAAAATGTGTTGTGGTTTGGTGGAGTACTGAAAAGCAGTGGCTGAGCCCACCTACGCCTATGGGAAAGTAATACATTGTGATGACCAATGACAGAATTACTGAGAACTATAACGCTCAGTGAAATAAAGATATTGTAATGGGATGGGTATTTGATTCCTCTGAACGTCTCCATCTGTAGACATACCAGTTGTCCAGTGTAAACAGATGTGCTCTTTAAAGAGTTTCATTTTTTGGAACAGAGATTGACACATTTACGGTATTTAGCTGACGCTCTTATCCAGAGCGACTTACAAGGTTAATCATATTACAGGTGGGCCAATGTAGTGTTAGGAGTCTTGCCTACGAACTCTTATTGGTGTAGCACAGCATAGTCACTCAGCCCGGGAATTGAACCCCAGTCTCCCACGTGTTGGTGGCTACTTGGTGGGTAGTGGTGTTATCCGCTGAGCTACACCAACCACCAACACTGCAGTTTAAACCCACCAGAGGCTGAAACAGACCTAAACTACGTTCATAGTGTGTCGTTTGTCTGCGGCTGTAGCACCTTTCAAACTACATGTCAAAAAACCCCACTGGCAACCCTGCGTAACAAGTAAACCTGTGGGTGAAACCCGTGTCTGCAAATCTTTACTGTAGCAGCTGTTTCCAAACTTCTGAAGTTTCAATACTATAGGTTTTCTCAAGCTGTGTGCATAGTCTTTTGGGGCATCACCACATCAAAGGTACACTCACAAGCAAAAAAATCACACACAGATGGAAATATTGAATTACTGCATATTTGGCATGCACTCCTGTCTCAGGTAGATATTTAAATGATTACAGGTGTGGTCGGGTTGCATGAGGCCGTGAACAGGCTCCGGACAGCCCAGACAGACAACTAGTAGAGAGAATTGTTCCATCAACCACAAGCAGCTCCCATGGTTTCCTTGTTTACCATGCAGATACAGGTGGCACCCTTATTACGCATCCCTGTCTCTGCCCAGGCCATATCCAGGCAGAATGAAATTTGGTGTCCCAATACATGTCCTGCCACTGACAGCCAGCCACGTCACCTTCGTCTGAAGCAGTATCGTGAAAGAGAAACCTGGATTGATATGGACTAGAACTGTTTGAGATGTGACGACAGTCAGTTTCAGGTAAAGAGGCCTCAAGCTCAGTGCTTAAGTCCTGCCCCAACTGCTGTGTGGTGTGATGATCTGGGGAGCCATTGTATCAGCAGTCAGTCACCCCTAGTAAGGATACATAGTACACTAATGCGCAGGACATCCTTCACTCACATGTGTTGCCTCTCATGGCGGGGCCCATTAATGCCCAGTACCGCAGCAATGCTAAGCTAATCACTAGTAAACATATCCAGTACTGGAAAGACTGATTTTGAACATCCCTTAAAGGGCACATCGTCTTTTCAGGCTTTAGCAGGAATTTCTCTGGAACGCCGTTTGTTTAGTTCCTCGTTAGAGTCTGATGAGCATGTCTGTTTCTTTTTACTGTAGTGGGCAAGTATTCCTAAAAAATCTTGGAATCCTGCCTTCAAAATGTAACATGGACTAAATACAGATTCGGAATACTTGTATTACATCCCGTGTGTCTGTGCTGAGTCTTTTTGAGGTAAATCAGACTAAATGGATACAGACAGAGAGCAGTTTGGATAGTCAGTCAAAGGGAAATTGCCATTAAGATCATTGTGAAGTGGTAAATTCAATTACTCCTCCAGCCAAGAGAGGAGCCAAATCATGCCGAAACAGCCCGATTCTCCCAGCTGTTTCTCCCTTCTTCTTACACACTCACCATATGTGTAGTGGACCATTCCTTCCCAGTTAAACTGCTGAGTGGCTCTGGCATGGCTTCAGTTTGTCGTGGCATGCCTGTGTTTATCAGGCAGAGAAAGCCCATTTCAAATGGCCCATTGATAGAGAACTGGTCCGGTTTCCCCCTCCCCCTCTCAGCTTCCCCCTGCCAATGATTTACAGATGTTGCGGATGGAGGAAAGATTTAAACCAGGGACAACAAGTCCACTTATTCGTTCTGGTTAAAAAAAGGAACGGAAATCCTACACAGTCCTACCCTTTCTGGGATTTCCAAACCGGAGGGGTCCTCTGAAGAAAACAGGCATGTCATTTTCTGGGAGGAAATTTCTTTAAGGAAGGAATTTGGAGGAAACTGGTCTTGTACATCCATGCACTGTATCTGTCAAACACCCAAAGTGACACAGACCAAAAGGGTGGGGAAGGGAGGTGATTCTGTGCACGCTCCTGTCAAAGTCTAGAACATCGTGGCTGGCTATTTGGCCCTGGAAGAAAAACAGCAGTCAAAACATTCCAGCGTCTGTGGAGTTTCCTTGACCTGGTGGTGTGGAGAGAGGCAGCTGTGTCTCAGGGAAGGATGGACCAGGAGAACTGTGGGAAGAGCTCCCGGGAGCTGGGGCTGACCACTTGACTCTACTGATTTAAACCATGACGAGGATAATGTCTTATTTCAGGTGTCCAGTAAACTGTTTATCGCCATCTGCCAGGTGAGATGAATGTTGAGCTCTTTCCAGAATTTTCCCCTTTGTGACCTTGAAGTTCATCCTTGCCTGCTTGATCTGGCTTGAAAAGCCATGTTAACCACAGGGTGGAGTAAAGAACAGCATTTGTTGTGGTGTAGACCACAGTGAGACCAGAGAACTCACACATGGCCAGTAGATCATTTTAACATCAACTATGAAAAACGTACTGTATAAATGTCAGTGTGCATCATTACACAACACCCGTCTCGTTAAAAAGCCATACGACCTCAGGACAGCCTGGATGAGATTTCGTCTCCCAGAAACAAGAGCCCCTTCAAAAGCAGTTAGGGGCTTGGACACGCTGAGCTGGGTGGACGTGGAAATGGATTGCTTTTTCATCAGTAATTTCTCACTGAATATTTCCTGTTTCTAATAAACCCTGTTTTCTTTCCACCATAAAGGCAATGGATGTGGTGTAAATGCCTTGAGGTTGCGCTCTAGCATGAACGGAGTGGTTAAGATTTGAGGCTCATCCATCTCAATAAAGTTTCTCTTTTGAACGTCCAAATGCATAACCACTGCACAATTTCCCAAACCACTGTCCAATACAGAGTTACTGTAGAGTTGAATTGTATATTATGTCGTTTATTGTTTTCAGCACGAATGAGCAACAAAAGAAATGCTCCATGACTGTGTCTGCAATATTCCAGGAAGGAGAAGGTAATAGGAAATGTGTTTCCCTCCTTCTCCCACTCCCCCCAAAAACCTCCATGCTGGGAGGAAGTGCCTGGCCCAGTTAGAATTCATCATATCTCCAGCTGAAAGGCTGTTAGTGAGAAAGGCGTGGTGGAATTGGCAGCTGAAGTAACAGAGGGTTTGACTGATTCTGTGGCTCGATTTCCTGCTTAGCTCAAATGTCTGTGCTGTTTGGATCATCAGCAGGCATTAATCACAGCGCATTACAATTATCATTAGTCTCTTTCAGCCGAGCATGTGCTGTTATATTTCAGCAGGGACGTTTCTCTTAGGCATCTTCATTCACTATTGAGTTTACAAAGACAAAACTCATGACCTACTGAACTAATGATAGATAGATAGATAGATAGATAGATAGATAGATAGATAGATAGACAGACAGATAGTCAGATAGACAGACAGACAGACAGACAGATGGACGGATGGACGAATGGACGGATGGATAGATAGATAGATAGATAGATAGATAGATAGATAGATAGATAGATAGATAGATAGATAGATAGATGGATAGATGGATAGATGGATAGACGGATAGACGGATGGACGGATGGACGGATGAAGAGATAGATAGATAGATAGATAGATAGATAGATAGATAGATAGATAGATAGTCAGATAGACAGACAGACAGACAGACAGACAGACAGACAGACAGATAGATAGATAGATAGATAGATAGATAGATAGATAGATAGATAGATAGATAGATAGATAGACAGATAGTCAGATAGACAGACAGACAGACAGACAGACAGATAGATGGATGGACGGATGGACAGATGGACAGATGGACAGATGGACAGACGGATAGACGGATAGATGGATGGATAGATGGATAGACGGATGGACGGATGGATGGATGGATAGATAGATAGATAGATAGATAGATAGATAGATAGATAGATAGATAGATAGATAGATAGATAGACAGAAGAAGTACTACTATGCACCACTATGAGTGGGATGGACGTAAAACTGTCTAATGGTATGCAATGAAAATAAAGTTACTATGTAAAGTATACTGCCTTGAAGATATTACTTTGATAAGTTTATTTAAAAACCAATATCATTGTCAGTACTATCAGAAATGATTTTCAGTAGTCCTCAATAGTCAGATAAATTGGTGGTTGGGGTGTGGGAGGGCATCTGGTATCAGTTCAACACTGCATAAATTCACTAGACAGAATATCACTGGACAGATACAAGAAACTCGTAGTAGCCTAAACTATCACATAAACATTTACAGTCTGTTACAGAGTAATTCTGATTTTGATTTAAAATTTGAATATTTGATGGGGTTGACCAATCAAACAAGCTGCTAAAAAGTTTGAATAAACAGAAGTGTTGCGTAGCTGAGGGATGTTATGGGTTCTGTATTGCTTCCTGTAGGCCAGTAGAACATTTGTTTCCCAGTTTGAACACTGTGCGGTTTAGATGGTTAAGTGAAGTGCATCCAGACAAACGGATAATAAACAGCTCAGCTGTTTATGAGAGGAATAAATGACGTCGTCAGATTGGTATCTGTACTAGCAAACACTCAAGGTATAAGTCTCAGACATGAAAAAGTCATAAACATCCCTCAAATAACTGCGAAACAAAGCCCCTCAGAATGCACTTCTAGATGTATATATACCCTGGACATGTTACCCCTGTTACCCTAAATGTATACATATGTTAAATGTTATACATATACATACATATAACATTTAAGGCAACAGAGATAAATTCCTACATAACTGAAAGACTACATCAATTTTAAATATCGTCGCTGTCCAAAGAAAAACAAGTATCTCCAAAATGGCAACTTTACAGGAGAGGCCAAAAACCTCATAAACCTTTAATGGAAGTCAATGGAACCAGACATCTTTCCAAACAGTTTTGGGCCATTTCTGTTGGTCCATTCATCATGAGATTCTCACTCAGTGTAAACAGCAGCTGGTGGGTTCAAATGATGCATAAAAGTAAAAATGGACAAAAGTGGAGATACATGTTTTTCATTGGACAGAGACAATATATAAGCATATGCATAGAAGTTTGGGGTCACTGATTTCATTTAGATAAAACCAATTTTACTGATGAAAATGCCAATAAAATGATCTGACAGTGTAATTAATTTATTTCACATTTGAAACCTGTAAAAATGAGGACGTTCTTGAATATAAACAGAGCTGTATGTGATTTCACATGCTGTCCTGTGAAATCTGTACTGCTTTGAGAATGAACTTGTAAAGAAACTCATTCACAATGCCTCACATTGGAAAACCAAACACCAATTTGTGCTTATCATTTATTCATCATATTTTGGTGATAACAAAATTCCCTAGGTTGTTCCCAAAGTACTGTAAATTGTGAATAATTAATTAAGTATTTTAAGTTTAAGATTTGATGTTTGGTATAGCATTTACAGCAATCTACACGAGATGGGTTATATCTGAATTACAGTTATTACTATGACATGTGCCCCCAAAGTTTTGAGCAGTTGTGTAAATACTCACATTCAAATACATAAAGCAGATTTCTGCCAATACTGACAAATCTCTGGATTCTTAATATTGGCTGATTATATCTAAGGGATCAGTCGGGCTTTAGCACCTACCTCCAGCATACAGTTTGCCTGTAGAATATGCTTTTATCCAGCTTCTAATTTCCCTTCCTCTGTAACACAAAATTATTTTCCTGTTCTGTTTAGTCGAGTCACAGTTGGAATGGAGGACTGGACGGCATCCAGTCTCTGAAGAATGTATTTTATAACATGCTTCAATTTTTAACATCAACACCAACGCTTTCAGAGTAAAGAGCATCAGGATATGCGGACTGTGTGTGTCGGTGGAGTAAAACTTCACTTCTGCTGTCATATAAGAAATCCTCATGCCTGAAGTGAACTCATTTTGGTGAGAATGTTTTTCTCTGAGTAGGAGCAGTGCTGCACCGAGCAGGGCGGTGAGAGGGCTGGCGGAGGCCGGAAGGTATGTGTAGGAGTTGATAGTGTACTCTACATCTAAAGTGGAAGAGAATGAGAGAGATGTATCATGGGCCTTATTAAAGCATCAGCACCTGAGATTCTGCCAAGGACAGAGCAGTGTGTAATACCCACCCACACACACACTGTACACCCACACACACACTTTACACTCACATACAGAAGCAAACACATACACTCATCATCGAAAGAAGAGTTACACAGAGAAGGAGGTGTGGGGTTGCAGTGCTGTTGGGAAGGAAGATAAAGGTTACCAGGAACACTACATGATGATGCATTTAGGCTGATATGGGGAATATTTACTGAGCTACACATACAGAAGTAGCGTCTCTCAGTATGGTGTCAGGCTGCCATGTTTGCTAATGCAACATGACAGATGTTTCGGTACGGAGTTGTAGATGTTCCTAATGGAGTCCTGTGATAATCCATCCCAGGCAGCTTGAATATTCTCAAACAGTTCCTGCAGATGCGGTAGGGGTGGAGGTGAAGTGACACCAGGCCTTCTGGACGTGTGACGACAAACTGTTCATCGTGGCGCTGACCACGGTGCCTCCACACACGGATTCTTTTGTCGTCTCCACCAAGACGAAAAAACGTGACTCATCACTGAAGATGACCTGCCATTCTGAGTCACTCCATCACAGTCTGGCCTGACACCATTGCAGTCTTTGGCAACACTGACGTGGTGTTTAGAGCAGTCGTAGAACAGTCTGTGTGCATGCAGTCCTGCATCTGCCAGTGGTGGTGGCACTAACAGGATAACTCATGGAGGGCATCACTGTATGCTGAACGTCTGCAATCGTGGCTGTTGGGTTAGCAATGTACAGTAATAAGATCATCCATGAGTGTGAAGTTTCTGATGGTTGATTTCTGCTGGGTGCAACTATCTGTGAAACTGTGCTTTTGGTGATGAGTGTATCTGAACATTCCCAAGTGAGTTCCTGTCGGATTACCAGAAAAACAGAATTCCATTTACCAGCTGCACTCTTAGATAATTACAGCAGTGGCTGATACGCATCCCCACGTTCGCACACTAGCACTGGTGTATCTGTCATCCTGAACTGTACACAGCTGCCTGCCGGACCTTATAAGGCCTGCTGGATTCTGGGATTTGTAGGAGGACGGAGCAACCCCGGGAATGGTGAGAGAGCCACATCGCCCCAACCGTTTACAAAGAGCAATTCATCTCACGCTATAAACACTCCACTGTAACCCTGCACGAGCAACAATGAAGCAAACACTGAGCCAGTTTTTACAACACGGGAAAATGTCATTTCACAAGGCCTAACAGAATGGGACTGTTCAGTGTTTGTGACTTATTAGATTATGAGAAATGGGTAAATATTGACTGTAGAAAACGCAGTTCCAGAGCCTGTGGAGAGGTAATGTGCCAAGGGCCAATTTTCCCTTGAAAACAAATGAGCATGGACAGGCCTGGCTCTAATCTGCATTTAATAAGCCCAGAGTAAATACACAGCCACTGACTGACAGTGATGCACAGCAGTCCATAAAGGCTGACGCCATGTTTACACGTTGTTCTGACAAACTAAATAAACCCAACCTGTCCGAAAAGCTCTGAGTGTCTATACGATGCCATGCTAAATGATTTAGGGCACCATGTGAACTGTTACTCCTCTGTCCTCGATGGTGCTGGAAAAGCATGGTGCACCAATTTGCCTTATTCAAATGTGTATAAAATATATAACATCAACACAATTACTTGAAAAACTAAACAAAATGAAACACAAAATGTGCAGATGTAATATATTTATATGTAATGCGGTTTTATTTAGATGCATGTGCACAATGAAATTGGAACCGCATGTAGTATTGGCACAAAATCCCTGATTAGATCCGGCCAATAATTCCCTCTCATTCACCCTCGTCTTCTAAACCGCTTTATCCTCATGTGCCATTGGGCATGCTGGAGCCTATGCCAGGGCTCACTGGGTGAAAGGCAGGAAACGCCTTGGACAGGTGGCCAGTCTATTTCAGGGCAGACACACAGATTGGCCAGTAACTCTTACTTGCATGTGAAGAGAAGTTCAGGTGCTAATGTGTGATTTACTACACAGACTGACCACCAGAATATTACAGACCACTTAACTGCACAGACTGACCACCAGAATATTACAGACCACTTAACAGCACAGACTGACCAGCAGAACATTACAGACTGCTTAAATGCACCAACTGACCAGCAGAACATTACAGACTGATTTACTACACAGACTGACCACCAGAATATTACAGACTGTTTTACTGCACCAACTGACCACCAGAACATTACAGACTGCTTTACTACACAGACTGACCACCAGAACATTACAGACTGCTTTACTGCACAGACTGACCACCAGAATATTACAGACTGCTTTACTATACAGAATGACCACCAGAACATTACAGACTGCTTCACAGCAGACTGACCACCAGAACATTATAGACTGCTTTACTATACAGAATGACCACCAGAACATTAGCTTGCTTTACTACACAGACCGACCACCAGAACATTACAGACTGCTTTACTGCACAGACTGACCACCAGAACATTACAGACTGCTTTACTGCACAGACTGACCACCAGAACATTAGATTGCTTTACTACACAGACCGACCACCAGAACATTACAGACTGCTTTACTGCACAGACTGACCACCAGAACATTACAGACTGCTTCACTGCACAGACTGACCACCAGAACATTACAGACTGCTTTACTGCACAGACTGACCACCAGAACATTACAGACTGCCTTACTGCACAGACTGACCACCAGAACATTACAAACTGCTTTACTACACAGACTGACTACCAGAACATTACAGACTGTTTCACTGCACCAACTAAACACCAGCACATTACAAACCGATTTACTACACAGACTGACCACCAGAACATTACAGACTGCTTTACAGCAGAATGACCACCAGAACATTACAGACTGCTTTACTGCACAGACTGACCACCAGAACATTACAGACTGCTTTACTGCACAGACTGATCACCAGAACATTACAGACTGCTTTACTACACAGACTGACCACCAGAACATTACAGACTGCTTTACTATACAGAATGACCACCAGAACATTACAGACTGCTTTACTGCACAGACTGACCACCAGAACATTACAGACTGCTTCACAGCAGACTGACCACCAGAACATTACAGACTGCTTAACTGCAGACTGATCACCAGAACATTACAGACTGCTTAACTGCAGACTGATCACCAGAACATTACAGACTGCTTAACTGCAGACTGATCACCAGAACATTACAGACTGCTTAACTGCAGACTGATCACCAGAACATTACAGACTGCTTAACTGCAGACTGATCACCAGAACATTACAGACTGCTTAACTGCACCAACTGACCACCAGAACATTACAGACTGCTTTACTACACAGACTGACCACCAGAACATTACAGACCGCTTCACTGCAGACTGACCACCAGAACATTACAGACCGCTTCACTGCAGACTGACCACCAGAACATTACAGACCGCTTCACTGCAGACTGACCACCAGAACATTACAGACTGCCTTTCTGCACTCTCACTATTCATCACTAAAAGCTTCATTGTACAGTGCAACTACTTGTTTCTCTGTGCATATGACATTAAACACTTGAATCTAATGTGAATCCAGGAGCACTTAGCCCCCTCTCTCTGTGTTCTAAGAGTGACAGATATTGATGTTTCATTCATGTGAAAGTAATTAAAATCAAGGGAATTCAGGACACTGGCTTTTTCAGCGCTGAATCTCTCTGTACAGTAGCTGTCTTTCATTACGACTGCTGTTTAGTGCTTTAACACTGCCCTGTAGATGCAGAGCAGGAGGCTGTAATCGCTCCAGTAAAACACAGAGGGTACGACACGCAGACGCTACAACCTTTATAAGGAAGAGAGTGAAGCAGAGAGGGAAAGCTGTTTGGAAGGGTGATATGCAGGCCCTTCCAGTTTGGCCTGAAACTGAGAGAGAGAGGGGGGAGAAGAAGAGGGAGGGAGAGAGAGAGCTCAACAACAGAGGTCAGAGCAGATGAGAGTGAGAGCACAAGTGATATGAGTTTGCGTGTTTACATTAGGTCTGCAAGATACTGGAAATTGCAGTACTGACATTGCAAATTTATTACACTATGATCTACACTCATCGTCTCAAGAAGTTCTGCACCCAGAAGGAGGTGTGGGATTGCAGCGCTGTTGGGAAGGAAGATAAAGGTCACCAGGACCAATACATGATGATACATTTAGACTGATATGGGGAATATTTACTAAGCTACACATACAGAAGTAGTGTCTCTCAGTATGGTGAATGCAACATGCCAGACGTCTTGGCATGGAGCTGTAGCGGTTCCTAATGGTGCCCTGCGGATATTCCATCCCATGCAGCTTAAATATCCTCACACAGTTCCTGCAGATTCCTTCTGGAGTCACCCAGTCAACGCCAAGTTTATCGGTTTGTTGTCATGCTTTGTGACAACAATCAATTTACCTTGGCACTGACCATGGTGCCACCATACACAGATTCCTTGTTCGTCTCCACCATGATAAAAGTGGGACTCATCAATGAAGAAGACGAGCTGCCATTCGGAGTCACTCATGACGGTGGGTCAGAAAGGTCTGTGTGAATGTAGTCCGGGGTTGTGCAATCATCTGCCATCATTGCTGGCCCTACATTATATATATAGTGTGTGTGTGTGTGCATGTGTGTGTAAGAGAGAGATTTACTTCTCTGCTTCTTTCTGCATCTCTTCTCGTTTTTGTCTGCGGAGCTCTCTGCGACGTTCAAGGTCATCCTCCATGGCGTCTCACACAGAAGCTCCTCGTGTTCTCACTGTGAGACAGAAGAGAGCACAGAGCACTGATTAATACAGTCAAAGTGTGAACCAATCTCCCCCAGCACTGTCTGCTTTATATCCCCTCGAGACTCCCTGCCTTTTATCCCCACAGGACCCCCTAAACAAATACCACTCACCGCCACCCTCTACAGGTGTTACTAAACGACATCATATAAACAAATACCACTCACCGCCGCCCTCTACAGGTGTTATTAACCAACATCATATAAACAAACATCACTCACCGCCGCCCTCTACAGGTGTTACTAACCAACATCATATAAACAAACATCACTCACCGCCGCCCTCTACAGGTGTTATTAACCAACATCATATAAACAATCACTCACCGCCGCCCTCTACAGGTGTTACTAACCAACGTCATATAAACAATCACTCACCGCCGCCCTCTACAGGGGTTACTAACCAACGTCATATAAACAATCACTCACCGCCGCCCTCTACAGGGGTTACTAACCAACATCATATAAACAATCACTCACCGCCGCCCTCTACAGGTGTTACTAACCAACGTCATATAAACAATCACTCACCGCCGCCCTCTACAGGGGTTACTAACCAACGTCATATAAACAATCACTCACCGCCGCCCTCTACAGGGGTTACTAACCAACATCATATAAACAAACATCACTCACCGCCGCCCTCTACAGGTGTTACTAACCAACATCATATAAACAAACATCACTCACCGCCGCCCTCTACAGGTGTTACTAACCAACATCATATAAACAATCACTCACCGCCGCCCTCTACAGGTGTTACTAACCAACGTCATATAAACAAACATCACTCACCGCCGCCCTCTACAGGTGTTACTAACCAACGTCAAAAAAAACAAACATCACTCACCGCCGCTCTCTACAGGTGTTATTAACCAACATCGTATAAACAAACACCACTCACCGCCGCCCTCTACAGGTGTTATTAACCAACATCGTATAAACAAACACCACTCACCGCCGCCCTCTACAGGTGTTATTAACCAACATCATATAAACAAACACCACTCACCGCCGCCCTCTACAGGTGTTATTAACCAACATCATATAAACAAACATCACTCACCGCCGCCCTCTACAGGGGTTATTAACCAACATCGTATAAACAAACACCACTCACCGCCGCCCTCTACAGGGGTTATTAACCAACATCATATAAACAAACACCACTCACCGCCGCCCTCTACAGGTGTTACTAACCAACATCATATAAACAAGCATCACTCACCGCCGCCCTCTACAGGTGTTATTAACCAACATCATATAAACAAACATCACTCACCGCCGCCCTCTACAGGTGTTATTAACCAACATCATATAAACAAGCATCACTCACCGCCGCCCTCTACAGGGGTTACTAACCAACATCATATAAACAAACATCACTCACCGCCGCCCTCTACAGGTGTTATTAACCAACATCATATAAACAATCACTCACCGCCGCCCTCTACAGGTGTTACTAACCAACGTCATATAAACAAACATCACTCACCGCCGCCCTCTACAGGTGTTACTAACCAACGTCAAAAAAAACAAACATCACTCACCGCCGCCCTCTACAGGTGTTACTAACCAACATCGTATAAACAAACACCACTCACCGCCGCCCTCTACAGGTGTTATTAACCAACATCATATAAACAAACACCACTCACCGCCGCCCTCTACAGGTGTTACTAACCAACATCGTATAAACAAACATCACTCACCGCCGCCCTCTACAGGTGTTACTAACCAACATCGTATAAACAAACATCCCTCACCGCCGCCCTCTACAGGTGTTACTAACCAACATCATATAAACAAACATCACTCACCGCCGCCCTCTACAGGTGTTACTAACCAACATCATATAAACAAACACCACTCACCGCCGCCCTCTACAGGGGTTACTAACCAACGTCAAAAAAAACAAACATCACTCACCGCCGCCCTCTACAAGTGTTACTAACCAACATCATATAAACAAACACTACTCACCGCAGCCCTCTACAGGTGTTATTAACCAACATCATATAAACAAACATCACTCACCACCGCCCTCTACAGGTGTTACTAACCAACATCATATAAACAAACATCACTCACCGCCGCCCTCTACAGGTGTTATTAACCAACATCGTATAAACAAACATCACTCACCACCGCCCTCTACAGGTGTTACTAACCAACATCATATAAACAAACATCACTCACCGCCGCTCTCTACAGGTGTTACTAACCAACATCATATAAACAAACATCACTCACCACCGCCCTCTACAGGGGTTACTAACCAACATCATATAAACAAACATTACTCACCGCCGCCCTCTACAGGTGTTACTAACCAACATCGTATAAACAAACATCACTCACCGCCGCCCTCTACAGGTGTTACTAACCAACATCGTATAAACAAACACCACTCACCGCCGCCCTCTACAGGGGTTACTAACCAACATCATATAAACAAACATCACTCACCGCCGCCCTCTACAGGTGTTATTAACCAACATCATATAAACAAACACCACTCACCGCCGCCCTCTACAGGTGTTATTAACCAACATCATATAAACAAACACCACTCACCGCCGCCCTCTACAGGTGTTTTTAACCAACATCGTATAAACAAGCATCACTCACCGCCGCTCTCTACAGGTGTTACTAACCAACATCATATAAACAAACACCACTCACCGCCGCCCTCTACAGGTGTTATTAACATCAGATAAACAAACTCACTGCCACTGTATAAACGAGTCATAGCAATGACCAGAAAAACTTTTACTAACACACATTTTTTACATTTACATGTATATGCCTTAACCTCAGTAAGAATATACTCATTTTGCGTTCTGTCTGTTTTGATGTAAATGTATGATCCTGAATTTAATCAATTTCTGCAGAACCACCACTTTATTGTTCAATAACTACTTTAATGCTACATTGTAATATCATAGTTTAAGGGGTTAAATAAGATCATACAAGTCCTTAACCTTCACCGCACACCAGCGCACACATGCCCTGTTCTGCCTGTTCTCTGTTCAACACACCTGACTCAACTCATCAGCTGAATATGGAGCCATGCATGAGCTGAAATGTGTCAGGGCAGTGAAAACAGCACAGCGAAGTTTGTTATTCCACGCTGGGGTCTGCAGGGTCTTTAAGGTTGCTATGAGGAGACTGAAGACTATAGGGACAGTGCGGCCTAGCGGAGACAGCCACGGTGGGGGAACACAAAGCATATGTTTTGCGTGGTCTGGAAATGCAATATTTGACTCCTCTCCAGGTCAGTGGAGGAAGGAATAAGAGATCCCAACAAAAACACTCCACTTCCAGACGCTCTGGCTAAGAAAACCGAATAAAAATAAATCACCAGTGCGTGTGTGCATTTGTGTTTACAGCTTGAGTTTCCTGTGCATTTCTGATCGTTGCAGAATATATTATCTCAGGTCGAGAGCTTTGGGAAGTGTGTATGTTAACCGCAGTGATTCTTTAGTTAAACAATAGGCTAATTTGCTTACATTCCCTTAAAAAATACAGGATTGATGCAACCACAGTCAGGCAAAACCAAAACAGATCGTTTCTTAATGGGTGAGGATTGTGCTCATCACCCTCCACACGCTAATAGCCTGTTTAGCTTTAAGGCCCCTTGCTCTGACGTGAGTGTTCACAGTCACTGTCATACAGTCACACCATATAGAGTAAGGAACTCAGGACCAATAACACTGCCAGACATACAGCCATAGCGTATCTCTAAACATGCATGTTGTTCTGTTACCCATCATGCTTGTGTTCGGGAGTCGGTACTAGTGGTTCTGTAAAGAACAGCCTGAGAACAGTGGCTGAAATATGACCAACCTACAGATGCAGATAAGCTCTCATACACACATCTGTGATCACATCACCCAAGTCTAGTGAATGGTGAATTCCTGACCTCTGTCAGACGTAAAAGGCCGACATATGGTCATGCATCTCTCACTATAGGACCCACTGACCGCACTGGGTCAACTGCATCTTTGAGAGACATCTTAAGAATTCTTATTCATCCTGATCCAGTCCGTCATGTCTACCATGACGCTGACAGACCGGGCCCTAGTCTAACTCTCTTAACAACACGCAGGCCTCTATCCTACACCAGCATACAGCTGCACCTACATGGGAACAATTAAGACGGGGTGACACAATGCCGCGTCTGTGCTCCTGTGTCTGCTCCACATGTGTAGAGTGCTGGAGATGGAGTGGAGCAGGCAGCTGTCAGGTGAGTGGACAAGTCCGCTGGAGCTCCGGGCCTGTTTGCCTTGGCTCCTTCCCAGGTGCAGAAGTATAGGCCTAAATCTGTGGCTGGCCTCCAAAGAGCCTCCATATGTTGAGCCGTTTGTGTCTCGGTGACGCGGAGAGCAGGCCAGAGCAGTCTTTGGGCGACATACAGAAACTGTCATTGCTGTCAGCAGAGACAGCAGAGAGTTTCAGCTGAGAGGGATTTTCCTGTTGACTGGTAGAGAACACAAGCTTTACCTGAAGGAGGGTTATTGACTTTTTCTTTCATTAACCACTGTAGTGTTCTTGGTGGTTCTATCAACAAGCTGTAAACAAGATCGTTCGCAGTGGCTTGTCATGCTTCATTCTAGAGTAGCTTGCAGAAGAACCAGACGTCTGAAGCTTCACATATTTCTAAAAACGTTATATAGTTTTTATTTATAGTTAAATTTTTGGACTAAACCATGAGGAGGAGGTAGGGCAGGGCGATGTAGGACAAATTAATCCCCAACGAATGCTCCATACAAGTCTATTATAATAATAGTCTTATAATAATAATAATGTCTTGATGAATTGGCAAAGAAACATAGAGCTTCAAATGAGCACTCTTTTATTGAACACGGCAGTGCTGGAGACTACAACCCAGCACTACTAAATGGCCTGGGACAGTGGGCAGGGTCATCGACAGCCATACAACTCTTCCCAAAAGCATGTACCAACACTCCACCACTGCACTTACATTAACGGGCAGTAAGCACATCTGCCCAGAGCCATGGTGCTACACCTATGGACCACTCAGTCATGTCCTGTTGGCTCAAGTCACAAGGCTGGCAAGGCATAACCAATAGTCCACAACTGCCCAGCTGGGTCGATGGTGGGGGTGAGGGGGCATCCCACATCTTGTCACCACTTTGGTCACCACTTTTGGTCAGCACTTCAGGTCACCAACACCCCTCAAGTACCAGCACTGCACCCACTGGGACAGAACAACCCCACAGCCCAGCACTCATCAGCACATTCAACACATTTACAAGATACCAGAACTAGGCCTCTCCTACCCAAGAGCCTTTGCATCTGGCCACGCCCCTCGTGTGTTTACAGCTTTGCACTAGCCAGTAGCAGGACAATGCAATATCAAAATCTAGCAGTATTTCTTTTGCACATTTCATTTGTCACACCTTCCACCTCAGCTCTTCCCTGATCCTGATTCCCATCTTTAACCAGACAGAGATCTAAACTCTCTGAAGCTGAGGGTAGGGTAGATTTGAGAGAAAATCAAAGCCCCACTCTTGCTCCAGATCTAAAAACATCCACAGGTGCTTCCCTCCAACCTTCCACTGTGGAAAGACACCTCAGTGCTATCAGAGTATATCTGTCAGGAAGGAGTTACTGAGAAAAGGAAACACAGAACACACAAAAGAGAAATCTTTCACTAGAGCACTAGAGGATTTCTGGACTAATGAGTCTTATTACTGGGATCATTTGGAATGTTAGAGGCCCAAAAAATCCCACTTCTAAGACTGAACTTCGGAGATGTGGAAAAATATCCCTGCAGGTTCTATTGAAAAACTGAAAGCAAGAATGGGATCTGTAATACGTGCAAAGAGTGGACACGGTACATCCTGAAATCTGGTACTACATTTACTGTTGTGGCTTCTATGTGAAATCTTCTGTTTGCATTTTTCATCTTAATAATAATAATAATAATAATAATAATAATGATGATGATGATGATGATGATGATGATGATGATGATGATGATGATGATGATGATGATTATTATTATTATGTCCATAAAGGTTGTTTTAGCTACAAAATTACATATATGAAAGCATGGTCTGGTTTCTATACTGTACTGTATATTAGAAGTTTGGAGATTGTGACCCATTTCTTAAGCACAGCAAAGTCAAACAGGCCATAGTAGCCATTCCAAAGAAGAAGGACCTTTGGATCCCTGAAGATCCTTTCGGTGGGTGGTTCTTTGAAAAAGAACACTTTCTGTATTTCTCCACTTTTGGTGAACCACATGTTCAAGCCAAGAACCATTAAGGAATACGATTAGTTTAAGGACTTAAGCAGCATCTCGTAAAGACGAAGCACTTGATTTCTAAGGGCAGTTGTGTAAGATATAGAGCATCACTGCTAAATGAGCTCGCACAGAGTACGATTTGTACCTCAGCAAAATCAACACTTACTGTGCATGAAAGAAATTTGTTCCCCCTTAGCCTTATATCCTTCTCTGCTCTTCCTCAGACAGGAGAAAAAACAGAATGCTGACTCGGGAGCGCCGGGCACGTTATAGATTTCCCAGGCTCCCTGCCTTTCTGTCCAGCTTTCTTACCACAAGGTAGGACCAAGCCCACAAATCATTTCCACATGACACAGACTGAGGACACATTCTAATTTACACATCTGCGATTGATTACAGTTCCTGGGCACGCTGCCCTCACCATAGTTCTCCCTCTTGTGGTCTTGAAATTCCAAAAATGCTGGAGTCAGAATTCCACTCCTTCAGTGACCTATTCCCAGCCAAACGAAGCTTCTCGCTCATGAACACAGAACTGAGAGAGGGAGCCTCTGTTGGAGGAAATAATAGACAATAATTGGAAACGTTGTGCAGACATGCCCATGGCCTCAGCCTCTTTTACCAGAGCCACGAATGTCAGAGAGGCTGCGCTGTGTGGTCTCCCAGTACAGAGACAGAGAGGTAAGGTAAGGTGAGGATAGGTGAGTCCCCCTGGCTGTATAGCTTCATCATGTGAAGACAAGACAAGCCCACAGGGCCAGAAACTACTCCGAGGCAGTACGCAGGCCCAAGCTGAGGTCTAGATAAACTTAGCCCTGATGAAGAAATCATCTGCTGCTGGTCGAGCTGGTGACAGGCCCCCATCTGATTTATGTGTAGCGACCCTCTTACCTTGCAGAAGGAAGATGCTTCACATTAACAAAGCATTATTCACAAGCTACAGCACCTGACTCCAACCATGAGAAGGAAACAGGGGAAGCAGGAGACTGTACTTGCTGACTGCTGCAATGCCGGGCAGGGTGGGGGACACTGAGCAGACCTCTGGGTGAACGTTTCTCATCAGTTTGCTTAAACGTGCTCCATTCATTATGGTGGATCTGCAAACGCCACATTAAGGTGGGACTGCAAAGCGCTGCGTTCCCAGACGATATTTTAAAGAGCGGATCTGTACAGGCCTGATTCATCACTGAAACTGGGCAGCTCAACTGTGGCAAGTATCCTTCATGAGCTTAAATGTGATTTGGTGGGCCAGCCATAATTCAGCCTGTTATAGAGATGCCAGCTGAACACTTGGGCCACACTGACTGAGTCACATGAAGTCACAAGTTACCTCTATATTAGTCAGGTGTATGTTGAGTGTAGGCTCTGTAATGCATATGCTTTGGGACTGTGAGAGGATTCAAACTTATTGGAAGGGGTTATAGAATAATACTAAACGTCACCCAACATTTACCTGATGCATCTATCCTCTGATAGCTTTGATGCAGGCGACATGTTTGTAATAATTATTCTTATTTACTTAACCAAAAACACATGTACTGCTGTTATGGTCTAAGAAGGAGGTGCAAAGTCGCTTCCTTTAGGAAAATAATCTATGATATGCATAAAACATCTGTTACGTTTTGGAAGATTTGGACACCATTGTGGCTACATTAGAGTTAGTCATGTGACCGCCTATTGTAGGTGAGAATCTGTACTTTACCCTCTTTTTTTTGTGTGTATGTCTGTTTATTCATTAATTAATTATTGTTGTTGTGATCCTTGATATGTTCTTCTTTGTGGGTTTTATGTGGATTGATGCGGTGAGCAGTATTTTGTAACCCCTGTGTAACCCATAATAATAATAATAATAATAATAATAATAATAATAATAATAATAATAATAAAATATATCATTATCACTACTAACAATAATAATAACAACAATAACAACAAAAATAATAATTATTAGCAACACAAATAATACTACTACTAATATTATTATTATTGATAGTATTAATATTAACAACAACAACAACAACAACAATACTACTACTACTACTACTACTACTACTACTAATAATAATAATAATAATAATAATAATAATTATAATAATACATTTATTAGCAGAAAGTACACAAAAACTATGATCTTATTAGTGATTTAATTGGGCTACAAATTTTCACTAGCTTAGAATGAGCTCCTTATGCCTACATATCATATCTTGAATTTGGTGTTAATTAACATTACAAACATAATCAAGTGTTTGAGACACTGAGTTACTGTTCTCCATATGACATTTACACAAAGGGGGTCAACTGATGTAAACTTCTGAAAAGCAATGCCTGTTTTTGGACAGGACAATATGTTCATATAGCCTTGTGTAAGCATAGCAGACAGCATAGTAACCTTGTGTGTTTAAGGTGGTAATAACTTCAGGCTCCTGCAGATGGCACTGCACATGGACAATGGGGCAATAGATACATATGGGGTGTGACAGGATTCATAGATTGAGAAGAGTTGGTACAGTGCTGGGAATGTCTCGCTCCATGTGTGGAAAATGACTCCAAACACACAGTGTGAAGGAAGTAGCTGAACCTGCAGGTGTATGGAAGCGTGCAGTCACACGGCTCTACCAGCTGTGGCACAAATCCCAGTCTACAGAGAACTCTCCTCTGAATTGTGCCAGGGAAGGCATCCACCAAATCTGGGCTACTACACAATTCTTTGATGCAGGAATGTCTGAATGTTGATGTGGCCTACATCCAGACACCAGTCCAGTCCATGCCTAATTTAATCACAGCTGTTATTCATGCTTGATGAACTCACTCTATTAGGTACGTTTCAGTCACAGGTGAGCCAGTGGCATCAGTAATTATGCTTGTGAGTCTGTTTCTATGGAGATATTAATAAGTAAATATAGCTCACATACAGTATTTTAGATGTACACATACATCTTGCACTGCCAGCGACACAACATCCTCCATACAATCACATGCCTTTATCCGTCCCCCAAGTCCCGGTCCACACAACAACCAGATGTACGAGAGAGAGATGAAAGAAGGAGTGTTTGCCTCTTAATTCATCAGTGGCATCAAAGCCAAGGACTGTGGGATGTTATGTTCTTTTAAAGAGCCTACTCTTTTTAATCTGTAGTTAGCATTAGTGCTGGCAATTACACCCTGGGCCGCAACCGTGTAAGGAACAGCTGGAAGCTGGTAGTTCCCCCTTCACTGCACGGAATTAACTCGGTTCAAATGTGTACATCATTCCCATGTGAATAAAACATAGCGTGAAAAAGTCACTGAAATGACGAGAACACAACCGACTTTAGGAATTAGCCCTCAGGTACACTAAAGGCATTTCCTCCAAAGACGAAGATTAGCCATGCTACGTACTGAAAAAGTAGTGCACAAGTGCCACTGTGCTCTTTCATAGACAGCCATGCAGATGCCCCAACAGAGCCATACGGAATCAATGGCCGTGGGCCTAAAAGATGAGAATGCGCTTACGTTCCATGACACACAGTACTGTGGAGTGGTGTGAACGGCCTGCTGTGACCCAGCATAACCAAACATGGTAAAAGACACTGATGCTGTAAAGCTCACAGACATTAAAGTACATCTTCACTCTATATAAGCACGTAGATGTCCAGAGGCTGCATGCAATCACTGGCATCCATACTTCACTGAAGTCTCTGAGATGCGATGGATGACTTTGAACTTGCATAATAAAGAAACATAAATAGAGTAGGTTACCGCTCCATCAGATCTTCAGTAAGCGCAGAAGCTTGGGATGCACGTAGACAATGCAAGCGCGCTACATCCTTTGAAGAATCGACTTCCTCCTCCACCTTATAAGGCCACAGCAAGTGGAAGCTGCAGTGGTTTGTGTTGCCATGAGTTTGCTGCAGAGTTTGGTTTACACTAGCTGATATTTTTAGCCGTCCAGTAGGTAATACAGACACAACCAGATTCCACTTAGTGTGTTACACGTTGTGAGTCAGTTTTCCGTTGGCTCTTAACAACTTCTGTAAATAAGGGCTTGTTGCTAATGTCATGATGATGCGGGGTTAGTAGATATGGGGAATATATATTTCTAGAGATCTGTTCTAGTTGTTCAGCTGTTACTGCAAAATACTCAGTATGCACATATAGGACCACACATTAATGGAACTGTCGATGTAGCAAGTTTCCTGAATATTATTATGGTGTCTGTGAAATGATTCTGTTGACAAGCTACACCGCATAGTGGAAGTACTGGTATATAGAATGAATGGAAATAGTATGTAAACACTGTTCATTTTTCAGAGTGTATTATTCATTCCTCATGCCATGTGGTCCATATATGGAAATCTAGCTGCAAAAACAACCTGTTGATTTGGTTTTTGTGATATCACAAAACATATATCCACAGCCTATTGCAGTTTAGCCCCGCCCATTCACTCTAAAGGTAGAAGGAGCATTTCAGTATGGACTGCCATATGAGCAAGGTGTAATGCAGTGCAGCCAATCGAAACCGATGTGATTTACATATATGTCTTAAAGGTACAGTAACAAAAATGGCCTGTTTAATCCTAAGGTAAAATGGCCATGCAAAAACCAGTGAACGTAGATGAAAACGGATGTGTAGCACCTTGACCTCACAGCATGACAGACCTGGGTTTGGTTCCAAGTGGGTTTCCTCCCACAGTCCATAAATATGCAGTCAAGCAAATTGGAGATAGTAAATTGGCCCTAGGTGTGAGACAGCGTGTTATTGTATATTTCTGTGTGTCAGCCCGGTGATGGACTGGTGATCTCTGCCCAGTGAGCACTCGGATAGGCTCCAGCACCCCTCTGGAACCCAGAAGGATAAGCAACTTGATAAATGAACTAACTAGCAGAATCGACAGTCATAGTAAAGATAGCATATACTGGCATAGATAGCGGTGTGTACATGTATATGTATACATGGGTTCTGAGCAGTAGAGACACATGGTCAGATATGAATGCAATCTAGAGCCACATATAAAAGTGCAACAGATCTGATTAAAAAAACAGACGTGTATTACCTCAGCCTGGTAGCATGAACATAGTCCTAAACAGGAAATGGGCCCTTTAGTGATATAATAAATAGCACTCTTTAAATCACTGTAATGCATCAAGGTATTTTAAAGAGCCTCTATAGTTGTTGCTATTTTGAGTTTAAAGTAGCATTTATAAACATTCATAAAGTTTCTAAATGTACCATTAGCCCTCCAAACCATACAGCCCATATATGGATATCATGCTGT
The DNA here is from genome assembly GCA_024036415.1 of Prochilodus magdalenae. Lineage (NCBI taxonomy): Eukaryota > Metazoa > Chordata > Actinopteri > Characiformes > Prochilodontidae > Prochilodus > Prochilodus magdalenae. Next base: position 138,955 of record JAMWET010001379.1, on the reverse strand, counting down.
AAAAACAGCCTGTTTAAAATGAATTGCTTCTGTGATGTCACAAGAGCCAACTGATATACATATATACATATATGTACGTATTTAACCTAAGGCAGCTTAGTTCCACCCATCCACACTTAAGTTATAGAGTGTCTCTGGGACTGCTATCTGAATCAGACACAACGCAGCTCAGTTTTAAAGGTACAGTCCTAAAAACCAGTCTGTGTAAAATTCTCATGTAAAAATAAATTATTTTATAATAATAATTATTACCATTTTTGGTACATAGAAGCAGACAGGTGGACCTTTAGGGAAAAATAAGGCAGAACATACAATACGGGCCCTTTAATACACCTTGGTTCTCTCGGTAATGAATGAACACAGTAGGCAGCTGGACAGCATTATACACAGTGGAGTGCTTCAGATTTTTTTCAAAGGTCAGACACAAATTGTTTGCAGAACAGGCCTGTCCCTGATAAAACCGTGCATGCTTCAGTATGAAGTTCTCCCATTCCAAACAGAAGCTTCACTGGAAATAGGATAAGGCCTCTTCAATACGCCCTCCAGGCTAATGACGCAACTGGAGCACGTACTAAATGGCCAAGTCCATAATGACCATGCACAAACACTGTCCCACAAATACTCGGGGAAGCCCATTTCCTTTTACATTTGGGCAGCTGCACCTGTGTCACCAAGGAACAGATTTCCCCCTGTTCAAGCCAACATCCATCTGCACTGAGGCCTATGGCACTGAATGCTGGAGAACGTCCAAGCCCCTATTAGAAATAGCATGACACAGTTAATCTGAAAAGGCATGTGCTGAGGGGACAGGACGGATCATTTTAAGGCCTGCCTTGATTTATAAGCCACCTTCTCATTAGTTTCACAGGTTCGTTGAAAGGTAGTAATGAGAAATGATGTACAATCACTTGCACAGCTCATGAGGGTTTAAGGTTATAGGCCATGTGAGAGGATGATCCTGAAGCATACACTCTCCTTTCCTTACTTTCAACAAAAGTTAAATGGCTATAGAAAATAAGCTCACCAGATGACGTGACCGAGAACATCTCCTGTGACTGAAACAAACCTTGTGTAATACCTTCCCAAGCGGAGATAACAGCTGGGATTGGATTTGGCATGTCCTGGACAAGTGTCTGGATGTAGGCCACATCAGTGTTCAGACACTCTTTCATTAAGGAATTGCTCAGTTGGGCCAGGTTTGATGGATGCCTCCCCTGGCACAGTTCTGAGGGGAATTCCCTGTAGACTGGGATTTTAGCCACTGCTGGTAGATGGCCATCTAGCATTTGACAGGCCCAAACGCAATTACATCTTTTTGCCTATCAGTGGTTAGGCTTAATTACTTACACTCACTGAGCACCATTAGCCATTCGTGTGGCAGTGCATAAAATCATCATAGATACAGGGCATCAGCTTCAGGTAGTGTTCACATCAATTATCTGAATTGGGGAAAAACGTGATTTTAGTGATTTTGACAGTGGCGTAAGTGTTGGTGCCAGATGAGCTGGACTGAGTAGCTCTATCCTAACTGGGATTCTAAGGATGCAAACACCATCTTGATGTAAGAGGTTATGAGAGAATGGGCAGACTAGTTCCGGCTGACACAAAGACTATGGTAATAACCGTTCTGTACAAATCTGCCCCATATCACCAGGCCAGGCTGGTAGAGGTGGTGTAATGAGCACTCTGGGCCAGTTAATAAAAAACAATTATGACTTTCAAGCAGGAGCCTAGATGAAGATTGTTGCCAACCATCTACAGTACATCCCTATAAGGCCACAATTAACCATCCTCCAATGACCACATCCAGCATGATAATGCACCATGTCACAAAGCAACCTCTACCTCTGCAGTGGCTTTCCCAGTCACTGGGTCTAATTCCCACAGACCACCTTTGTGATGTGATAGAATGGTAGCTATTGCACCTGGAAGGTGCACCTACAGAACCTGCGGGAAGTGCATGATGCAATCATGTCAAAACGGACCCCAACTTCTTATGGGATCCATCCTATTAGATAGATAGATAAATAGATGGGTAGATAGATAGATAGATAGATGGATGGATGGATGGATGGATGGATGGATGGATGGATGGATGGATGGATGGATGGATGGATGGATGGATGGATGGATGGATGGATGGATAGATAGATAGATAGATAGATAGATAGATAGATAAACAGATAGATAGATGCAGTCGAGATTCCCACATTTGGGGAATTCGCAGGGGTCATGGCTGAGCCTCACCCTGGGTGAGCCACCTTCTTGATCATGGTATCTCCCCTGCCAGGTAAGTATGGCATTGAGAACAAAGAGGCTCTACCCAGTATTAACATAGTGTTCCTAATGCACAGAACACAGTATAACATACAGTACAATATAAATAAACCCATACAAATGTCATATGTGGATCTCAGGTAAAGAATTGAAGGAAAACGAGATGAAAAATGCAGGATATGGCAAACGTTTCAAAGGTTAAGAAGAGCTCAATGCCAACATGTTGCTTGACGTGCTAAGATCAGACTTCAACATGTTCAGCATGCATCCAGTAGATAGATCTATCGCTGCAGCATCTGTTCCTCATAACATCTCATTTGTGTCCTCTCAATGGGCTCTTTAAAAGTCAGGATGCCAGTGTGGGCATGTTTGAATTATTACATGGCCGTTCGCTCCTTTCCAAATATTCTTTGAAGCTCAGACCCTCTCGGTCAATCATCCGACAGCATGCAAAGTAACAAGAACTCTTGTGTAGGCGTACCTATGCCTCCATCAGTGCATTCCTCGAGACCCCCTGAGTCATATAGCTATGCTTTTGATTATGATCAAGTCTACACTGTCTAATATGACCATAAACAATTTTCTTTTGCCATTCCATGGCAAGAAACTGGCCTTGGCATGTTGCCTCCTCAAAAGATCAAGGCTATTCATCAAATGCTGGTATTTCCACATTTTTTCCATCAGAGTCTTGCTAACACAATATTAGCTGCTCGGCTAGCTTCATCATGCATTTCTTTTATTTTCTAAGGAAGTCATGTTCTCCAATTAGAAACACCCAAGAAGGTCATGAGCACGTTGGCACTGCTTGGTATGTCAGGGATTTCTCCAATTTTGGATCATTTGCCCGGACAGTTTACAGATTTCTCTCAAAAGCAGCGAATGATGGGACGCCAAGATGCTCTTGCTAGAAGCACCCTTAATTGCAGTGAAACACATTCCCAGTCTCCTGGGAGACAAGACATCGATCACAGCCAGACACATGCTCGTGGACTCTGGTGGAGAAGGTCTCCAGTCTCATGGCCAATACCATCTAAGGAAAAGGACCTCACTTGGCATGACTGTGCTCCAGCTCCAGCTCCTGCTCTTTTCCACTGTGAGAAGCCTGGTTAATGTATGATAAACAGTATTCTAGAATGGAACACGTTTAAACTCTGAGCCTCTGAAAGGAATCTGGGATTTTTCTCTATTTTTGATTTGATTTATTTCATTATTTTTCACTTGCTTAGAAAACATCTGCAGACCTCTCTGGATGAGCATCACTGGATGGGCCTAACCAAAGAAACACCGGTTTTGGCTTTCTTTGACCTCTGGATTGAGGAACACTGAACGTGCCAGTTCTTCATCATCTCTGGTTGCGCTGTACTTGTATATGTACTATTCCCAGGTCCACCAAAATTGCTCTGGAACGTAGTTCATTGGATTGCCTTGGACGTGCGCCTCAAATACTGGCAAGCACTCATCATGCAGGCCTAACTCTCAGCTGCAGCTGAGTACTGCTCCTTTATAAACACTCTTAAAAAGGTGGTTCCTCTAGGGTTCTTTAGCAGGACACAACCATGAACACTCTAAGAACCCTTTGGATGATGAAAGGACTCTTTGTATGGTGGGAGGTTCTCTGGATTGAACAAGAGTGTGTTGTGTACATGGTTTCATACAGAACCCGTTTGAAAAGGGTTCTATAAAGGACCAAACAGTGTGTTTTTTCTTTCAGGATGCACAGAACCCTATATAAGAACTTATATAGAACCATTTTCTTCCCTTGGAAGAACCTCATTATTTAAGGTGTGGACAGCCGCATATACCTGGAGAAGAAGCACCACTGAAGTTACAATATGCACATCCACTCTGATACAGTACAAAGACTTTACAATGTCTTCGCTCGTCCAATCAATGTCCTCAAATGTCATGATGTACATCATCAGAGACCACCTTCATTGAGGAGATGTTTTTCAAGAGATTAGATAAAATAATTTATCTGCATAATGAAGGGGAAAACTGAGGGTTCCGAAGGTTCCAGAACTGAAACCTGAAGAAATATTAGAAGACACCAAGAAAATGGGACCCCTAACAACCTTGTTAGATCTGGTAGACCATCAAAACAGGTGAACTTTCATCTTTGTGTGGGAGGAAAACATCAAACTCATCAAAAACTTTTGGTTCAGATCCGTAACTTGGTGTAGCTCAGCCGACAACACCACTACCCAGCAAGGAGCCACCACCACGTGTGGGAGGCTGGGGTTCGAATCCCGGTCTGGGTGACTATGCTGTGCTACACCAATAGGAGTCCTTGGGCAAGACTCCTAACACTACCTGTGATATGAATACCCTTGTAAGTCGCTCTGGATAAGAGCGTCAGCTAAATGCTGTAAATGTAAATCTGAAAACATCTACAGGTGCTTCTGTCCATCCTTCCACAGTGAGAAAACAACTCAGCAATATGGGTCTAAAAGGATGTGTAGCAGCTAGGAGGCTCCTCACTAAGAAAACTAAGCTAAGATGTGGAGTAGCTAATAGGTCTAAATTTATAATTGGGATTATTTTGATCATGAGAAACCCGAAAATGCAAACAGCCTCTACGACTAACCTTTGGAGATGTGGAAAAATATCCCTGTTGATTTCTTAGAAAAAAATCTGAAAGGAAAAGAAATCTGGATAATATTTCACACACCAAAGTTCAGTCCTTCTGCTTCTCCCAGTCGAAGTAATCCCATCTGGTACCCGCTGATACTGACAATGCTGATTTCATATTTAGTTATTGAGATCTCGGCAAAACCTTCACTTCCTGACCATGGAATATTAATAACTTGGACATTCTGACAGGGAATGAAGTTAATGAAGGGTGGTCTCTGAATCGCACAGTCCTGTATATGCTTGACCTGTAGCATGAAATACAGGCATTGGGTTACCAAGGAGCGAGAGTATTGTTTCCTTATGAACACTCCTAAACAGATCATAGCAGAATCCCTTATCCAGAATCCATATCCTGGTGCTGTATAGAACCATTTCTAAGGTTATATAGAGAACCGTATACAACACATCCTTAAGATAAGATGCCTTTATTGTCATTACAGTGTACAACGAGCAGCAAACCAACAACACTTTACACACAAAGTAATTAACATAGGGCTAAAATATATAAAGTGCAGTCCTTCATCATTCTAAAGAACCCTTCAGGATGCAAAGAACATGTTCATACTTGTAAATAGAACCAACCTGGACATTCTGACTGGAAATGAAATGACTGAAGGGAGGTCTCTGACTTGCACAGTCCTGTATATGGTTGACCTGTAGCATAAAATACAGGCACTGGATGAACGAGAGGCCAAATGATGAGATAGTTTGGTCCTACAGCCTGAAACCAAGCGTCCTGCACTTCACCCAACCAATGTGTCCCGCACATACATCATAAGGAGAAATCCTCCTGATGTAGGAGGCTGCTGAGAGTGTTTATCCTCAGTGCTACACATAGTTTACCATCTGCGAATGTATTAAACTCAGAGGTAATCGTGGTGCTGTCTGGATATAGACTGAACCCACTCTCTTCACAAAGATGATCCATCAAGGGTTCTTCAGTAAAGATAATGGTTCTGTATAGAACTATAACATGTGCAAAGTTTTCTGCATGAACCCTATTTGGTGCTATATAGGTTCTCCATCAGTGTGAAGTACCTTTCCACCATCCGAGATCCAGTTAAGCATGTAAACGGTTCTTTGAGTGGCTTCTTCCTTAAAGAACCCTTGAAGAACTGTAGTCTTAGACTAAAATGCTGACCACTGAAATTAATTCTTAGGTTGTGGCTTCGGATAAGCATTAGGAGCAGCAGCTATACACCCTGACGTTCTGCCTGCTTTAGTACCTGTTTCCTTTTAGCCGAGTGTGGCTGCTGAAAGAGCCCTGTCTCACTGTGGAAGTACAGGGAAGTGCCTCCACCCTGCGTCCAGCCTCGGCCAAACCCCTGCACTCACTGCAGTCAATCACCCCCAGGTTCCCCCTCAGCTGCACGCAGCTTCTAGTCTGCTACTGCTGCGCATTCCTCACACCGCTGCTCTCATCTGTCACCAGCCTCACAGCTACTCCCCTGATGTGTCCTACTTTCCAACCGCTACTGTCATCCTGCACCAAATGAGTGAAACTACAGGACTTACCTCTGCTCAGACACAGAGCGTAAGAAAAGCAACACAAAGACGTATATTAAAAAGCTCTCACATGCAGTAACATCATAACCCTAGAGTAAAGAAACTCTGGCCAAGCTGGAGATGCACCTGCATGGATTCAGCAGCACCTTTACGGATCCTGCACTTTTGCAGTCATGCTACTTGTAATGGAAACGTAGTCTAGTTGTTGTCTATTACAGATATGACACCAGAATCACCTGCATGGTCTCTATTAAACACTGCAGACATGTCTGTACTCAGTCTGTCACAGAGCATGCATCATGTCCAGCAAACAAGACAGTGTGTAGGCTGAACCAGTGAGTAGCATGCTGGAGGAGAAAGAGTTCAGGGCTCAGGGTCCTGCTGCTGAAGCACAGATGGATGTGAAGGGCACTTACCTGAGAAACAGGTGGCCTACGATGCCACGGTGGACTGCAGGGAGAAAGTTTGGTGCTGCTTTCAGAACTCCTTGCTAAATAAATCCAGCGGTTTAGGCCCCGCCCCCTCATGCATAATGCAGCAGCGCTGGGCTGCATCCCCTCGAGAGGCTGTTTTCCTAGCCTGGTTCTGATAGCCCCGCCCACCCCATCTTGTAATTCAGTTTCTAGCCAATCACGGCGCAGAAGGCGGGGCTTGTCAGAAAACGGGTGGAGAAACAAATCATGCAATAATGTCGCCTAGCAAAGAGACACCAGGAGACACTCCTCTTTACATTCAGACCTTCAGCTCCTCCTCTGTGTGGGACAGTTCCGCAGCGGTGAAGTTGCATGTGATACAGCTTAAAGGGGAAATCCACCAAAATTTCAAAACTTCGGTGATTTAGTGACTGAGGTGTAGGCAAAGTAATTCAGGGTGTAGTGTAGTGAGAATTTCAGACTCTGATGTTCTTCAACAAATGTCACAACAAATGTAATAATGTGCAAAACTCAGAGACCACCTTCATTCAGGAGATACTTTTCATCAGATTAGATACAAAATAATTTTCATAATTAAAGGGAAAACCAAAAAGAAATTTCCAAAACTGTAAGAAATAGTAGAAAATACAACGGGAGAAAACGGGACCCCGAAAAACCTTGCAAGACCGGGTAGACCCTCAAAACAAGCAGCACTTAAAGCTTTCATCTCCGAGTACATTTTCTTCAGGGACTATTAATGTTTTCACTTCGCCAATACATTCAAATACTCCAGTGTAAATAGACGTGAGGGAGTATTTAAAGGCATTAAAGGAGCAATATGTAAGATTTATAGTTTCAAACAAAAATCCTCAACAGAATAGGAAGAAATAACAGTTTTGATGGGTTTAATGACACCGGTGTAATTTACTGAGAGCTCAGTGATGGTCAGTGACAAGAGCTTCAGACATGGTTGCATTTAGTCCTTTTCTATGTGTCCTCAAATGATCTAACTAGGAACAGGGTACTTCACCCGCTCATGCTGAACTAATCTAACACTACAGTGACGGGCCGGTGCTAGCAGGTTAGCATGCTAGCTTCAGTAGACATTTCTGCAACACAATACATAGATGTGTTTGACACACCATCAAAACTGTAATTTCTTCACATTCTGCTGGTAATTTTAGTCCATTCCAGAAAAATCTCAACATTCTTTACACTCCATCACCACCACTGTGAACATGTCACGTGGGGGTCAAGACGAGGAAGCAGGATGTAACAGAACAACCAAGACAAAATAAAACCAAAGAAAACTCTAGCAAACTAACAAACAACTTGGAACAGGGTTACAAAAACAGACCGACATGAGGACAAAAGACTGACATGGAGACAAAGCAACAAGCAAGAACACAGGGGACTACATGGAGTATAAGAGAACAAGGACTAACAAGGAACAAAACCAGAGAAAACAGACAAACAAGGGTAAGACAAGGCAGGACAAGACATCCCCCACACCTCTAATGTGCAGCTCCGGAGATGCATAACAGAAAGCACCATGAGAGCTGGCTCAGAGGGGAGGCCCAAAACAAAATGAACGAACAGGAGACTGGACCAGAGAGAGCACTGTGGAACAGACCGGAGACTGAACTGGGGAGCGGACTGGAGAACAGACAGGAGACTGAACTAGGGAACGGACAGGTGAACAGAAAGGAGACTGAACTGGGGAACGGACAGGTGAACAGACAGGAGACTGAACTGGGGAACGGACAGGTGAACAGAAAGGAGACTGAACTGGGGAACGGACAGGTGAACAGACAGGAGACTGAACTGGGGAATGGACAGGTGAACAGACAGGAGACTGAACTAGGGAACGGACAGGTGAACAGGTGAGACAGGGAAGGAGAGGTGAACAGACAGGAACGGACAGGTGAACAGACAGGAGACTGAACTGGGGAACGGACAGGTGAACAGACAGGAGACTGAACTAGGGAACGGACAGGTGAACAGACAGGAGACTGAACTAGGGAACGGACAGGTGAACAGACAGGAGACTGAACTAGGGAACGGACAGGTGAACAGAAAGGACAGGTGAACAGAACAGAAAGGAGACTGAACTGGGGAACGGACAGGGAAACAGACAGAGACAGGAGACGGACAGAAACAGACAGGAGAACGGACAGGTGAACAGAAAGGAGACTGAACTGGGGAACGGGGACAGGTGACAGACAGGTGAACAGAAAGGAGACTGAACTGGGGAACGGACAGGTGAACAGAAAGGAGACTGAACTGGGGAATGGACAGGTGAACAGACAGGAGACTGAACTGGGGAACGGACAGGTGAACAGAAAGGAGACTGAACTGGGGAATGGACAGGTGAACAGACAGGAGACTGAACTGGGGAACGGACAGGTGAACAGACAGGAGACTGAACTGGGGAACGGACAGGTGAACAGACAGGATACTGAACAAAGGGCTGAAGTAATGATAAGGGGACAGGAACCAAAATCATTGCTGGGAAAGGGACAGAGACTTTAACAGGAACAGGTGCGAACAACACACATGACATGGGAGACATGCACAGTAACTGGGACAAACACAAACACTGGAACAGGAGAGGGGTTAAACATGAGAGAAACACAGAACAAGAATAAGGCCAGACAGAAAACTGGAATGGCGACTGGGCAGGGAACTGCAGGGGCGGCCGGGCAGGGAGGCTGACGTCTGGAAGCTGAGCTGACGTCTGGAAGCTGAGACATACACTGGACTGCTGGACAGCTGGCCACGTGGCTGGTGGTGCAGGGGCAGCAGGGCATACCCTGTGTTTCAGAGCACAGCAGCTACACCAGCCACAGAGAAGTGGAGGACTGGAGAATTGGGAACCCTGGGCAGGACTGGAGAATTGGGAACCCTGTGCAGGACCGGAGAATTGGGAACCCTGGGCAGGACTGGAGAATTGGAAACCCTGGGCAGGACCGGAGAATTGGGAACCCTGGGCAGGACCGGAGAATTGGGAACCCTGGGCAGTGGACATGTTTTTATCATCTACCTGGAGACCAGCTTCACCATGCTCTGCTTAACCTACATCGAAAGGAACACCCACACACCGGGGAGTCCACTACTCGCTGCATTGATGAGACATGCCTGAGATAGGCACGGGGTATAGTAGAAGACAGTGTTCATTTGTCCTCAGTATATTGAGTATATTTAACAGCAGTATTACACACACCATGCACTTGAGGCTGCTATCTTGTGGTCTGTTACAGTCTTTGTGGACAGTTTGTTGTTCAACAGTAACGGAATATAAATTTTTAAACGGTATACTGTTTGTTTCATTTTTATTACTCAATACTTATCGTTTTAAACCTTCACCTGAAAAATAACCCAAGGTATGAAAAAGCTAAAACTTATACTATAAGTAATAAAAACTAAACTAAAAATAAGCATTAAAAATAATGACTATTAAAAACTAGCAAACCCAAAAAACTAATTAAATCTAACGGAATTGGAGGAAGAAAATTTGACAACGAAATAAAACTAAATTATAATGAAAAATCCAAAATTATTATAACATTGCTTGCTACGTCCATAGTCAGCTTGGTATTATGTCTCCATGTTGGTCATTTGTCCTCAAGTTGGTCTGTTTTTGTAACCCTGTAGTAGTTTTTTCTTTAGTGTTTTGTCTTATTTGTTCTGTTTATTAAATTCTTGCGCTTATATCCTGCCTCCTCGGCTTGACCCCCACGTGACTGAACAATTCAGACTTGATTCGTTTCTCTAGAATGAAGCTTTTCACACCAAACCACTCTGTATGACTTTGTTTACATCTCCACAATTGAATCAGGTAGTCCTGTTTTAGTTTGTCTTTTAACACATGAGATTCGTCTTAGTTATTACAGTTCCGTACAGTTCCGTCCACCCACTTCGTACTCACTACTCAAATGAGTTACCATGTGATGAAATCTAGTCAAAACCAAAAATGGAGATTTCAGAAGATGTTTTTGCCAAAAATGTGGCTGCTGCGTCATAGATTCAGACTGCATTAAACCCTGGAGGAATAAGTGATGAAAAAGGCGGTGAAAGAAGAGAATTCAGTAGTAAAGTGGATATGAAATGTCAAATCCAAACAACCTTCTCATCCCCCAGGAGCTGCTGTGCTGAGAAGACGGAATGGCTGCTCTGGGAAAACCATCTTCAAGCCTGAGTGTTGTTATTTCAGTTCATCATTAATTCAAGGTGACGTAAAAATCCCTCGAGTTAAGAAAGTATCAGGTCCAAAACTTCTCCTTTGATGATCCTATAGGTCTAACAGTGAATGGCTACGACCGAAATGACTGACCCACACAGTATCTCAGTATAAGTGACAGCATGCTCTCCTTTAAAGACTCAAACAAGTGCCAATCCATTCAAACACCACTCCAAACACATTTACTGAATTAATGATTACATGGAAAGCCGTAAAACTAGAGAGCAGCCATCTGGTGGCAGATTAAAATATTATTTTGGCAGTGTGGAGGGAAAAAAACATTTAACAAATCAGTGAAATGTACTGTGAGCTCTGCTCCTCCACTCTTTGCAGATCTTCCAAAATATCTAGAGCTCTTCTCCTGCTCGTATCTTGCTTTGCCCAATGAATTGTAAGATCCTGTCACTGCGGCGCTGCATTCACGCCACCACTGGGGTTGTGGCCTTGTTTGAAGCGACCACGCCATCTCACCTTTGGGACATATTTGGTAAGGGAACGGGAACCCGGACTGCTGAGATCTGCACTAGATGTTTAAGGAAAGAAACGTCCATGTAAACAGCAGCGCTCTGGTAAATGGTTCGGGCCATCCGCCAGCTTCTCTTTACTCAGGCCTGGGTTGGAAACATGCACGCTGTCAGTCACAGAGTGAAGAAATGCAGCGTAAGGCTATATGATTTACAGGAACCCGGAACATACATGGGTAAAATTTGGTTTGGAGTCACGTTCCCATGTGGTGGTGGTAAATAATCTGAGATAGACTTACTGATTTGGGCTCTGATACTGTATGAGGTTCCGTTGTTCATAAAAAAGCACATACTTGAGGATGAAATTCAGACTTATAGATGAATTCTAATATTGTGACATTTAGCACTGTACATATTTTGGCAAGTGCACTAGTCGTATATACACTGCCTGGCCAAAAGAGGTCACACACTCTAATATTCAGTTGGACCACCGTTAGCTTTAATCACGGCACATATTCGCTGTGGCATAGTTACCACAAGCTTCTGCAATGTCACAACATTTATTTCTGGCCAGAGTGTCATTAAGTTTTGGAGATTTGGACCACTGCACAGTGTTCTCCAGCACATCCCAAAGATTCTCAATGGGGTTCCGGTCAGGGCTCTGTGGTGGCCAATCCATGTGTGAAAATGATGTCTCGTGCTCCCTGAACCACTCATTCACAATCTGAGCCTGGCATTGTCATCCTGGAATATTGGAATATGCCCGTGCCACTAGAGAAACTGATCATTTAGAAGTGGTCTCATATGGTTTATATATATATATATATATATACACAGAGAGACACACAGTTTCTCTGCCTGTTTACTAGTTGTTTCTGGGTTTGTGTTTGACCAAATTGAGCAGTTCTGTTTGATTCTCTACACTACTGGAAACATGTCTCCCAAACTCCAGATCAGATATTGTATTAGATCTGTTTATTTAGAAAATTACTAATGACCTCCAGAAGCCTGTTTTTACAACCATGCCCCTATGCATTTCACCCCAGCCACCGCTCGCCAGTCTCTCTGTAGGTCACTTGAGGTCATCTTACGGTGGTTAAGGGACATTGGAATGAGGTGGCGCTCATCACGGTCAGTAGAGAGTGGGTTGGGCCCTCTGCCAGTCTGTAGCTGTGTTGTCCTGTGTGTTTGCTGCTTGACCTTGTTCTTATGAACCAGACGCTCACTGTATCTGCCAGTAAAGCTAGAACCCAACCTTCGGTTCCTCATAAGAACCTGCTGTACATGTGGAGATGCTGATTTAAGAAGAAACTGGAGTTCTCTCTTATTTATTTCCAGAGCTGTATATAAGGCATGCTGACTACATGTTTTCACTCAGAAAGATAACTTTACAGCTGATATGCAGTGCTGTTTAAACGACTTTGAACCTTTACAATTTTTTTTTGATTTTTTAGATTACATAATTGTAATCTAACATTAAAGGTCTTTCAATGTGACCCACTTCAACCAAACACTTACTTTAACTGCCGATCAGTGCTGCACTTCCAGTTGTTCTGTTGATGTTCAGTCCACAGTGGACCCAAATTATCACCAATGCCACACTGTTAATTCTGGAGGCTCACATCTTCCGGCATGGATGTGAGGGACACATGTTTAATTGTGTGTTTCTTCACAACATCACAAAAACACACCGGGTTGTTTTTGGAATGTAGTTATGTTTGGATACCCACACATTCTCCAGTTGAATTTCCTAATTCATGATTCACCCAAACGCCATACTACCTCCACCATGTTTCATGGTTGGGATTAGTTCTTATAATAGATATGTAGTGTTTGATTTTGGCAAACCTAACATCTCTCATTTGAGCCCATTTGGCCTTACATGCCCACATATCATTATTTTAGTAGTCTTCTGGCGTATTCAGGTGATGTTTAGGAAACTTTAAACAGACAGAAATGTTTTTCCTGGAGAGTAGTGACTTTCTCCATGCCGTCATTCCATACTTATTATTCTTGTTCAGTGTTTGTCTGATGGTGGACTCAAGAATATTGGCATTAGTTAGAGTAAGAAAGGCCTGCACATGCTTAGAGGATCTTGGCCATCTCTGAGAATATTCTACGCCTTACCACTGGAGTGATTTTTGTAGGAGGAGCCCTCCTGGATGGGTAAGAATGTTGTTGAATTTTTCCCACCGAATGTACACTGTTTGTCTGACAGTGAAGTAAACCTCCCTCTGCCTAATGAACACTGATGAATGGTTTTCTGAGGTCCTCAGAAATCTCAGTCCACTAAGACGCACTAGTAAATGTGTGTTGGTGAAGACCAGACTTTGATGGTGAAGATTCGGGTTGAGTCACCACACAGGCTGTTTGTACAGTGTATTTAAAACAGGCCACTTACACAACTTAGTTCCTATATCCGGACTGTATGGAATGGTGAGTGAATGGTAACTGGGAAGTGAATTCTAAATGTTGATACGACCACAGTGTAGAATTTAGTCTGTTTCAGAACAAGGCAAGGGAAACTGGAATATCTCATGATATGGGCTCCATTTGAAATTGGGAAATGTCTGTCATTTCTGAAACTGAAGCTAATTTGTGAAACTGATTGAGGGCTTTGTACCGAAAGATTTACTACCACTGAAGTAGATCCCAGTGGATCTGATCTACTCCCTACTGGCTTTGGCACAAACTTGTGGATTCCAGACCAACTTGAATGCATGCTGTCATTCACGTAAACATTTGGAAGGTTCTACTTTACACTCAGATTATTACAGTAATGATATCATTGGTAATGAAAAGCACCTGCACTACATCTCAACAGACCTTCAATAGGCAGCAGGCTATTTGTAACATCCTACATACGTCTTGTTTGATTCACCACAATGTAATTTTTTACATGTGTGTGTAAAATGTGTACGTGTGAATGTAGACTCTTTGTCTGTTGGTGAAGTAAACCTCCTTCTGCTTAATGAGCACTGATAAATGTTTCAGATCTCAACTCCACTAGGACACGCTAGTAAATGCGTGTTGGTAAAGACCAGACTTTGATGGTGAAGACTCAGGTTGATGTTTGTTAAATACAACAACCCCCTGATTGAACCTCCTGACGCTAATTATCACCAGTCCCACACTGATGAACAAAACCAGTTTCCATGACTGACTTCATGGACTGGGGAGTGATTGGTACATTTCGTGTTTACAGAGTAGATCAAACTCTCGTATTACCAAATAAGAGGAAAACCATGATGTAAACAGTACAGCAACAAGTCCAGCCGACACACTAAGATGTTGCTGTCTGCAGGTTTTGCTCTAAGTCAGTGGTGCACATCTCCAGTCCTGGAGAGACACCGGCCCTTTCAGGCCCTACTGCTCTAAGCCAAAAGCACCAGATCTTTAATTGGATTTTTGGCAGATCTGTATGCTTTGCTTTCTCTGTCTGTTTTCACACTGATCCTTGACACCTCCCTTACATAAGAGCTGTTATATCAATGCCTAAGAACACCGTCCGCAACAAAGGTTCGTCATGAGATAAGACTCTTCATTTCCTGTCTAAATAAAGCCAAGAAAACTGACCGGCAATGAAAACGGAATTTTAAGAAGTATTTCTTTGTAGCTAGCTCTTTGCGAGAGGAAGGCTGAACATGATGAATGGATTCGTATGAAGATATTTCACGTGGAATGCAGTGAACCGTAAAACTCTGACCATGAGAATAATTTAGCCTGACATGACAAACCTAAGGCAAGGTGTCATACGGTACATCAAAGTTCCATGTGTCGTAAATGCTTCTCTGAAAACACATCAAAGTCTGTGTGCAGGACTTTCTGTGTATAAAATACCACAGTCCATCTGAACATCAGCGCAAAGCAGCACCTCCTTCTGGTAAACGTTTCAGAGCTTCTCAGAATCAGCACTTTCATACACAGCCAGGTCCACAAAAACACACAACTGGAGCCAGTAGATTTATTGCACTTCATATCTGCATTTTACAGTTCAGAAACGAAACAGTAGACTGAACAGAATCAGAGACCTCTATCTAGACCCCGACCCAGTGGAAGAATGTGAGGTTACAATCACAACTAATAGCATTCTTTAAACTGCATCACTGAACAAACATGTATGCTGCAGCAATACAGATGACCTTTGCACATCACCCTTAAATAAATCATAAATAACAGCAGTAGTTCTGTAACATAACACGTATAACGAAGTAAAAATAAAAGCATGGACTAAAACTCTCTGAAAACACAGTACGGTACCACAGACAACACAGACAAACACCATGCACAGTGAACACAGAAGGCCTTCAAACCCTGATTCATCCAGTAATAGTAAGCATGAGCTTTGGCAGCGACCACCTTTCGTTTGCTGGATTAATTTCCAGTTTTAACAGCCATTAAGAGCTAATAATTAATGTTCAGAAAAAAAAAAAACATACAATGGAGCCCAAACCTGGAGATAATCAACAGAACAATTTCAGAAAATGTAAACTAATAAAAAGTATGACAATAATAGAACCCATATCCTACAACTCTTGTTTTCTTTTATCTTTAATGCCCACTTGCAATATCTGTGTAATGTTATGTTCCAAATATGGCCATGATTCCTTTTACATGACCATCTTCGCAATTCTCTTAATCCCTCAGAATGAAACAGGCTGGTTTTGTTACTGTGCCTTTAAGATCTGAGCTCTGTTTTGATTGGCTGTTCTGTATTAAGCCTCATTCAGAGCTGAACACTTCTTAGCTCTTATATGTGAATGGATGGCACTAAAGTGCTGTGGGCTCAATATATGGATATATAGGGGTTGGACAATGAAACTGAAACACCTGTCATTTTAGTGTGGGTGGTCTCATGGCTAAATTGGACCAGCCTGGTGGCCAATCTTCATTAATTGCACATTGCACCAGTAAGAGCAGAGTGTGAAGGTTCAGTTAGCAGGTAAGAGCACAGTTCTGCTCAAAATACTGCAATGCACACAACATTATGGGTGACATACCAGAGTTCAAAAGAGGACAGATTGTTGGTGCACGTCTTGCTGGCGCATCTGTGACCAAGACAGCAAGTCTTTGTGATGTATCAAGAGCCACGGTATCCAGGGTAATGTCAGCATACCACCAAGAAGGACGAACCTCCACCAGCATCACGTAGTGACCTGGCCATTATCCTGCAAGAGGAATGGCTTAAAATCCCTCTGACCACTGTGCAGGACGCAGTATATGTCATTCCCAAGACGAACTGACGCTGTATTGGCCGCAAAAGGAGGCCCTACACCATACTAATAAATGATTGTGGTCTAAAACCAGGTGTTTCAGTTTCATTGTCCAACCCCTGTACGTATCTGAGCTGAACATGGTGTATTTAAAACAGGCCACTTACACAACTTAGTTCCTATATCCGGACTGTATGGAACGGTGAGTGAATGGTAACTGGGAAGTGAATTCTAAATGTTGATACGACCACAGTGTAGAATTTAGTCTGTTTCAGAACAAGGCAAGGGAAATGGGAATATCTCATGATAAGGGCTCCATTTGAAATTGGGAAATGTCTGTCATTACTGAAACTTTGTGAAACTGATTGAGGGCTTTGTACAGAAAGTTTTACTTCCGCTGAAGTAGATCCCAGTGGATCTGATCTACTCCCTAGTGGCTTTTGCACAAACTTGTGGAGTCCAGACCAACTTGAATGCATGAAAGTCATACGTAAACATTTCGAAGGTTCTACTTTACACTCTTATTACAGTAATGATAACATCAGTAATAAAAAGCACCTGAACTACATCACAACAGACCTTCAATAGGCAGTGGATTCTTTTACATACCACATCCGTCTTGTTTCATTCACCACAATGTAGTTTTTACATTCGAAAATAAACAAATACTTTAAGTAACAGGGTGTGTAAAATGTGTGTGTTCATTTAAAAAATGCTAGCTAATATTTAAGGTGCAAAAACAAAACAAACTAATACTTAGCACTAAGCCTTCACACAGTACAGAGCTCACCTAACGTCAAAAACACACGAACCTGAACGCTTCTTCATCCGTTTTGATTAAAATAAGTCAGCAGGGAAGATTTCAATCCCAAACAACTCCAGACCTTTAAGTGCATGTGGATCTATGGCAATATGCTCACTACTGAAGTCATCTTAGGAATGACCTGTCCTTGCTGGTAGTCATGTTGAGGTACATCTTGTATTTAAATGCATAAACTTTTTCAAATCCTGTAGATATTAATGCAGCTTCTATTACAACATTGTTAAGAACGCAACTCACGGTCGCTCCCTTTGTAACACAAGGGCACCAGTGGTCGTTGTAAAGACCAATTTAGCAAATATTCATTAAGCTGCAAGCATACTTCACCACAGAGCAATTATTACAGCTATACATCAGCGTACTATTATTCTTGTTTGCCAATATAAAAATATAGGCCTGTCCTTTCAGTAAATCAGTGTTTGCCGAATCTAGAGTCTATTTCAATTTCCAGCCAGATTCCAAGCTTACACTAAAACCAGAAACGAAGCCAATATGACCACAAAATGTGTACAGTGTAACTACTTACTGTTTACCAGTGCAGCATAACCCAACACACCTCCTATAACCCCGACCTCTCTCACCTTATCACCACCAAACAGACTAGACAGGAACAAGCATCCCTTAATAAAACCATGACTTAGTTTCCTGGATTTGCTTTTCCTTGATCTTCCACCTTTTTGATAGCTGCCTGAATTTTGGCCTGGTCACCCAGGAGCTCTCGGGGCTTGACAGGCCGAAGATTTTCATCCAGCTCCAGCAGAACCGGTATTCCAGTGGGAAGAGTGACACTGGCTATCTCTGTATCAGATATTCCTGTTAAGAAAGAACGAATTTGGCTTGTTATGAAGGAATGAACATATTAGACGCAGACATTCATTACTTTCATTCGCCCATTACTCAGCCTGAGACAGCTTTACCCTCACAAAAGCATCAGTCCATGTTCAGACAGCAGAACTGTGAGGAACGTGGAGCAAATCAAGGTCAAGCTAATAAACCGATTTCTTCCACTGCTTGGACATAACCAGTTAGGTAATAGTAGAGGAGATTGATGACCAGCGGTTTTTATGTGCTGTAAAAGGTCAAGATAGCAGGGAGCCAGAGCCCTAGGCAACTTTATATCCCTGCCCTTTAAATCTCTTCCGTGGTTTCAATGTTGTCCTTAACATGTCCTCGTTGACTTCACCTCAGAACTGGGAAGTGGTCACTTGATGGACACATGAGGAGAGGATTACATATGCAGGCTTTTCCCTTTTCAAAGAAAACCTGTCCTTTAGCTAGAGGTCTGGAATACGGATGCGCATTCGGAAAACCATTCTTAGTGGGGCTAACCGAAAAAAACATTCCTAGTGGGGCTAACTGGAAAAAGCTTCAGTTAGCTAGGGAGCATACAGACTGGACTAAATGATAAAAGGTCATGTGGTTTTAATGAGTCCAGAATGATGCTATTTCAGAGCCTAGAGCGTGCCAGGGCTAGACAGGCAGTACATGGATTGATGCACCCATCATGCACAGTGCCCACTGTATGAGCCTCTGGAGGAAGTGTTATGATCTGGGGCTGCTTCAGTTACTCAGGTCGATCCTCAACAACGTTATGTGACTATGTAATGATGTCAGCCGACTGCCTGAATACACTGAATGACCATTTTATTCCAACACTGGATTTTTCCCTTCCCTGATGGCACTGGCATCCCCACATTCTTTACTTTATAGAGTAGACTGACTCTCCCATCATCACCACAAACTCAAGGTACAAATGAATACAACTGTAAATGGAAATAAAGGTTGTGACATTGCACAAGGTTGTCGAAACAATTCCATGACGAATGTGCGCCGTAATCAAAGCTAACGGCTGTCCAACAATATATTAGAGTGTGTGGTGTATTTGGCTAGGCAGTGTAGCAGGCTAGCAAAGTAACTAGGCTGCATCAGTACTCCTGTATAGAACTTAGTTTGCTCTTTGGTTGGTGTAGCTCAGCAGATAAGACCACTACCCGCCCCAGAGCCAACACCACACGTGGGAGACTGGGGTTCGAATCCCAGTCTAGGTGACTATGCTGTGCTACACCAATAAGAGTCCTTGGGCAAGACTCCTAACACTACACTGGCCTACCTGTAATATGATTATCCTTGTAAGTCGCTCTGGATAAGAGCGTCAGCTAAATGCCGTAAATGTAAATGCTACATAAAACCCAGCAAGCAGCAATGTTCTACTTCGGAAATATTAATTATTAAAGTGTATTCTGAATGTACGTAATGTCTTATTTCAGGTTGAAAAGGGATTGCAGAAGTTTGCCATTATTTCTGGGCAAATTCTGCTCGCCAAGCCAAACTTTGTGATGATTAAATCCTTCACCTAACCAGTGACCTTAATCGGAGCTAATATTTAACTTAACTAAATATTAAATAAATAACACTTATACTAAATATTTAGCTAATATTTAACTTGGCCCATAGCACCAAATCGGATGTTCCCCCAAAGTGACCTGAAGATATTGAAACTGGGGGGTTGTAAAGCAGCTTCTACCATGGCTTAATGTTCTACTATCTAAATAAACGGGGATAACAGAACTGTGTATAGTCTGTATGTGACAATCCAAATTAGGACCACCTGACTGGAAATGGTTTATGTAAACATAAATTCTAAGTGAGAAATAAAGAAATGCTAATTTGTACGGGACTGTTTACCTTCTAGATGTTTAAGCAAAGCTCTGCAGCTGTTTCCATGAGCTGAAATGAGGACAGTTTGGCCACTCTTGATTTCCGGAACAATGACATCATTCCAATAAGGCATCAGTCTTTCTAGCACTTCCTTCAGGCTCTCAGTTCTGGGTAGCTTCTCTTTGGGCACATCGCATGTGTCGTACCTGCGGTCATTGTAGATCTCTGCAAAATAGGGATGTGACTCGTCAATAGGGGGCGGGGTGATGTCATAACTCCGCCTCCACCGCTTAACCTGCTCCTCGCCGTGCTTCTGGGCCATCTCGGCCCTGTTTAGGCCAATCAGTGCCCCGTAATGACGCTCATTTAGTCTCCATGACTTGGTGACAGGGACCCACTCCTGGCCCATGGCCTCCAGCACCAGCCAGGCCGTCTGAACGGATCGACTGAGAATTGAGGTGAAAACGTGATCAAACTTGTAGCCGTGCTCCTTCAGCAACCGGCCGCACTCCTGAGCCTCCACCACGCCATTTTCACTCAACTTCTGGTCCACCCAGCTGCAGAAGCGGTTCTCTTTGTTCCATGCACCCTCACCGTGCCGCAGCAGGAAGAGCTTGTGCTTTGACATTAAGGAAGTGCAACGTGAAGGCCTGGAAGAGTAAGAAGCACTTAGATGAGAATGTAAAACAAGTTCCTAAACAGGAAATAACACTGACGTGTCCTATGTAGGCGAATTTATCAGCAAGTATTTTGGAATGTTATATATCAGTAAAAACCCCTTCTTATCCTCCATCCCTTTCTCTCTCCTCCTCCACTGACTCACTCCTCCACCACTGACTCACTCCTCTATCGCGATTCGCCCTCCATTCCTTTCTCACCCTCCTTTACTGACTTGCCACTCCATCACTGACTTACTTTTTTTTTTGTGGACTCACACACCATCATGGACTTACTTTTTTCTCACTCTCCATACGTGACTCACTTTTCTAGTGACTTGCCTTCTATTCCTTTCTCACCCTCTATTACGGACTCACTTTTTTTCACTCTCCATCACTGACTCACTTTTTTTTCACTCTCCATCACTGACTCACTTTTTTTTCACTCTCCATCACTGACTCACTTTTCTATTGCAGACTCGCCCTCTATCTCTTTCTCACCCTATATCAATGACTTACTTTTCTATAGTGGACTCGCCCTCAATCCCTTTCTCACCCTCCATGACTGACTTATTTATCTATCACGGACTCGCCCTCCATTACTGACTTATTTTCAATTGCGGACTCGCCCTCTATCTCTCTCACCCTCCATCAATGACTCATTTTTCTATAGCGGACTCACCCTCTATCCCTTTCTTACACTTCACTACTGACTCACTTTTTTTCTCACCCTCCATTACAGACTCACTTTTCTGTTGTGGACTCACCTTCCATTCCCTTCTCACCCTCTAATCACCGACTCTCTACCTACTACTGACTAGCCCTCCATCACTGACACATTACGTTTGGCGCCATAAGAAACAAGATGACCTTAATTCTGAAGAAAGCTTCCCTGTGAACAGAAGAATAGTAGAACCACCAAAGGGTTGTAAGACAAATGGCAATAGGCCCACGCTGTAGATTCTGCCTGTATGTGATTGCATGTGAAGTCTGTTGTGACGTGTCACATTTAGAGGACAGCATCTAGATTTGTGATAACGACTACAGTGTCTAGCTCCACCTTGTCTGAGTCTGCATTCAGTACCAGTTGGGGCAGATTTGCTTTGGTTCTAAAGTCTAACTGGCTTAAACTTGCTCAGAGTTATTTTAAGGTATTGACAACCAGTGCAGGAGGAACTCAAACAAAGCTAAAACAACTCAAGGTTTGTGGCTCTAACGCAGCTTTACTTTGACTCAGTAGTCAGGAGGGTGAAAATCACTCTTAGTTCCAGGAGGAACATATGCTCTTTAAACCTGTAGTTCGGCCGTGCTTAGCTACAGAACATCGCCTGGGAGAACAAACAAACCTGGGTGATGCTAACTCACTCCGCCACAAGCCAGTACCTACCCAACCTGCTCAACAATAACCTGAAACCATAAACGTGACTACTGAACATGCAATTAAAAGCCATTACTAAGAGTTTTAAATACAATCTGGCTAAGCAACCACAAAGCATCATGGGAAGCCACACTTGTCGTACCCCTCCACATAGCAAACACAAGTTTTTGGCGGACCATGCTTGTCTCCAGGTCTGGAGCTGAGCCATCCCATGTTTACCTGTGCTTCACAGCAGCGTGTTTCTTTCTTTTACTGTCTTTGGGAGCGCATACTGTCCCTTCATTACTCCAGGCCTTTCCTGGTGTTTCCTATGTGGTGCTCCACCAGATCTTCCACCAATTCTAACACCAAATACAGCATGACTAAGCATGCACAAAGCATCATGGGCATGCACACAATGCCACAATGCTTGAATTATACACATATGACACATATATGTTGCTACTTGATAGCAAAATATAATCATGAAATTATGAGCATGCACCACACAGTGCTTTACACTGGGGTACTGAATGCAGAGATTTTTAAATTTGCTTTACATGTAGTTTTTTTTACACTGCAGCAAGCTAATGGACCTTTCATAGGATATTTTAAACTCGGAACAGACAACTTTTCACAACATATTTTGTAAATTATTAAAGATCTTAACTTAAAATCGTGTCTCTAAATATTACTGGAGGAGCCTGTTGGTTTGCTAAGCGTCTACGCACTAGGTCAGCCTACTGTTACGTATTGTTCATGTTATATCTGATAAAAAGTATGATGCTGTTTTGAAATACAGTGTGAAGGTTTCAGATGGCTTGCTATATGAGGTAGCTAACAGTTCATATGAACTTTCTAATCATTTAAGAGGAACTATTAGGCAGTTAGATTCCACATAGAGTTCAGAAAGTTGAGAGAACATGTCCCACTAATAATTTGCACCAGTGATGGTCACAAAGAAGCATCATGACTCACTACAAGCCTTTATGGGCAGTAATAAGCCTCTCCAACAGTCTTTTTATTAAGATTTTAGAGAAAGGCACCCTGCACTAATTGTATGTTCTTAAGGCTTCCGGGGGGAACCCTCCTGCTGCCCATCTTTAGTTCCCAGGCCCATTCATTGTGCATACACTTATTTTTTCGAGTTAAAAACGCACAGTCCAGTGTTTAAAATGTAACACAGAGGTAAAGCTAACTAAGCATGTAATATAATTCATATCGATGTCTGTAACGGGAGCTTAAGAGCAGATCGAAGGCAAAAAAGGTTAGGGGTCAAGAATTAAATGTCAGGGGCTAGCTAGCCTGCAGCAGCAGCAGCACTACTGACCAACACTCACAGCTTTACAACAGATACAGCGGAAAAGTAAGCCTAATAAAGCCCGACGACCGAAAGAAATGTCAAAACGATAGTAGTACACGTTTCATTTCAATAACACATCTTCATTTATCTCTCCACAAGCTCAGCAGCAACCCAGCGTTCAAACAGCAGTCATCCCTACTTGCTAGCTAACAATATTCAATCAACGCTGTTAAGACGTACATAAAGCATAAATACCCGACCATACATCTTCATAAAGATGATTAACGCTAAAAAGAATAAAATAGTTAATTACCCACCGTAGCAGGAAAACTGACAAGTACTAAACCCCTTTCTCCACCATATACGGCTGAGAGAGGAACCACTGTCAACACAACCTCTCTTAGGACTGACGTGTTCTTCCAGCCAATAGGAGGCCGAGAATACCGGGGCGGGATTACAAGATCACGTCGCCCAATGAGAGGCATGAGAAAAGCTCTGACGTAATAGCAGTGAGCGGGCGTTCAGCCATTTATGTTTCACAAGCTAGTTTCATAGCATCTTCAGGAAAGGAAGTTTCTCTTTATTAGGCTGGTAGGACAAACATGTATCACATACAGGCGTTTACCATGTTTATACATTATTATACAATAAAAATATAATAATTATAAATAAATATGTGCTCCATGTTTCATTTGTATAGGCCAAAAATATACAGTATAATCTTCTGACCATCATAGCCTAACAGCATTGTTACATTCCTGACATATGCAGGGTGAAAGTCCTCCTGTTATTAGGATCCTGTGCCACCAAACATCTTCTTCCTGCCTTCCATGCCAGACATGGCATCCACATTCTTCCTCCAATCAGTCACCTCCTCCCTCTGTTGAAAGGTAAAGACTTTCTTATATGCACACACACACAATAGTACATTTGTTCTTCAGTAAGTATTTACATTTAGCCCACGCTGTAGATTCTACCTGTATGTGATTCCATGTGAAGTCTGTTGTGACGTGTTACATTTAGAGGACAGCATCTAGATTTGTGATAACAACTACAGTGTCTAGCTCCACCTTGTCTGAGTCTGCATTCAGTACCAGTTGGGGCAGATTTGCTTTGGTTCTAAAGTCTGACTGGCTTAAACTTGCTTAGAGCCGTTGCAAGATAAAGTCAACCAGTGCAGGAGGAACTCAAACAAAGCAAAAATAAACTCGAGGTTTGTGGCTCTAGCGCAGCTTTACTTTGACTCAGTAGTCAGGAGGGTGAAAATCACTCCTAGTTCCAGGAGGAACATATGCTCTTTAAACCTGTAGTTCGGCCGTGCTTAGCTACAGAACATCGCCTGGGAGAACAAACAAACCTGGGTGATGCTAACTCACTCCGCCACAAGCCAGTACCTACCCAACCTGCTCAACAATAACCTGAAACCATAAACGTGACTACTGAACATGCAATTAAAAGCCATTACTAAGAGTTTTAAATACAATCTGGCTAAGCAACACAAAGCATCATGGGAAGCCACACTTGTCGTACCCCTCCACCTAGCAAGCCGTAACTTTTTTGCAGACCTTGTCTCCAGGCCTGGAGCTGAGCCATCCCATGTTTACCTGTGCTTCACCGCAGTGTGTTTCTTTCTATTACTGTCTTTGGGAGCGCATACTGTTTCCATGGGCCCCATCCCATTTCCTTACAGTGCTTGTTTATCCTCTGCCAGCCTTGCCTCCCTCCATTACTTTAGGCCTCTCCTAGTTCTTCCTATGTGGTGCTTCCACCAATTCTTCAGTATCTATGCATATACAATAATGAGTATATAGTATACTGTATATCAGTTACAGTGAGGAACTGGAACATGGAAAATGGGCTGGTGGCTAGTCCAGTGTGGTGCTTTTCTTACTCTGAAACAGCTAAGCAGAGAAAAAGCAGGGAAATCCCTGATCCCTGTTCTGGATCTGTCCATGCCCTTGGAGTTTGCTAAGCTCAAGCACTTAAGAACTTAAGCCCTTTAGCTTATGACCCACCTTCAGTACTCTGGAAGAGTGTGATATTTATCTTAAACTTATCTTTTTAAGCTAATATTTAAGTTATGTAGGTCTAGCAGTGAGAAACTTAGTGGAGATTAGGATTTAAGGGGTTAGCCTATTGAGCTGGATGCCACCAACATGGAATTCCTGAAACTCCTAAAATAATCAGAACATTAACTGACCCAAAATATACCACGTAACTCCATTTTTGTCATTTTTCAGCTTTTGGGTGAATGTGAAGATACCTGTCGCCTTTGTGTATCGTGTGTACATGTATGATAACAGACTGAAAGATGGCCGTAGAAGTCTGGTTGCATCGTCTTTGTAAAAAACGTCTTTGTAAAAAACTTCACCTTCTCCTCCTCTTTCTTGACCGTCTTAAGGTTGGCCTTAAAGTCAATGGATTCCTTGTGTTTGGCCCCAAGCAGAGCCCCAAGCATGGCATCTGCAGACACCCGCACCCTCTTCAGGTTAGGTCTCTTCATTTTGCCCTTCAGTTCAAAGATTTTGTGGTTCAGATCTGCAATCTAAAAGCAAAATCAATCAATAAGATCCCTGTATTTATCAAAAAATTAAAATATGCAGATTGCATTAGCACCCTTTAGAAGGTAGTTATTTAGCTGCAGAATGTAAAGTACCAAGTCATTTTGGCTTGTATCTTGTGTGTACAGCTTGTGGTATGTGTATTACCTCTTTTTCATTTTTAGCAACTTTAGCCTCAATATCGTAACGTTCTTCGTCAACAGCATCGATTTTCTGATGCAGTTCTTTGCACAGGTTCTATAAAATCAACAGTTGGGGTTGGATTTAAAAATACACAACATACAGTGTATGATACAGGGTTTCTGTTTCTACAATGTGCAATAAAACTGCATAGCATAATCCTGTGTTCCGGATTAAAAATATTAATATTTTTTGTTTATAATTTTATTTATTATTTGTATATTTCCTGACACTTCTTTTCGTTTCTCTGTGCTGCTGTAACATTGCAAATTTCCCCACTGTGGGATCAATAAAGGTTTATCTTATGACTAATGAAAGTGTGCTGTTAAAGAGCAGCTTGACTGTTAAGACATATAGGCCCTAATACAGTGTGCATATCTGATGCCATTGTGGTATAAACTGAGAAGAACACTTTATTTATTATTAAATAATCTTTTTACTAGTACGCTGCCAGCATCAATTTATTGCTCTCTCCCTGGTCCACTGAGATAGCTACATATACGCTAAATAACTCATTTTACTCTTATATATCATTCAGCCTTTCCAGCTTTAGCTAGAACGTGACATCCCTCAGTAGAACACCTTTGATTGTCTTTTCTGTAGGACTGACTCTACAGCAACCTTATGGCATCATCACAGACCAACAATGGCATCCTACTAGTCTTGTCGTTTGGTCATGTTGTTAATATGTCACATGTCATATGTCTTATGTTAATAGTACTGGACGTTGTTTTAAAGCAAGTCTTGGGTTCCCTTCAAGACTATTAAGGCACCTGTAAGTCTTGCACAGATAAGCCAGCTAGCTTGAGAGGGGGCACCCGTTCATTGAGGGTCTTCTCCCTCTCAGTCTTTTTCTGTTGTGTTTCTTCTTCTATCAGCGTGCTAGCCTTCTTCAGTATTTTGGTCTGTAAATATAATGGGACAGAAATGATTGATCGTGATCCAAACCTTGAACATAAAAAGCTTGTGTATAATATAATGGATGTATATAACATAATTAACTGACTCTACAAGCCTGAGGTTTATAGTAGCCGTCATCACTATGATGCACCATGGGTATAAAAGTACCAGTTCCCCTCTGTCTAAGTCTATTCATTAGACAAATTAATCAAAGATACAATAAACGACTTGATAAATGATGACAGTGCTGGTGTAGTACCAACCTTCAGGAAGAGGCGTCGTGATGCTGAAATCTTCGGTTTGGGTTTTTTCTGGGAAATAGGTTTAAGCAATAGATTTAGAAGCTCATTCTTAAAAGAATGTAGTATAAAGTAGTTTGATGACGGAAGTTTGCGATGTGTTTACTTGACTGTAGTTCTGGGTGAAGCTGCTATATATCAGTACCTAGTGAGATTTTACGTCTGGCCCTGTTTTAAACTCACACACCTCCGACACAAAGGTTGTTTCTATTTTTAGAAATGTCCTAAGCTGTCTTGGTTTGCCAGCGTTCTAAAGCAGCATCATATGATTCTTATGAATCACAATTTTGCAGACAGTGTACTTGTTTACATATCATAAAGGTATATAAACACCATTAGAGGAAACAAAACTTCATCCAAAATCCAAAGTCATAACTTAATTATTATTAAATAATAAATTAATAAATAATAATAATATATTTTCAGTGTAACCAGACTTGTTTCCTAGTAATTTATGGATATGTATTTTGTAAATATTGTATATATACCTTCATATTTCTTTTATTAATTTTTTTATTTATATTTATTTATTTGATATTTATTTCTTATTAATTTCAAATTATGTTACAAATTTTCAAAATGAGAAAAAAATAAGGTTTTGTTTAGACAATGGTCATATGTCACATTTTGGATGCTGCTATGCGGGTCAACCACCAGATAACCCAGCATGGAATGCATGTTTTTAGTTTTGTTTTGTTTGGTTTTTGGTTTATACATTTTGCCCAGTATGATGCATTGTTATATATGATGTAGTAATTGAGTACTTGGCATCAAAAGTGTTTGTAGATTAGCGTGTTAGCTAGCTTTGTTGCTTCAGGCTATACGATCTGAATATGATCCACTAGCTAATCATTATGCCAGTTATGTGGGGTATGCATAGACTGGTGCAGTACTGTGAAGTCATTGTGCTCCTTCATAGCTAACTAACCTTCATAGAAACGTAGCCTTTGTATAGCTGAAGTGAACCACAGCCAGTGCAGTAGGTGGGAGGCATTGGTGATTCAGCTGCTCTCTAACAGGTTTTACAGTGATCTTATAAATGTCCTGTCTGGTTAAAAGGCTGCCTAAGTAGGCGGGCGGGATGGCAGGGCAGCTCAATCGGTACTGAGACATAGCCTCTTCTTTAGTAAAGACGCTGGTTCTATTTAGAAACATGAGCACTCAAAGAACCATTTGCATGCATTACTGATTCTTTGCATGGCGGTGTGTTGGTTCTTTAGGCTGTTGTAAAAGGTGTTCTATATGGTTCTATAGAGAATCTATTCTGCACCAAAAGGGTTCTGCTGTTGTTCTGATATCAAGCTTTTCATGTTGGTGCTATATAGAACCATATGCAACACATTTTACATTAATCTAAAGAACCAGTTCACCATGCAGAAACGTTTACGAATGCGAGTGACTCTTGAGTGTTCCTGTTTCTATACAGAACCATCGCCTTCACTAAAGGAACACTGAGTAATCGTTTCTGTGAATGCAGTATATAGTGTGTTACATTGTTAGGATTATTCTCACTCACCTTTCTACAGCCATTGGAAGGGAAAGGATATATTCATATAAATGAAAGATAAATATGTCAAGTTAAAGATATGTAACATGAAAAGACATTATGAAACACTTTAAACATCTGGAAATACTTTGGAAATACTTACTCAGCCTCTGACATGTTTGCCTATTTTTCTGGCTGCTATAAACAGATCAAATATGTTAATATAAAAATTTGAATAATATTTTATTGCCATTAACACGTGTACTTTGGCTTCACTTGCATTACAGGAGTCACTCAGTTTTCATTCTGTAACTGATTTAGTTTTTTGAGTATGTCATTTTATAAAAGCTGGATGCTCCAGACATACAGTTAAAAACCTGAAAAGTAACACTTGCACTTTTTAACCTAGACATCCTACCTAAACGGGATTAAAAACTCTAACCTGTATATATATATATGTATATATATATATATATATATATATATATATATATATATATATATATATATATATATGTGTGTATACTGTGGCATTTACGTTTTTAAGTCACCGGCTGCCCTTTACAATATGCAAAAATTAGATGAGGAATTTATCAACAGAAATGAGCCCAAAGCTACTTGGAATCAGTAAGTAATTTCTCACATTAGCTTTAATGAAACTTTGGGAATGTTTTTTCCTTCTTAACTTCAAAAGTTAACATTTTGGAGATGGCCTTTTTTGTTCCGACAGTGACGATGTCTGACCTTCGTGATGACTTCAGCTGCTGGGACTGTACATAAAGTATATACACTGCATGCAAAATTTTGGGGACCCCTGGTTATATTCCTATATTTTTTATTTTCCAAGTGACAGAATGTTACTAGTTTTACCACACTTTTGCACATTCCAGCTGAAATTAACATACTGGAAAATAAAACATGAAACGTAACCTGTGTTATAGTTATAGCATATTTGACATTCTATATACAAATGATATATATATATATATACATCTTTTCAGTATATTATAAACTAGAAGACAAAAGCAGATGTTCCATATACAGGACATGTAGACTTATTTTCACTTTAAGTTAGTAACAAAATGCGCCATTTGACCAGAGGTATTCCAACAATGCCATACAACCCTATATCTTTGACAATATCACTGTTTATTACAAGGTACTGCTCCTTATCCATTCAGTTCTTACCTTTCACAGGACAATAGGATGACTTCAGAGTGGTGGGCTGTGAAACTCTACATATTTATAGATGTGGATGATCTTGTGAGTGGCTCACTAAAATAGCCCCTGTCCTCACCATTCTTCCTCAGAAGGTGGTGTACAGTTTGTCTGTGAAGGTCCTGCTGTGTGACAGAGTAAAGGTTCACTGGAGGAAGGGTTAGCAAGCCATTGTCTGAAGAGGGCTATCAAAGTGAGTCCAGTCTCACAAGAAAACCACATTTCTGTGTATGAAACGACTAGAGGTAAAATAATGTTATGTGTATACATAACATTATTTTAATATAATATAATATAATATATATATATATAATTTAATTATATATATATATATATATATATATATATATATATATATATATATATATATATATACATACACACATATATACATATATATATATATACATACACACATATATACATATATAAAAGATATATGGTTAGAATAGTTACTGGGTTGCTGCTTCAGCATGCTGTTGTAGGCCATCATCAGAGAGGAACTGCAATGTTCAGATGAGCAATACCGGTTTTTAATGACATACAGAAAACAAAAATTGTAGGGACAGTTTGCAGGATACAAAGTAATTGTGGTGACATGTAACATATACATATATACATACTTATTACATATAGTGTAACATGTATGTTTTATAGGTTCTTGTAAAACAGGTTAGTTACATTTACATACTCAAATAGCATTTTTTAGCAATCAGACAGATATATCTCATGATCCAATCTTAAGACAAGAAAGCTCTTTACATTCAGTGTCTGAGTTGTGTGTTTATGGCACAGATGTCACACAGGCATTAACTTACTAACTTACTAACTAACTTACTAACTAACTCACTAACTAACTTACTCACTAACTAACTTACTCACTAACCCCACTAGCTCACTAGCTTACCTAAACTACAGCCTCCACATGCTGGTGTTAATTTTCAACCTGATGCTACAACTAAGCTTTCATATTTAACCGTGACCGCAGTGCAGGGTCAAAGCTGTTTATTAGGTTGTAAGGCTCATCTGGTCCAGACTACGTTGTGTTATTAGTGTTTTGTATCGGTATAGCAAACATGCCACATGCACTCACTCGGCCTTTGGCTGTAATCTTAAACATTAGGCGCTAGAAACAAAGTGATCACTCTTTTTCTCGAATACTTTTAAAATTTATTTAGAAAAAAATCCCAAAATGTTTTAGGTTGTGGTGTCACATTAGAGTCATAATGTGTGTTATTGAACCAAGTGCAGGCAATGCCTTAGAAAGTAGAAAAGAGCAATAAAACATATTAGCGTTTCACACTAATGTCATAAGAGTGCCACAGTTATTCTTCAGTTCCCTTCAAGCGTCAGTTTTCATGAAGAAGCCTTACGACGTTGTCTTCCATGGCTGTCAGCAGACAGGTGCAGGCACATACAGGGTTCATCCATGACCTGAAAGGTTTAAGCATTAAAAGACATTGTTTACAGTTACCAGTGAACTAACCCTGAGCTTTAATGAGCCGCTTATGAGGCCTTACTTCAGGTCCTCACTTACAGCGACTTCAGAGTGATAGGGCCTAAAGAGGAATTCCAAGAATTGGCTTTCTGTTTCTGTCTTTGTTTTCCCTCCTGTCTCTTCCATGTGCTTTTGTTTATTTTGGTTCTAGCTCCTCCTCTCTATGCAATCTTGTCACAACTTCACATGTCCCTAGTTTGTGGCTCCTCCCCTTCCCAGGTGTTCTTACCCATACTTATTTACACGTCCCGTTGGTCTCCTTGTGTTGGCTTGGTGTCTCCATGTTGGCTTCCCAGTTGCTCTATTTTGGTGTCTCTGTTGAATCTTCGCCTTCCATGTTCTTTCTTCATTGCTGTTACTTTTGTGGATTGCTTTAGTTTTCATTTGTTTTGGTTCTATATGCACTTGCATCCTGTCTCCTTGTCTCTTGTCCCTGTTACAGTTGCCCAAATCCGACCATTCTCTTCTTATGTGACACAGAAGAACAAATCAAATTTTCAAGATACTTAGGCTCTGTACAGAACGCCACGCTCAAATGTGTTATTGTTGATGAGCCCAGCTGACCGTCATTTGAACTTCCTGATCGCTTCTGCAAAGTATGAAACTGAAACTTCCAGGAACAGACCTGCATCCATCGGGAGTCTGCAATGGATGAGTGCACCTCTGGGTGAGTGTGCAATGCGACGCTTGCAGTTCAGTTTAGGAGCGTGATCTGCTCAGGCTAATGTCAGACATAGCTCACATGTGAATATATAGTGTAAACAGGCTAACACATGCTGAAGAACCGGTCCCACCCCATGTACCACTCTCTGGAAGCACTGGGCAGCTCCTTCAGTGCCCGGCTGCTGCACCCGCAGTGTGTGTAGGAGAGATAACGCAGATCCTTCCTTCCGGCCGCTGTCAGACTGTATAACAGTCGCTGCCCTCAGTAGTCTATTTCTACAGCAGTCTATTTCTACAGTATTCTTTTTCTACAGTAGTCTATTTCTACAGTAGTCTATTTCTACAGTAGTCTATTTCTACAGCAGTCTATTTCTACAGTATTCTTTTTCTACAGTAGTCTATTTCTACAGTAGTCTATTTCTACAGTATTCTTTTTCTACAGTAGTCTATTTCTACAGCAGTCTATTTCTACAGTATTCTTTTTCTACAGTAGTCTATTTCTACAGCAGTCTATTTCTACAGTAGTCTATTTCTACAGCAGTCTATTTCTACAGTAGTCTTTTTCTACAGTAGTCTATTTCTACAGTAGTCTATTTCTACAGTATTCTTTTTCTACAGTAGTCTATTTCTACAGCAGTCTATTTCTACAGTATTCTTTTTCTACAGTAGTCTATTCTACTATGTGTAATAAAACCCAGTAATCTATTTCTATTTCTACTATGTGCAATTAAACTGCAGAGCATTATCTGTGTACCATCACTATGTGCCATGTTTTCTCTGATCCTGGTCTTCTGGGTTTAAATTTTTAGTATTTTATTTATATTTTTCTGTAATTTCTGTATATAGATCTTATTTATTATTTGTAAATTTCCTGACACCTCTGTTCTTTCGTCTGTGCTGCTGTAACATTGCAAATTTCTGTGGGATTAACTGTGGGATTAGTATAGAAATTTAGAAAAGATGGCGGAGATAACAGAATGAAGAAAGATGCCTGGGTCTGGACATGTACAACACGTCACTGCTGGATCTTTCTGCTGTTAATAATTATGAGTTATTTATTTTAATAGATTTTACCGTTTATTGTCCACCAGCATCAAACAGCTTCTTCCTGCCCTCCATGCCAGACATGGCCTCCACATTCTTACGCCAGTCAGTCACCTCTTCTTTCTGTGGAGGTCAGAGTGATAAGGGTGTCCTTAGACAGGTGACTCAGAGACTGTTTCAAGCCATTGTTATTTTACAGTTGTTGTGTAACCTTGTGTCCCATGCATGGTTGATTATGGATTTCTGGAGACCTCTCTGGTGGAAATGCGTAACTGCATGCAACATGCTGAAGAATGTTTTGTATGTGCTTGAATGTGCTTTGGGGCCTTTCCCGAGAGGATGAATATGATGGTTATGAGAGTATTGAAAGAGAATTCAAAGAGAACTCAGTCAAAACTTGCTGAAAGATGTGTCTTCAGGGGATGTAAGTCAATTATCTACTATTTTCTTCATCAGCGTAAAGCTGATCTTTACCGACCATCTTAAATCGCTAAAGACCTAAAGCTCTATAGCTCTGACACACCATATTGTAGCCTGTTTCTTATTTCCCTGACTGCTCTACCCAACAATACAGTTATGAGGAAACCCTATGGCTTACCTTCTCTTCCTCTTTCTTCACTGTCTTCAGATTGGCCTTAAAGTCAAAGGACTCTTTATGCCTGGAGCCCAGGAGGACGCTGAGCATAGCCTCGGCTGAGATCCTCACTCTCTTTAGCGCGGGCCTTTTCAGCTTGCTTTTTATCTCGAAGATCTTCTGGCTCAAGTCCTGTATCTGTCCCAACAAACAGCCCACACTGTGCCCATCATAACAACCACTGTTGCTTTCTTATGTTGTGTCTTACACAGGAGCAATTACAGTAATTACACAGCATATAATAACTATGTCTACAACATTGAACTTGAACTGTATGTAAGGTTATAGCTACACACTAATTATAAAGATGTTGACAACTCTGTGATTGTATGAATTTAAAATTAGACATGATACCGTACAGTTTACTACTAAACGGGTGTGGATGTGGTTGGAAAGCATTAGTGATGGAGGTGCAGATGCCTGCTAGAAAAGCTGTCAGTGTAGATCCAGCAATGGGCACCTTGAATAAACCAGCGTTAAACGTCACTATATAGATTCAGTTGTTCGTTCATCATACCTCTTTGTCGTTTTTTGCCACCTTTACTTCCAGGTCATAACGCTCTTCATCAATGACATCAATCTTGTAATGTAGATCCTTGCAAAGGTTCTGCATTAAGAGAAGAAAGCAAATATAAGTCTTCAAATAAACTAGTAAGACAGATAGACAGACAGCCAGACATTTATAGAAAAGCAGTAAGTAGCAGCATGTGACCAACATGAATTTCTCCAGTATGCAAATGATAGCTGGATGATCAAGTATGCAGTATACAGTATGACCTGTATCATTACACAGTATGTATTGATAGAGTATACAGTATATACTGGTCAAGCATACAGTATACAAAATATACTGGTATTGTACACAGTACACTGGAAGATACACTGTATAAACTGATTCACTGCAACATACTCTGGTGGAATTTGCAGTATACAGTATATACTTGTTCAGTACACCATACATGCTAGTAGAGTGTACAGTATACCATATGTGCTTGTTCGATACACAGGACATGCTGGTAGAATGTGCAGTATACAGTATATGTTGGTTCACTACACAGTATACTGTATATATTTGTTCAGTACACTGTACATGCTAGTAGAGTGTATAATATATAGTATATGCTGCTGGAGTACACAGTATACAGTACATATGGTCGCTGTCCAAAGCAAAACAGTCTCCAAAATGGCATCTTTACAGTAGACGACAACAACCTAATTTAACTTTAATGTATGTCAATGGAACCAGCCAAATTTCCCAAGCAATTTTGGGACATTTCTGTTGGTCCATCTAATGCATAAAAGTACAAGTCAACAAAAATGGAGATACATGTTTTTCATCAGACAGCAAAGATATTTCGGTTCAGTACACGGTACATGCTGGTAGAATGTACAGTTCACTGTATACAGTGATTCAGTACTCAGTACATGCTAGTAGAGTGTACCGTACACAGTGAGTCAGTACACAGTACATGCTAGTTCAGTGTGAAGTACACAGTACACTCTATGCCATTTCATTGTTTGTGAAGATGTTGGGTAGAGGTTTTGTGGAGCCTGATTGCTGCTGGCAGAAAAGATCACCAACAGCGCCTCCTAGAGCACCTGTAAAATACAACATGGTTTTATGAACTTCTGGAAATCATGCGATGGAGGGGCCGGTCAGAATGGTTGAAAATGTTCTGTAAGTGTGCCAGCCTCCCTCTTCTCTGTCACTGGCTCCAGGAGTCCAGAGTGGTTTTCCTGAGCAGTTCATGTCAACTTGATACAGTGTTGATAGAGTTGTGTGGTCCACAGCTTGCACTACCTGCAGATCCTGGACTGACAGGCCTGAGAGCTTTAGTGGCGGGACCCTTTCACTCAGAATGGAGCTTCTCTCTTTCATCTTCTCCTCTTTCTCCACTATCAGCATCTCTTGGGCCGTGGTTAACATCTTAATCTATGAGAAAACACACTTCAGTTCGACTCCAAAACCACACCCTATATAATGGTTCCTGAGAGCTCTTGGTTTCAACAAGTGATTATGGGAATGTTTTTAACTGGCAACCTTTAAGCTATATAGAAGTCATTCAGACATTCTGAACGAGCTCATCTCTTTTAAAATGCTGCTTAATAAAACCACAATGTGCTCACCTTTAGGCCCAGCCGGCGAGCTGAGGAAATCTTGGACTTTCTCTGTGGAATGCATGAATATCTATAAATATAGCACTGACCGAATAACCCTTTGTATGAATTTCTTCAATTGTTGTTATAGTCATGTATTAGGTGCATGGGTGAAATCTCATGAGTGAACTGATTGTAGGTGTTAAAGGTACATTCCACTGAATTGTGATGTGTATGCAAATATTGCAAATATAGACATTTTATTTACTATTCCAGATAGATAGATAGATAGATAGATAGATAGATAGATATACAAACTACACAGAAGTAACAAGAGAAGCACAAAATAGAGTTGTACAGATAGAGACAGAGATACAATATAAGGTATGACAGTATAAAAATAGAGTCCTTAGTGTCTGTGTAAAGTAAAGTGTAAAGTATAGATGGTGGTAGTAGTAAACCATTTGCTGAGCAAATTAAGAAGATGGCTGTTGTCAGCCATACAGACAGTGCAAGTATGCAATAGTAAAAATAATTTAGCAGTGCAGGATATGTAAACATTAGTACAGAATGGAGTAAGACAATGCAATATAAATATAAATAGATATAGGGCATTTAGGAGGGAGTGTGTGCAGAGATGGGGGAGTGTCTGTTGGAGTGACCGGAATGGAAGACTGTCCAAGACTTTTTCATTTGCTGAACTGAGAGGAGAGAGCAGTGACCCTCCAGGTGCTGTCTTAATAACTTACTTAATAAATGACTTAATAACTTCTATCTATCTATCTATCTATCTATCTATCTATCTATCTATCTATCTATCTATCTATCTATCTATCTATCTATCTATATATGTGTGAGTGTGTTTGTGTGTGTGTGTGAGTGTGTGTGAGTGTGTGTGAGTGTGTGTGAGTGTGTGTGTGTGTGTGAGTGTGTTTGTGTGTGTACGTTGTTACTACCAACACCAGTAACTATACACCAATAAGACTTTGTTAACATTTCAAAGACTGAATTATGCAAACATTTTAAACAAACAACCTTTAACTTTAAAAGATAACTTAAGCTGAAGCTTTTGACACTCACCGGTCTGTTTGAGTGGAAGATGGGAAAGAAAGTTGGAAGGAGTTAATAAAGAAAACACAGCAACAATATCACAATAGACAAGTTCCTTTAGGAGTAAAACTTACGCATCAGCCATGATTCCTTGTGGGATGTAGTTCTAAAACAACAACAACAACAACAACAACAAAGAAAACAAGGAAAACAGCAGTTTTAATGAACATCATCTCAACCCTAAACCACATTTAGCCAAAAAATACTAAACCACTATTAACATTACTTTAATGGTGAAGCTGCATGTAGGCTGTATTAAAGGCCCATTCATCAGCAGTATATCAAATATAGCTCCTGCATATTAGCAGCTGTGTATATATATATATACCTTTAAACCAAACCCTAACTTTAACCTCAGTATTCAGAAGGATTTTGCAAAAAAAAATTGATTTGTGGTGAAAACACCACACACACACGTTTGTTTATGTGAATTGTGGGACTATTACATATTCTTCCATTCATTTCCTGAAGTCTTATCCAAACCTTTACTAGAACTACCACTACCACTAGAGTATGTGAACAGATTTTGGTCCCCTCAATGTGGTAAAAACCTAACCCATACAGCAGTTTTAATGAACATCATCACAACCCTAAACCACATTTAGTTAAAAAACACTAAACCACTATTAACATTACTTTAATGGTGAAGCTGCATGCAGGCTGTATTAAAGGCCCATTCATCAGCACTATATCAAATATAGCTCCTGCATGTTAGCAGCTGTGTTGGAACATGACCAAGGCTTTCTGCAAATCTCTGTAAAGTGTAACTGATGTCCTTTCTCAGTGCATGTCTTCTAGCCAGATGAACAAAGACAACACAACACTGTAGCAAAATCTGGACTATTTGTGCCGGCTTTGTCCATTTGGAAAAATAAGTGATGTGATGACAAAATCTTTCTTTCTTATGAATACACGATTTACTCAATAGATCAACCAACCGATTGCTGTACCACAGGCTGGTTTAGTTTCCTCCACCTCAGAGTTAAAATAAATGCAGTTTTAAAGCTGAATCACTTTACCATGCAGTTTAGATAAGGCTTAGTCTATCCCCCTACATGCAATTGATGGTTGTAACCGGATCCTTCAATCCATGTGATCGTTTGTCCTCAGCTCAGTGGAAGCCCTCCTGTGCATAGCGCTGAAGAGTTTCAGCATAGGTGAAAATCTTCATGGATCGCCACTGATTACAAAGGCATCTGAATAAGTGAAATGCGGCTCGTGGGCCCTTCATGCAGCTAGGAGTGGAACACTGATCAATAACAAGGTGCAAACAACCTCGGAGCAGCTCTAGCGTTAATGTAGTGCATGCGGAAAGTCAGAGAACAGCTGGATCAGAAGGACAAATCATTTAGCCTCATAACCAGTGAAATGACACATACCTGTGTAGAGGAGGAAAGGCAGAGGGCAGTATGAACTGGCTGAGGGAGGAAAGAGGAAAAACATTCAGATTTATAGTTTCTAACGCCCATGCAAATGCCTCACTAAAATAGACCTGGGCCCGGGCCACTCTGACTGTTCCACATAGCTTCCAAACAGGATTCGCACAGCAAAGTGGCCTAATAAAACAACTATTTATTTGACTTGGACTGGAAGGATGGGGCACGGTGGGGCTTGGGTGCCACCTGTTGGTGGAAAGTGAGGTCGAGGATTTAGTGGTCCATTTAAGTCCAGTATAATATATTGTGTATTTTAGAGTCTCTGCTTTTAAACAAAAGTGACCCATTGAACACATAATATGTAAGGTGTCCTGCAGCTGTGCCAAGATTTATTGATCTGCTGAAGCAGGTGTTGGAAGCTAACTGCAAACTGTAGCCTCCATCTTAGGAGAGTTTTGGGAAGTGTTAAGCTGACGCTGACGCACATGAAATCACATGCGTTATTAATCTGACTTTATTACAATGGATGTTTTCTTAATAATAAAATGTGTACTGGCCAGACAAATGAATTACGTGACGTCACTGCACAAAGAAAAACAAGTATCTCCAAATTGGTAACTTTACAGCAGACGGTAAAAACCTCATTGAACTTGTATTAACTTATATTGACTGTATATATATATATATACATATATATATATATATATATATATATATATATATATATATATATATATTTATGTAATTATATATAATATATAAACCAAACCCATATAATATGTAAATATTAGGGTTTGGTTTAAAGGTATATATAGTATATTTACTTACAATTGTATCACACTGTGTATATATATACAGTGTGATACAATTGTAAGTAAATATACAATATATATATATATATATATATATATATATATATATATATATATATATATATATATATATATATATATATATATATATATATATATATACCTTTAAACCAAACCCTAACTTTAACCTCAGTATTCAGAAGGCGTTTCTAAAAAAAAATGTGATTTATGGTGAAAACCACACACACACACACACACACACGTTTGTTTCTGTGAATTGTGGGACTATTACATATTCTTCCATGAATTTCCTGAAGTCTTACCCAAACCTTTACCAGAACTACCACTAGCTCAGTCTATAGCCTTACCCCTGAATTTATCTGAGTGTGTGAACAGATTTTGGTCCCCTCAATGTGGTAAAAACCTAACCCATACACACACACATAGCTTCACATCAATACATATACAGTACAGCTCATGTTTGGGTTTGTAATAATAAATCAACAGTAAAAGTATAAATGTGTATTGCATGAAGATTAATAATACTATTATATTATATTATATTATATTATATTTATATAATAATTATATATTATATTCAGTTTACAGTACTTTGGCAACAACATTAGTTAGGTAAGACCAAGTTAGGGCATGATAAAAATATGGAATTGTGTTATTTTCAGTTGTCACAAAAATAAAACATAATAAACAATAACCAGTAATGTTGAATATGTGTCACTGTGGCTCTGAGTATTGTCTTAGCGCTGTACAGGTTATTAAATTATCCTTAAAACACTTACAGCTATTATTATTATTATTATTATTATTATTATTATTGGAATTAAATTTTCATTCAGTTTGAAATGATAAGGCTTGAAGATGGTGGCATATAAAGCACTTTTGTCCAAATGTAAAAAGTTTTAATTTTAACATAGAAATAATTCACTCCTAAAATAAAGACTGCTGTAACTGAGTAAGTGTACCTAGTTACTGCCCAACGTGAAGAGATTGCAAACCGTTAGCAGAGGGAATAAGAGGCTTACTTTCTAAAGGCAGCCCGGCCCAGTGCATGTGCCAGTATCAAGCCCTGGCAAAGCTTTAGGTCAATAAGGTCAATCATGAAGAATCACATGAACGTGATAATTTCCAGGCGCATTAGATGACCAGCACTTGGCTGGTATCACCACAGTAGTCATTTGTCATTGGTGTTATATAGATGGGCGGGAGCAGGTGGAAGCATTGTCTTATTGTAACGTGAGCTGCTTTAGCCAGAACCCATTCTCTGAGTGAAGTGTGTACATGGCGTCCAACAGAGGAGTCGAGAATTATCGCTGACCCTCTGCCGCTCGATTATTTTTAGGTCCAATGTCTGAAGATAACATTAGGACAAATGCAACAAGTCCTTTACTTAAAATGGCTTTGTGCTGTGATCACAATAAACTATCAGCTTGCCACTGACGCCAGCAAAGGTTTCACAAGGACTGATGGCAAACCAGCTGAGATGAAAATAATACACAACCGTAGCATGGCCTTGACCCCCGAGCTGGTGACCTCAGTGACCCCAGTGTTAGGAAAAAAAGTTAACCTCAGATATCTCTGCATTGTTCCTGACACCCTGTTTAGCACGATGGCCCATATTTATGACGTTCTTAGGCACAGCAGAAATAGCTGGCATGCAGTCGTGCTTGAACAACCTCAGCTAACGTGTTTTGTTGACTGTCGAATGAATGCTCAGAGAACAAATTTAAATATGCCATTTTTTATTATAATTTATATAAGTTTGTGAGTTTTACAAAAAAAATTTAAAGCATAGCATATCATTGCTGTCCAAAGTAAGACAAGTATCACCATACTTTACTGGAGAGGTGAAAAACATATTTCATTTTTAATGTAAGTGATTGTAACCAAGCAATTTTGGCCTATTTCTGTTGTCCAGTCATAATCAAATTGTGTGTGCAATAAAGTAAAAATGCAAAGATTTGCACAGCAACAATATAAGATGTACCTTTCTTGTACACAGGCTACATTTTATGTTTTACCCCAATAATTTAAATTTCGCAACAAAAAAACTCATTTGTGAATTAAAATGTGTGTTTCTTTGTAGAGGACATAAAAATAAAAACTATTATACATATTATACAAACATATTACTGGAATGGGGTGCCTAAACTGTTGCATATGGCTGTGTTTACCTTCATAATCAAAGTCATAAACAAGACAGACAAGATTATATTTTTATAATTGTGCATTTATTTTCAGGAAAACCAATAAGACATCACAGAGCAGTCATAAATACAGACTATGATACTGAGAGTTAATAACAGCCCATGTTTCTGTACGTCTTATCTATGCAGTGACTCTGTGCAGTGACTCGTTCCTATTCGTGGTACACAACGTCACATTAAGATCAATGTATGCTGTACTCAAGAATGGCCAGATCTCAATCTCTATATCAAAGGCTCTGCATCACAGCTCCGTGTAGGTAAGAAGTGGTACAGAACATTCTTCCTCATCGGCGCACATTCTTGATATAGCAGCCAAAACAATGATAACCTGGAAGAGACAGATGAGATGTGAACAGACTGGAACTGATATTTTGGTCAAGAGGTTTTCAAGGCCGTATTAGCTTGGACTCAATGGACGTGACTAGGGCTGCCCCCTAGTTTTTTTTTCTTACGTAAAACAGACTAAAGCTTACAATAATGTACAGGAACTTTAAGAATGGAAAAAGACATTTTAATAATTATTACATAGTGAATAATATATTAAAGGTCTAGCTGGGCTGTGACGTATGCTTGCTAAAAAATTAAATCCACGTGACAACATGCGCTGGCGGTTCACCGCTGAAGGCAGCTGAAGCTGTGAAGCTGAGAAACACGGGGGGAGCGATGTCTCAGAGAAAGTCTGGAGGAGCTTCTGAAGAAGAGAATCTGAATAAATTAAACCAAATTCTGCTCGCCATTTAGTCAGACACCCAACACTGCTCCACACGAGGGAGCTGACTTTCGTTTTAGACATAACGACTGTTTGCGGTGAAGGGGAAACGACCGAAGACGCTTGTTTTATTATAATTCCATTATCTTAGAATCTAAATTACAGATATGTTTATTTTTTTGTCTACAGATAATATTATTTTTATTTAAAGTTTATAAGCACAGTCATTTAATACGCCTGCCGATAAACGAGAGATAAGGATTTCAGTGTGGGTAATATAATAAACGGTTTCAGGTTTACCGTTCTTCTTTTCATCTAAAATAATTTAAATATGGACTAATCTGGTTTATTTAGCAGTTCATTATTTATGAAAGATGAAAGACGAAGGGTCCTCCTACTGAAGAAGCTGTTAGGAGTAAGATTAAAAAGACTAGAAGCTACAAGCGCTAATGTTTAGCATAAATACGCGCTGCTGCCCATTCGCCATATCCTGTTATAAAATCTGGCTCCAGTTCAGATCTATCATCATACACCACAACTCTTTTAGTTCAGAGATATGTTCCTGTGACTCTGCTGACTTTCTAAATCAGGAGGACATCAGATCTGAACCGTATGCAGACTGCTTTACTGATTACTAGATAATGTACATGAACGAATAGTGGAATCGTCGACCAGGATGGGCGAATCCGATTCCACTGACAAAATTCTGAGTCAGGTACAACCCTAGACGTGACATTGTCAGACTCTGACCTGTTAATTAAACGTAACTGTTCAAAAACACTTTAATAAGACAAATCAGTTTGTGTACCGTTTACTGTCCACCGGCATCAAACAGCTTCTTCCTGCCCTCCATGCCAGACATGGCTTCCACGTTCTTACGCCAGTCAGTCACCTCTTCTTTCTGTGTGAAAAAAGACACCAAGTTTATTTTCAGAATAACTGAAACGAGCCAGGGGTGATGATGGTGCACCTACACCAACCGAGACCGAATCACTGAAAGGACACATTTAATGTCAACCTGAAGTCAAAACCAACCATGTCCTGATCATACCTCTGGCTATTTTAACTGGGATCGTAAGCTCACCGGAAAATAGTCACCTTGTGTGTTTAAGGTGGTAGTAACTTGATGGCAGATGGTGATGGGGCTATAAATACCTGCAGGGTGTGAGTGACGGGGTTCATAAATTAGGAAGAGGTGGTGCAGTGCAGTGATAGTATTGTTCCATGTGTGGTAAATGGCTCCAAAGCAGATGTTAATGATGCATTTGGGCGTGGCCAAAGACCATAGTGTGAAGGAAGTAGCTGAACCTACAGGTGTATGGAAGCATATGGTCATATGGGTCTACCAGCAGTGGCTAAATCCCAGTCTACGGGAAATAAACCTGATACATGTTTGCCCTGAATGTCCTTGGGTCTTCTGAGGGTCCATAGTAGTAGGAAAACAAATAATTCAATATCCCTGCTACAACCATTGCTAACCATGCTAATGCTAAGGTGTCCTGAAATGACATTGCATAAAGCAAGTCTACAGCTTCCTGAACTGGACTCGTAAATACCACATTTACCTTAGCTCACTGGTGAGTGTGAGGCATGTTGTCGAAGTTATTATTATATTAATACAGTGTGCAGTACTGTTATGTCAGGTTGGTCCATTGCGTAGGGCCAGATCCCTCTACTTGCCGATGGTGGGAGTTTCTATAGCAGTTTTGCCACTGAAATGAAGGACCCATATTATTAGATAAAGCTCCCTCCTGTCAAATCTTCACTCTATCAGTTCGGTATAAAACATGATATTGTAATTATGTTATTCCTTTATAGATTTAAAGAAGAGGCGTTTATACTCTCTGGACCGTCTGAGAAGTTTTATGTTTTGTTTGGCAGTCATAATTAAACTGATCTAGTTTTACCCGACTAATAACAATGATTAAAAATCCATATTTACGTTACTTATCAACCTTGCAATTTAGCAGATCAGGTGACATTTCTTTTTACAACAGAGCACAATGGCAGCAAATGTCAAAAATTCATATACACACATTTACACATCTGGTTTTCTAATAGTCAAATCCTATCTTAGACTGGCCCTATGTGTTATAGTCATCATGATAACAGTTTAAGAGAACCTGGCCACATCCTGTTTCCCATGAGTTCTAAATGAATGGAGGTTAACAGAGCTAAAAGACTAAAAGCTGAAACTTAAATTAGTTTTTACCTATTTGTGTTTGACCTAACTTTCATTTTGG
This sequence comes from Prochilodus magdalenae, assembly GCA_024036415.1. Classification (NCBI taxonomy): domain Eukaryota; kingdom Metazoa; phylum Chordata; class Actinopteri; order Characiformes; family Prochilodontidae; genus Prochilodus; species Prochilodus magdalenae. The sequence continues at coordinate 94,362 of JAMWET010001379.1, read as the reverse complement.
AAAGCAGAAGGATAGACTCCATTAAATATTGGGCATTAGGATGATTGCATTGCTGAGTCGTGATTAGTTGGTGAGCTTATCAGCTCATTGACTGAGTGAAACATTTCGAATTCCCTGATGCCATGAACATAATGCTCCTCCTATATGCATTCCTCTATGTAGAATTGTGTAAGCATTCATAAAGATTTTGCACAACAGCTTTATACCTGCCCATTCACTGGCCATTCACAACCACTCTCTAGCACTTGACAAACCCTGAGGACCTTACTGAGTAGCAGTTCTCCAGTCTACATTGCCTATATCATATTTTATAAGTGTCTTCTCACTTAAAAAAAAGTTTACCTGCTGCAAAGACCGTCCCTAATACAATACTGCATTCAGAAGCACTTTGGGACACTGGTTCACTTCTGCAGTATCACTCAGAGAACATTTTGTGGCACCTGTTTTATTTAAGACTGTGTACTTTTCCCTCTGTTAAATGTATTTGTGATAAAAGCAATCTAATTTACTAAATAATGCTGCATAGCATTTTGTATTTTTATGTGATTATGCAACATTGATGAGATTGTCTGTGATTGGTTACAACTATGAAGTATATTGTTAGACCAAGAGTGCATTCAAGAGCATAGCACCAAGTCAAGCTGAGCTCCTGTGCTCAAAGATTTTGTGGATGCACAAACGTTCCACTGCTGTAAGATAAGTTATATGTTATTAATTATTATATATTATATAAAAGTATAAGTATTAGTAAAGCTTAGTGGAGCTTTACATGATTACTTTTATTTATATCGTCGCTGTCCAATGAAAGCAGGCATCGCCAAAATGGCAACTTTACAGGAGAGGCAAAAAACCTTATGTAATTTGAATGCAAGTCAATGGAACCAGACTTTTTATCCAAGCAGTTTTGAGATATTTCTGTTGGTCCATTCTTCATGAAATTTCCACACTACATTAATGGCAAGTGCTGCGTTCGAATGATGCATAAAAGTCAAAATCAACAATGGAGATACATGTTTTTCATTGGACAGCGACGATATCTAAGTTATTGTTTTAGCTAGGTACTACTCATATCATGCTTTCACTGAAGTAACAAGGTGCTTTAAAAGGACGGCACTATATTGAAAATTGAATGACACTGCATTATATATATACATATACTGGAAAACCAAAATAGCAATTTTCACCTGATGACTAGAATAGACCTATAGGGAAAGAAATAATCCTTATAGAATTACTGGAGTGGTTTTATGGGGGGAGTGCATCTGCATAGAAAATATAAATATACATTTTTTTATAAAAGCTAAATTAGACAGTTGTGGGTTGGTGTAGCTCAGTGGATAACACCACTGCCCACCAAGGAGTCACCACCACATGTGGGAGACTGGGGTTTGAATCCAGGTCTGGGTGACTACGCTGTGCTACACCAATAAAAGTCCCTGGGCAAGACTCCTAACACTACACAGGCCCACCTGTAATATGATTAACCTTGTAAGTCGCTCTGGATAAGAGCGTCAGCTAAATGCCATAAATGTAAATGTAGATATTTTCCTGTGGTTTGAGTGCAAACAATTCTTTGGTGAACTTCAGTACTGCACAGTCGGTTTCAGGGCATCAAACATCAAAGCAGGTGAGCACTGTGACTGCTGTTCTCCAGTGAGTAGCTTCACCAGACAGAATTCTACTGTAGACACAGGCGTAATTCATAAGAACCGTGCAAATTCCCTTTACTCGCCATTGCACCTCCAGTAATGTGACTATTGGGCACACATTGCAACAACGATGCTGAAATGAAATATGGTTCGCTTGAGCATGGGCTTAGACTGCTCTGTCCCACTCTGCTGTATAGTTAGATCAGATCTGTTAACACAGGAACACACCACCGTACACAAAACACTAAAGTCAGGCCTTAAATTAGCTCTACAGTAGGCTGTACCTTCTCCTCCTCCTTCTTGACTGTTTTGAGGTTGGCTTTGAAGTCCACTGATTCTTTGACCTTGGAGCCCAGAAGAGCACCCAGCATGGCATCTGCTGAAATCTTCACCCTCCTCAGTGCAGGTCTCTTCATTTTGCCCTTCAGCTCAAAGATTTTATGGGACAGATCTGCAATCTGAAGTCAGCACAGGTTGGTTTAATTGCTAGTTGTTATGGCGAGTATGTTCAGAAGGAACTGGCTTAGCTTTACCGTGTACCTCTTTCTCATTTTTGTTCACTTTGATTTCAATGTCGTATCTCTCTTCGTCTACAACATCGATCTTTTGGTGGATTTCTCGGCACAGAGCCTGAGGATCATACACAAAGACATAGATATCCATTTGTAAAGGTTGGATGAAGAATATTTGATTTATGCTCAATGAATGAAGCTTCTAGCATCATTGAGGACACTATGTATGGGATACTAACAAGACATCGCCTTCCAGCAACAGTCCCTGCTTAAAGACTATGGCTCAGTTAGATTCAAAATATGTCATGTGATGTCTACACAACTCAACAAACCTGCAGCTCCTGCACAGACAGGCCAGACAGCTTCAGAGGTGGCACTCTCTCATTCAGAGTCCTTTCCCTCTCCCTCTGTTTCTCCTCCTTCTCGTTTGCGATCAATGTGCTCGCTTTCTTCAATATTTTAGTCTGAGAAAGAGAATCAGGTATGAACATATTCTGTTCTGACAGGTCAGTTTGTGGGCAGCGCATTCAGTTCTGCACATAGCTTGTGTAATCTCCATAGAAGAGCCCTGCTAAAAGAATATTACACTCTGGAGCAGCTGTGCATGAGCCAAAGGTCACCGTGCACAATGCCATGTGTCACTCAGAGGGCCTGTGGAGCAGCGTAACTGTGTTGTCTAGGGTGATGGCACTCCATCCAATACCTTTGCATTATTATTCAATAGCAGTACCTGGCCTCATTAATGCTTTTGTGGATGAATGCAATCAACTCCTCACAGTAATATTCCAACATCTAGTGTAAAACTAGTTGTTACTTCTTTCTTCTTTACTTCTTCACTTCTGATCTTTAGCCACAGAGTAGTTAGGGACCAACTCCATATAAATACCCTTCATTTCCAAAGACGTTTTGGATGAGCAGGTGTCTACAAACATTTGGAGCATTTTTCTGGAATGCAAGGAATACAAGGAGACTAACCTTCAGGAACAGCCTCCGCGATGCTGTAATCTTAGGTTTGGGTTTCTAAAAACATGAAAGCAGAACTTCATTATTATGTCAACATGTATTTTCTTCGCATGCTGCATTAATGTTTAATGAGTATTGGTTTGAGACACGTTTGCACAATGTTCATTTCCCTTATGTTACATTCGCATATACATATTTAATGGTAGTGAAAGGGTTAATATTGACAGGGGGGGCTTTAGCTATAGCAACTAAATGTTTACACTTGGTGGACATTTTATACCTTAGTTTAGTTTACTCTCTTTCTAGCATGATGCAGCTTATGGATTATGCATGCGTTGCATTAGTTCCTTTACAAAAGCAAATTTTTCATGGTTTTTCATTAAAAAATATGATTCACACCTGTTGGTTTAATTTTGTAGGTTTGTTTCTTAACGTTCAGGGTATATGATGGATTTTATGTTATGAAAAAACACTTTAATATATATGTTGCCTAGAAGCAACATTCTGCAACAGTTGAACAGTTAAACTAGCACAGTATGCTTTATTTAAAATAAATAAATATCATTATCATTTATGGTTATCTGTTTTGGTATTTAAAGATGCATAAATTAATAGTATAGTTAGTGTAGTTGATTGGTTTTATTCTAGATATTAATCTTTTTTTGAATGGATGAACATCCATTTCATGCAAAATCCGAATTATTTTTAAACAGTGCTCTTATGACGCATGCAATACATTATTAAAAACAATTGTAGTTCATTTTGCCACAAAGCATCCATATGGAAATCTGATATATGGTAATATATATGACATTGATTAGCATATATGATCTCCCATATATCCAACTAGACATATATGTGACATATTTCATCTTATTTTAAATTGCATGTTTTCAAATATGAGACATATCAGCCATATTTCAGCTGTATATCGGCATAAACAAATATATATGTTTCAAACATTATTCATATATGGATAGAATATATCACTCAAAAAAGCCTTGTATATATATATATTCTTTAAGTGTTTCGTTTAGCTTTTTTATCAGACATATACAGTATGTGTATGATCTATTTTTTGTGTATGCATGTACAGTATTTACCCATCTATCCAACATATATAAAATCCTTATATCATGCATATATGTCAAATATGTCATATTTCTATATATGTGTACACCCTATATATGACCATGTATATTGAAATACATGTCTAACCCATGTATGAGCATTTATGGATATATCACATTTCCATACGTGCACTGGCTGCTAAAAACAGATGCTGAGAACAAACAGGCATTTAAACTCAAGCATTCTCAATCCTGCACTCTGAATCAACAGCCAACGTAATGAAAACCTCACAACCTTGCGGACTTACCGGGCTAGAGTTGTAGATGGCAGATGAGGGAATACATAAAAGAGTTTTAGAAATGTGAAAGGAATGTCAATAAAATGATATGTGGCTTATTTAACTGGCAATTAGAGCCTAGAAAAAGTACTTACGCTTCAGACATTGTGACTTTTAAGTGCTTCCTATGAAAAGCAAAGGATAAGGAGCTCTATGAGACCAAGCAGGCTTTGTATCCAAGTCTGGATGCCAAAAGCTTATGCCAAAAGCTCTTTTCAAGACTTGCATGATAAACATCCATTTGCCAGAACATAGATTACATACATCAATGGATAAACCACTGTTAAACCACATGCATTTAAACCACATGAGCACCATAAACAGCATAAAGAGATCCAAACTGCAATATGATATAAAAAAGAAACTTAAATAAATGGGTTTAACTTTTAAATATATCTGCCATGCCTTACAAACATGTAGCTTTATCCCAGGATGCAAGTATTCCAGTCACAAATCTGACTTTTCTAAAATATATCTTCCTGTTTTGCTTAAAGAAATAACCTTTGCCAATGCCCCGTCTTTATTACAGCTCAGTGGAAATAATAGTGGAGAGCACATACCTGATCTGTGCCGAGAAACCCCAAGAGAGAGAAAGAGAGCGAAGTGTAACAGTGCCAGCTCCTGAGGAAGCACAATCAAGTTTTATGGCTTCAATGGCCTTCTGTGAGTGGCTCACTAAAATAGACTAGACCGCTTGAAGCTCACTTTACTTAGAAGCACCAAAACACAATTGCATGCATTGCCCAGACCTGGGCCCCTTCCTTTTGTCATTGTTTGACCCTACAAGGGAGCGCAGCCTTGGGTGAGGCCTGGCAGTGTGAATGCCAGACCCACACAAACTTTTAAAACTTGATTATTAAGTCAAAGTGTGATTAAGATGAATGTGGCTGTGAGTGGAAATCAACCTCAGTGGTGGTCTGGATTCTGTACTGTTGGGGGATACTGAAGAATAGACGTGGACTGAACACAGCTTTACAGTGGAGCATCTGTGTAAACACAGACAGTATGTGGTAATCCAAGGCCGTCAGCGTGTAAAAGGATTTACACAGCAGCATGTGTGTCACGGTGGAAGTGATTGAGAGACACCATTGGGTCAACAGTGGAAGCACATCAAAAAAAACACCAGCACTATTCCTTCAGAGCATTGCATTGTATTTTAATCGTGGAATGCCATTACACTGTGATTGTACTTTCATATGACTTTGCAATAAGTGGGATCATCACACTTAACAAAAATACAGAAGGTCAAAAATTCAAATACAGTTGACTGCAATGTACGTATACAAACAACGACAAAGTATCAGCCTGGTTTTACTCACACCTGCTAATTGCTATGCACAAAAATATGGCCGTGTATTTTCATGCAACAGGTATAAAGTAAACGTACACAGGCTAAACGTATGCTAGCCATCGCCAGCTTGACAAAAGGGTAAGTTGGCTCTGTGACTCAAACCTTTGAGACATGCAACATTTACCCGTAATCATTAAACCATCCAAATTACAAACGTTTTTACGCAGATAGATCAAGATTGAATATTCTTGCGCGAGGTTTCAATTTCAGCAAATGTCACAGGTGTCTTCTGATCTTGGCATACCTCCTTCTTGTGCACGCCATCTGTTTAATTCATGAGGCTGAATTAGTAAGGATATAGAATTTTGGCTGATTCATTGTCACATTTGTAAAGAGATGGTTCAGTCAAAATACAGAATCAACCCCACACGTAACTGATCAGCCGAGGCATGTTTGAAGGTGGTTGAAGGTTGAAGGTGGTTGTCCCAGAGCTATGAAGCTAAGGTAGCTACCGCATCATAGAGCCTGCAAGTTTATTCTAGGTTTTACATGCATGGGATTTTAGGCTGGTGTGTGATGTTTTGGTTTGTCGCACTCTTTGCTAAGTGAGTGCTATAAGCTTCAATTAAATATAAACATAGATGTATATTTGTACTGGATATGGTAGAAATGCATTTCAAACACATTGCAGTCCATGCAGAAGTGGAGTCCAAACACAGAAAGGTATTTCAGAATATACTTTCATATTAACCCAATACATTTATTTTAACTGCGTGGGGAAATATTACACATGGGAACATGTCATACAAAAATGACTGTATGTAAATGTATTTATCAAAGGCTTTTGAAAAAAACGTAAATGTGAAAATATATTTGTTTTAAATTAATCTGTATGTCCATATCTTCATTTTAGGCCTTATCTTAATTTTGGGCGTAGTTGGAGTTGTAGGGAATTGATACTTTAAGAAAATGCAGTTTGACTTGGTATAATTTTTATAATATTATATTTGAAATAGATTTTGTGTGAGCACTGTCAGACCACCATCCATTCAGTCCTGTCCATTCAGTTAATGTATATTTATTTATATGTGTAAATTTATTTATATGGGTAAAATGTTAAACCTGCAAACAATCCAAAAAATTCAATAACAAACACAAATTCTGTAAAGGCATTTTTGGCCATTTTCATACTTTGCAAAATATTATATTAAAATAATAATAACTAGATTTGGAATACTTGTTTTTTCCGTATGGGTTGTAAGCTATGTTAGCCTCCTAGCTCTACTGCAAAACTGAATAAGTAGCCTTCAGACATCAAATATGATTTGGCTGATCACCATTCAAGGAAGTGGGAAATCTGTACCAATCTGACTGTTGCTTTAAGCTTGACTACTGATTTCATTTACCTTTTACTGCCCAGCATTAAACAGCTTCTTCCTGCCCTCCATGCCAGACATGGCCTCCACGTTCTTGCGCCAATCGGTCACCTCCTCTTTCTGCGTGAAAGGAAACCGATAAGAGAAGAGTTCATTTTACACTCATGATAGAGTGATTTTTTTTATAGCCCTGCTATAAAAACTAGCTTAGACCAGCATTGCTGGACCCAACACACATGTTGTGCTTTGTTGGCTAGTATGTGGGTCAGCAGCTATGGAAGTTGACAAGTTGACCACCGCCTAAACTAGCACATGTTGCATTTTGATACTGGAATGCTCCTGAACCAGCATGACTATGTTGAGGTGACCAGCTAAACCAGCACCAGAGCAGCATAAACCAGCACCAGAGCAGCATAAACCAGCACCAGACCAGCATAAACCAGCACCAGACCAGCATAAACCAGCACCAGACCAGCACCAAACCAGCATAAACCAGCATACCTTCTCCTCTTCTTTCTTGACTGTCTTTAAGTTGGCTTTGAAGTCAGCCTTTGATGATAGTTTGGATTCAGTCAAGGCGCCCAGCATATCATCTGCAGACTTTTTCACCCTCTTCAGTTTGGTTCTGTTCATGTTGCCCTTCATTTCTCCAATCTTTTGTGTCAGAACCTGGATCTGTAGTGAACACAGCACAACGGTACTTTACTTTAACATACCAGAACGAGGGACATTGTTAATTTACCTTGATCAAAATGCTAAATAATCCCTACTAGTTTTCATTCATCCAGTAGCAACATTAACAGCTTTACCTGAATGATTTGGGCTCCTGCATTGCATTGTAGGGCTGTTCCTATTGGTCAGTTAAAAACAATCCCTTAGTCATTACATAAAGCTGTGTTTAACTGATCCTCTGCAAGAGGGCGCTATTATTGCTCAAGTTCCTTTTGCTTGAATCATTGAAGCTACTGAACTACTGTTTGTAGATGAATATGTCATGTGGTTTTCATGTTGAAAGGCATGTTTAAACATGTACAGCATTAACGTGCTCTGTTGATTCTCCTAGAGGTAAGAACTTTAACTGCCTTCAAATAAGAAAGGCTATACAAACGACAGAGATCAACGAAGAATGACCAGACGGGTTCAAGCTGACAGAGTGGTTTCAGTAACTCGGATGATCACAGTGTACAGTTGTGAAGAGCAGAAAATCGTCTAAGATTGCCCAACATTGTCCAGTCTTGAGGCGGATGGACTACAACAGCCTAAGACCACGTTAGGTTCCTTTTCCGTCATCCAAGAACAGGAAGTTGAGGCTGCGGTGAGCACAAGCTTACCAGAAATAGACAGCTGTAGACTGGAAAAATGTAGTCTAATGAATCCACACAGATGGTAGGGTCGGAATTCGGTGCCAACATGAATCCTTTGACCCAAGCTGCCTTGTGTCAACAGTCCAGGCTGGTGGAGGTGGTGTCATGGTGTGGGGATTGTTTTCTCAGCATACTTTGGACAGGCTAATACTAATCATCCATTACCTGAATGCCACGGCCTGTTTGAGTACGGTTGCTAACCATGTGCATGTGTTCATGGCCACGATTTACCGTCTTCTGATGGCTATTGCCAGCACGTTTATACACCATGTCACAATTCAAATGTCATCGGAAACTGATTTCATGAACAGGACAATAAGTTTGGTGTTCTTCCATGACCTTCCCAGTCACCGGATCAGATCTGAATCCAATAGAAGATCTCTGGGATGCGGTAGAACAGGAGATTTGTTGAATGAAAGGAACTGCATGATCCAATCATGTCAACATGGACCAAAATATCAAAGGAATGCTTCCAACTGCTTGTAGAATCCATGCCATGAAGAACATAGGCTGTTTTGAAAGAGAGGCCAGCCATTGTTTGGTGTTCCTAATATAGTGCTTAGTGAGTATGTATGTACATGGTTTTATTTTTGTATCCATTCATTTGAAATCTTTACAGGCTCTGCCCAGGACATTATCATTCAGGTAAACCAATTTCTAATGTTTGCACATTGATTGGTACAGTAATTACCAATCAGGTCCAATTGAGGTCATTGGTTGCCTCAAACGAATTAAACTTTAAAAGTTCACTGAATTTATCCACTTAAACCTTTAAGTAAAAAAAAAACAAAGTGTACATCACTCAAACTGTACTGTCGCATAAACCTGAGCTTATATAATCACCTATATTGAAGTCTTGTCTTTAGTTTCTACCAAAGCGATACATTATGAATGTAGGATGAGATGTAAATCAAAACTCTTTAATTAAAAGCCTTCAGAACTACATACTCCAACACCGCTGTGTTAGAAGTGGGAGTCATTGTTGTCTCATTACAACCAAACTGACCAGATATAACGTTAATGGGTGTTACTTCGGAAAAAAAAAAACATGGGGACGAAAAATATGAGCTAATAAACAGAAATAAACTAACTTGCTTGGAATTCTGGGTAATCCGCCCCATAGTCTCTTATTCTCACTAAAATTAGTACACTTAAATATTCAAGCAACCAATCGGTACATGGCCTGGGTTAGGTTATATCAACTAATTGCAGGACAGTGAAGATATGACTTGGTCTTTGAAGCACAAATAATGCCAGGGCTCTCAGTGTATGATCGATAGACAGCCCTACTGTACTGCTGGATTTCCTCATACTTCTAAAAATGTACCCCTACTGTTTGATGTCACGTGATGAAAGAATACCTCTTTGTCATTTTTGGCCACTTTAACTTCAAGGTCGTATCGTACTTCGTCAACAATGTCAATCTTGCGGTGGAGATCTTTGCAGAGCTCCTAGGAGGGGATTTTGAGAACTTTCAGAATCTGATAACTGTATGGCTTACAGGCTTAGCTTTCACATGGCTTGTAGCAATTTGGTCCCCACAGTTACCTGCAGCTCCTGTACAGACAGGCCGGACAGTTTGAGTGGAGGGACTCTCTCGTTCAAGGCACTTTCCCTTTCGCGCTTGCTCTGTTCTTTCTCAGCGACGAGCATAGACGCTGCTTTCTTCAGAAGTTTGCTCTGTTGGGTAACAGGTTAGACACTTAGAAAGCTGAGCTAACAAAGAGAGGTCCAATACACTGAGCATACAGTTCAGCTCTTCACTGAGACTGCAAAGGACTTGCTTTCTATGAAACTTAGGCCTCCTAGTTTGGCGTGTGTGATCACTTGGACTCACTTTTAAGAGTAGCCGGCGTGTGGCCGTTTGGCCCTTTTTCTGAAAGTGAGAAAAAGATAAATGTGAGCTCATGTGTACCGTGCAGAACGAGAGAACGCCATTCAAGTATCTCATTTCCAGTCAAAATGGACATTAGGTACAAGTAATTTGATTTTTAGCTTCTGTCTTAGAATCTGGTTCCACTTTCTCCCTCTCATAATCCAAGTAATCCCAAGCATATTGTGTGGTCCCGAAGGTCTGGACTCTGGGGTGGTCAGTCCATAGTTCGGAAAACACCAGCAGCTTCTTTGTGTGATATGTGTGTCTCACACATCCTTTCAGACCCATAGCACTAAGTTCAGGGGCGTAGCAGCAAATTCTAGGCCCTGTACACTCTCAATGTCAGTGGGCCCCTATCCATGCCAGTACACGAGGAACGTGAGCAAAAAAAATGGGCCCCTCTCCCGACTCGGGCCCTGCGTAGTCAGGTCCACTTTTCCCCCCACTACCACCCCCATGACTAAGTTGTCTTCTCACAGATGGACAGAAACCTCTGTTAATGTTTTTTTAGATCTGAAGCAAGAGTGGAGCTTCATGTTCTCCTCCCTCTCAAAGATGAAAGTGCTGTTTATCTGATGGGGAGAGTTTTCGTTGTGGTCTACCAGGTCTCGCAGGTGATCTTTTCATTTGTTTTGTTTTGGAAAACACCGTTTCACTTATGGTCCTTTGATGTTCCCTTTCCTTATGCAAGTGGAGTAATTATTATTTCTAACAAAATATCTACTAAAAATCAGTATCTTGTACCTAATTCCCATTTGTACCGCAAATGAAATAAATTCAGGGTGGCATCTCAGAACGGCACTATGATGAAATAGTGAATTTCATGATTTAACAACTCTAAAACAGTGACTTACCGGTCTGTCTCATTGGGAATTAAAGAAAGGGAAAAGAAAAAGAAAAAGAAGAGATTTAATATTGATTAATCAATTGCCATTTACTTTACCATAGGCCAGTACTATAAACCAGTTGCCGTCTTACCCCTCAGACATGACTTCTGTTCTTTATGGGCCCTTCAAGGAAAGGAAAGGAAAAGGTGAATAAACAGCCCCCCTCAATGTGATGCCAGAACACAGATACCATGAATCTTAAATGAATCTAAATTCCCATTTAATTCAGGAAAACACACCAAAGTCTTCCTGTTAATGAGATGTAAAAGTCAGCAGGTCTGCTGCACCTGTTTTCCCAGCTTAATAGCCATTAGGAAACATTGTTACATTAACTGCTTGGCAAATCTGCTGACAGGGCTAGCTGACAGCACCAAGAATAAACAGCATTTTGCGTTTTTGCTTCCTAGAATCCGAATACAGACCCTACAGCGCTACACACTGTCCCGTTCTGCGTGTTCTGCATGTGTGGCTCAGACTCTGCTTAATTGTAATGTAGGCCAAGAGGTGTTAGATTGTTTCTGAGGGGCTATATTTGAACATTGCTACCATGCCTTCCTATCGCACTCGCAGCTGCAGCCTTGACGCTGCTGGATGACGACTATGACCACCACAGAGATCTTGGCTCCCAGAACTGAAATCTTTATGGAGCTGGTCACAAGACAGAAACCTGTCTCTCTTTTGTCCTTGATGTCTAAGAAGAAGTCATGAGTTCATGTCATCATTGGCTATGTGCTCAGAAGACAGCAGATTTGTAAGTAAGGCAAAGTGAGTGTGCACTCTTATCATAGTAATAGGTCCCTGGAAAGGGGACCATAGAAGAACCACCACTGTAAAGGACTATGAATGAAGGTGGGGAGTTTAAAGAACCTCCACATTCAAGATTATATAGGTTTATTTCTAGAACCGTACATACAAGCCAAGAACAAGTGAGGAATCATTATTTTAAGAGTTTAAGAGCTACAGAATCTTTTGGAAATATGCTTAAATGGTTCTTTAAGGGTTCTTTAGTAGAGCAGATTATGTACAGAAACATGAGCACTCAAAGAACCACTGAAATGGTTAAACGGTTCTTCTCTATGATGGACAACAGCTTGTGGTTATTGTGGTTCCACTACTGCTCTCTTTTTGCTAGCATGTCAAGTTTTATCAGTTTTTTTTAAACATTACAAATATGAAATATGGTCAAATATTAGTCATAGTATCATCATGCATCATTTTTTAGGTTCTTGAAGGGTTTATGGATAGATGGGGTCTATTATCACTGGGCCTTCAGGGACCAGAAAGGTATTCCTACAAAGCAGGCCAGATAACTCAAGCTAAAAGAGTCAGAGTGGGCTTCTCTAAATCCCAATCAACGCATTTGTCTTAGATTCTCCAGCTAAACTAAGGAATCCTGCTCTGTGGAATAACCACAAGGTCACCTAAATCTGAACGACAAGGCAGGACTGACAGAGGTGATATAACCAGAGCTAATAAAGAACCTGGGAAAAGCAAAGGCCTGCTGGAGATGACACCTCAAGGCCTCTCTCATTCCTTACACACCAGCATTATGACTTAGGTCAAGTGTCCAGGCCCAACGATATGTTAAAGTGTCCAGTTACACGTTTGTATTCAGCAGCTCCAACCTGTTCAGAGCTGTAGGTTAAGGGTCCATGTAGCCCCAGCGAAACCAGCCACAGTATTTCATAACATGCGTTCCTCAGGTTTAGCACAAGCAGACTGCTGCTGAAATAACTTATTTGCGATCCTTGATAATCCCTGCCTGGAATTATGAGAGGCGTAAATACAATTCCACATAAAGGCCTGAAGAGATTATCCAGCAAAGTACCAAAGCCTGCTGTAAATACACACAGCCACAATCAGTCAGCAGCTAACAAACTAAGACAGCATGTACATGACAGTCCAACCTATGACAAAGTCCAATGGATAATGAGGCAATCCTCCCCTAACCTACCTTGAAGAGAATCAGGAAGAGTGAGGTGTGTGGTCAGAGCAGAAAAGGCATTTTATGGTTTTTGAAGACAGATTTATGGTTTCAACCCCTCCTGTGAATGGCTCGCTAAAATAGACCCCTGCTATGCCTCACACCCTCTCCCATGTGCAAAAGCACCTGCCCTTCACCTGCCTTTCAGTGCTAGATGCCCTACACCCACTTTGGGACAATGGCCATTCAGAAGCTCTGGTGACCTTCACCTCTATCAGTTACAGATAAACGCAAAAACAAAATAAACACAAGCACAAATCATGCATACACTCTTTTACTATTATCATATATGTAGCTTTCTTTTGTTTCTAGATTCATTGTTTAGATTTGTTGGTAGCAGAGGTCACACTGAACAAGAATTTGAAATATGTGTGTGTGTGTGAGAGAGAGAGATTTAGAATGTATGTGTGTGTGTATATATATATATATATATATATATATATATATATATATATATATATATATATATATATATATATATAGACAGATAAAAAAAAACATCTCAATGCCATGCCTCTGAAAGGATGTGTAGGTGCCAAAACGTCCTCAATGAGAAAAGAAAACAAATAAGAAAGAAAGTTTGAACTAGACACCAAACGCCAAAACTGGACATCAGAGGTTTTATGGACTGATGTTAACTTGTATTGTATAACCAGCTTATAAGACTGAACTTCGGATGTGTGTATTTGAAGTTTGGAAAAGTGAAACTGAGTGTCCTGGAAGGTAAAGTAGTGGACACACTAAACACTAACCCGAAAATATCAAAAACTTGCATTTAATGGCTCTTAATGACTCTACGGTACTGCACAGTACTGTGTGAAGCCGTTGGAAAGGGATATTTTAGCATCTTGGCAAAGATGGAGACACGGGAGAGGCCAGGGTATCTGCTATGAGAAGTGCTCTTTAATTACACCAATGGAATAGGCACATACATCATGCAATACCAATGGGGGAAATTATCACCAGCAATATTCCTTCAGTCCACAGTCAACAGCCCCCACAAAAATACAGCCACAGCCCGACACAATAACACAAGTAACACATTCTTAACAAACAACGGGGCTACGCCTATATGTGTGTGTATATATATATATATATATATATATATACTCATGGTTAAAAGAAATAGTTGCACAAACAGCTACGCCCACAGCTGACAGGAATTGGCTAGAACAAGAACAGGCATTATCCCTGTATCTCCCTCTGTAACCCAACAGCCACAATTGTGGCCATTCAGTGAGCAGTGATGCCCTCCATGACTCAACCTGTTAGTGCCACCACTACTGCTCTTAACATGGCTGACGACTGCCCTTAACACCACGTCACTGTTGCCAAAGACTGCAATGGTGTCGTGACAGACTGTGACTCAGAATGGCAGAGGGATCTTCAGTGACGAGTCCCCCTTTAGTCTTGGTGGAGACGACCAGTGAATCCATGTGTGGACACACTGTGATCAGAGACCATTAGGAACCTCTGCAACTGCAAAAGCGTCTGTCATGTTGCATTAGGAAACATGGGGCCTGACACCATACTGAGAGGCACTGCTTCTGTATGTGTAGATGAATAAATATTCCCCATATCAGTCTGAATCTATCATCATGTATTGTTCCTGGTAACCTTTATCTCCCTTCCCAACAGCACTGCAACCCCACTCTTCCTTCTGGGTGCAGTTATTCTTTTTGACAATATTAGAGTGTGATGTATTACAGTTATAAACACACATATGACCTCACACATCAATTGAATTCTGCACTGGCTGCCAAGGTACAGTAGATGAGTTTATTATTAAGGTATTTAACTTTTTTGAGCAATAATGTATTTCATTTATTCTTTGTATTGTACCCACCCGTAGTAAAATTGCACCCCATGTCCTCACATGACTGAGATTTGTTAAAGAACTGGTGATCGAGTCTGTTAAGGCCAGCCATGGCTATGTGTAAAGATGATAAAAAACAGAATCATGAAAAAAAAACAGAAAATGGCATAGCTCTGTAAACACGGTGAGGACACACTGTAACTCAAGTGACCATAACTGCTCAGAAAGTAACCAATGCTTAGCCCAACTACTGATATGACTTCATAGTGGTCAGATGTAATGCTTAAATGATGGATTTGATAAGTGCCTTTCATCTTCATTACCACTGACCTGGTCACCTGTGGAAGGGGGTTGGGGGGCCAGTTTAATAATGTGAAGCAAGGGGGCTTTTCAGAGCCGTCAGGGCTAAGGCTGTTACCTATATTACTACAAACATGGTTCTTCAACATGGTTCTTCCATATGATTCCTTGCATGGCACAGTGATTTTTCAGATTGATGGAGAATGTGTTGTATATGGTTCTGTATATGTTAATGTATATATGTTAATAAGAGATTTCATTTAGAGCAAGTTTGGAGCATGTCTACTCATTCAGTGACACTTGTGAGATCATGGATTGGATAGCTCTTCATGAGCACTGACCTGGTCATCTGTGGAAAGGTGGACTCTAAGTGTTAATGTGAGGCTTCTCAGAGCTTCGGATGACCACTGGCATGCTACTAGATATATAAAGATGTCAGCAGAAACCTTTATGACTCCATTTTTACTTAAGGGTTATGAATATATCCTTGTGCTCGTTGTAATAGTTATGTATATTATGTAGCTTGAGTATTCTAACTCTACAGACTCTTTTGCATTTCTGTACAGGGATAATTTGATAAATGGTTTAATGCAGCACCCAGTAAACTGGTTTAAGCAGGACTGACAGGGCGAAGGCTGATGCCTATTGTCACGCCTTGCCCTGTTACCCTCCCTGCCTGTTTCCGTCTTTGTTTACCTAGCCTCATGTTCTTGTCATTGTCCATGTGCTGCTGTTTGTTTTGGTTTCTAGCCTCTCCTTGTCTCCGCCCTCATGTAATTCCCCTCACCTGTCTTTAGTTTGTGGCTCCACCCCGTTCCAGGTGTTAGTCCTTGTGTATGTATACTCCTGGTCATTCCCTTTGTGCTGGCTTGGTGTTTTGTTTCTCGGTCGGCCGTGCTGTTACTCTGCATGCTTTGTGGCTTGTTTTTGTTTCTGGTTGTTTTGGTTCTTATTATATCAGTCAAGCTTGCCTCCTGCCTCCTCGTCACTCTCCATGTTACACCTATATTACAACATACTTTAAAAACATGGCTCTTCAAGTAATGCTATGTTTCTCTATAGAACCATATAATTCTTTGCATGGTGGTGAAATGGTTCTTCAGATTGTTGGAGAAAGTATTGCATATGGTTCTCTATTGTCCCTTCATGATATGGGTTCTGTACAGCACCAACTCTTCTACAGCACCATTCTTCTATTGATACCAGCTTGACATTGTTACAATGACAAAACCCATTTTTGGTGCTGTATATATCCATTTTCAAAAAAGGCTTTATGTGGAACCATGTAGAATACATTCTACATCACTCTGATAATCACCATTCAAAGAACTTACTGAGCATGAAATGTTTCTAGAACTTACAGTTCTAAATAGACTCATAGTCTACACTAAGGAACCCTTGAGGAACCATCTTTCTTAAGCGTGTAGCTATTGATTATGAAGTTGGTGATGATGATTGTATAACAAATGAAACCATCTACGATATTTAGGATCCTACTGCCCTCTAGTGGTTGTTTAGCCTATAGCATTCAACAATTTGAAACCGCTGTGTTTTATAATGTAACATGCATTGATATGCAGATATTCATATAAAATGATGCTAATATGATGGTACTGAGTGGCCTCACAAGTTTTCAACAGCATGTACAAAAATGTAGAGGTGTCTAGAATGAAGGACAGAGGTGTAGATGGTTGAGTGAGGAAGATGAATAACACTGAGACATCATTTTACAATCAACATTCAAACTGCGTTATACGGCACTGTGATTAAAAATATAGTGATTAAATCTTGAGGCGGATAACTCCACAAGAAGGTACTTACAGTACATCATATTGTCACAGATAGAAGTAAACAAGGATAGGGCAGCACCCCTTTACTGTCTGTTACTGGATGCCTTGAATTTCCCTCTGGGATCAATAAAGTATCTATCTATCTATCTATCTATCTATCTATCTATCTATCTATCTATCTATCTATCTATCTATCTATCTATCTATCTATCTATCTATCTAAGTTAATGTACAGGGATTTTGGAATGTTGGAACATTTCTACTGATCCGATCACCATGAAATTTTATACAGGGCAGTTTCTGAGTTCCAATGAGGCACAAAACATGCTAAAACCTGGACAGGAACGATATATGGAGTATATGAGTACCTCAAACCTTGATGAAATAACTAATAATACAATCGAAAATCAAGCGACGGATAATTTAGAATATATACAGTGCTGTGCAAAAGATAGAGACCAACCTTTATTCATTTCATTTTCTGCCACAGCAGCCATACAGTGTTATTTTCCAGGATATTGCTGAGCAGATTAGATATAAGATGATCAGCCTGCATGGGGAAGGAAAATGTCAAAGCTGTATATGTTAAATAACAGGAGTTTCCAAAAACCGTAAGATAAAATGGGACTCCTGACAGCAAAGGCACAACAGGGGAGATCACCAGCCGGGGAGATCACCAACCGGGGAGATCACCAACCGGGGAGATCACCAACCAGGGAGATCACCAACCGGGGAGATCACCACTGTCCATTAGATAAATAGACTATTGTAACAATAGACTGACCACCTCAGAGTCCAGGCCTCAACATCAGAGATTACTTGGATCACAAGATGCGGAATGCAGGACTGAACTTTGGAGGTGTGGGAAAATACTCCTGCAGAGTTCTTTGAAAAACTGAGCGTGGGTCTCCTGGAATGAAAGGAATCTGTAATAAAGGTAAAAAGTGATCACATTAATCACTGAACAGCATACATGATATTTAGTTTATGGGGGCTTATGCTTATCTCTTTCCCCTGACACTGAAACATGTGTAATTGGTACTTCAGTACACTGGATAATAAACACACCAAGGAGGTCTCTGAGCTCTGAGTTTTGCACAAAGCTGTACATTCAGGTTGTATTATTAGTTTATTATTGATGATAATAATAAATATGTGATCCCAAGCGTTTGAACTGGAGTGCATGTGCTGGAGCTGTGTTCGCCAACATGAGATTATTAGCAAACATAGTTTATGATATACATCCATGTCTTCACCAGAGGACATGACATGGCAATCCTTGGCACTTCTCCATCTTGTCTCGCATGGAAAGACAGTGGAGCACTGGCTCAGTGCATACTTGTGAAGTTCATCAGGGTGAAAGTGAAACTCATTAATTTCACAGAGATCTTCTAAAGTGTAAAATCTCCCCTTCAGAATTATCTGATCTCATCATTTCCTGTGTACCATGAGAAAGAGGCTTCTTCAGGTCCTCAGTCTGTAGCTGCATTAAGCAGTTCCACTGAGTTACTGAGGAAAAGGATGATTTTGGTCTGTTGGCTGTTGTTGCTTGTGTCAGGACGGATTTCTCCTCTAGATCTGATAGAGGAACCTCCAGTAAACTGCTCCCAGGAGGTGAGGAGTTTCTCTTTTCTGACTTTATCACTGACTGTGTAGATAAGTTCACATAAACCTCACAGCTGGATGAATAACCTAACATTTCTCTTTGTCAGAGATTACGGTGCAGCTTGGTTATAAGTGAGTATGAAATGACCTCAGATTGGTAGAGTGTATTATACACAGACACAAAAGGTCACATCTGTCTCTGTTGTAAACAGGTAGGTCACAGTGTTCAGATGAAGACTGGGTGAAGCCCAGGATTCACTGTCCTGCTTTGCCTGAGGTGGAGGTTAAGGTGTCATCTAGGGCAGATGAGAGTGGAGACATAGTCCCTGTCCTGTTTCTCACACTTACAGAGCCTCCTGATGGTAAGATCTGCTCAAATGAGGACTTATACACTCTAAAAAAAGGGGGGAGCTCTGAACAGTTCCACTGGTTCTTCACATTTCTGCAGGAGTAAATCACTAAGACGTAAACACGGCTGCTCAAGAGTGGCGTAACTGTCTGAGTTCTGGCAGGTTCTTCTTCATGGTGGTGAGCCTGCTGTATATGGTTCTGTGCAGCATCAGAAGGGTTCTCCTATTGTTAATGGCTCCTCTCCATGTTTGAGAGCCTGTTGTATATGGTTCTGTGCAGCATCAGAAGTGTTCTCCTTTAGTTAATGGCTCCTCTTCATGTTTGAGAGCCTGTTGTATATGGTTCTGTGCAGCATCAGAAGGGTTCTCCTATTGTTAATGGCTCCTCTCCATGTTTAAGAGCCTGTTGTATATGGTTCTGTGTAGCATCAGAAGGGTTCTCCTATTGTTAATTGCTTATCTTCACAAAGGAGAGCCAACTGTATTTGGTTCTGTGCAGCATCAGAAGGATTCTCCTATTGTGAATGGCTCCTCTCCATAAAGGAGAACCTGTTGTATATGGTTCTGTGCAGCATCAGAAGGGTTCTCCTTTAGTTAATGGCTCCTCTCCATGTTTGAGAGCCTGTTGTATATGGTTCTGTGCAGCATCAGAAGGGTTCTCCTATTGTTAATTGCTTATCTTTACAAAGGAGAGCCAACTGTATTTGGTTCTTTGCAGCATCAGAAGGGTTCTCCTTTAGTTAATGGCTCCTCTCCATAAGGGAGACCTTGCTGTATATGGTTCTGTGCAGCATCAGAAGGGTTCTCCTATTGTTAATGGCTCCTCTCCATGTTTGAGACCCTGTTGTATATGGTTCTGTGTAGCATCAGAAGGGTTCTCCTATTGTTAATTGCTTATCTTCACAAAGGAGAGCCAACTGTATTTGGTTCTGTGCAGCATCAGAAGGATTCTCCTATTGTGAATGGCTCCTCTCCATAAAGGAGAGCCTGTTGTATATGGTACTCTGCAGCATCAGAAGGGTTCTCCTTTAGTTAATGGCTCCTCTCCATGTTTGAGAGCCTGTTGTATATGGTTCTGTGCAGCATCAGAAGGGTTCTCCTATTGTTAATTGCTTATCTTTACAAAGGAGAGCCAATTGTATTTGGTTCTGTGCAGCCTCAGAAGGGTTCTCCTATTGTTAATGGCTCCTCTCCATGTTTGAGAGCCTGTTATACATGGTTCTTTGCAGCATCAGAAGTGTTCTCCTTTAGTTAATGGCTCCTCTTCATGTTTGAGAGCCTGTTGTATATGGTTCTGTGCAGCATCAGAAGGGTTCTCCTATTGTTAATGGCTCCTCTTCATGTTTGAGAGCCTGTTGTATATGGTTCTGTGCAGCATCAGAAGGGTTCTCCTATTGTGAATGGCTCCTCTCCATGATTGAGAGCCTGTTGTACATGGTTCTTTGCAGCATCAGAAGGGTTCTCCTTTAGTTAATGGCTCCTCTCCATAAGGGAGGCCCTGCTGTATTTGGTTCTGTGCAGCATCAGAAGGGTTCTCCTATTGTTAATGGCTCCTCTCCATGATTGAGAGCCTGTTGTATATGGTTCTGTGCAGCATCAGAAGGGTTCTCCTATTGTTAATGGCTCATCTCCATGATTGAGAGTCTGTTGTATATGGTTCTGTGCAGCATCAGAAGGGTTCTCCTATTGTTAATGGCTCCTCTCCATGTTTGAGAGCCTGTTATACATGGTTCTGTGCAGCATCAGAAGTGTTCTCCTTTAGTTAATGGCTCCTCTCCATGTTTGAGAGCCTGTTGTATATGGTTCTGTGCAGCATCAGAAGGGTTCTCCTATTGTTAATGGCTCCTCTCCATGATTGAGAGCCTGTTGTATATGGTTCTGTGCAGCATCAGAAGGGTTCTCCTATTGTTAATGGCTCCTCTCCATGATTGAGAGCCTGTTGTACATGGTTCTTTGCAGCATCAGAAGGGTTCTCCTTTAGTTAATGGCTCCTCTCCATAAGGGAGGCCCTGCTGTATTTGGTTCTGTGCAGCATCAGAAGGGTTCTCCTATTGTTAATGGCTCATCTCCATGATTGAGAGTCTGTTGTATATGGTTCTGTGCAGTATCAGAAAAGTTCTAATATTGTTAATGGCTCCTCTCCATGATTGAGAGTCTGTTGTATATGGTTCTGTGCAGTATCAGAAAGGTTCTCCTATTGTTAATGGCTCCTCTCCATGATTGAGAGCCTGTTGTACATGGTTCTTTGCAGCATCAGAAGGGTTCTCCTTTAGTTAATGGCTCCTCTCCATAAGGGAGGCCCTGCTGTATTTGGTTCTGTGCAGCATCAGAAGGGTTCTCCTATTGTTAATGGCTCCTCTCCATGTTTGAGAGCCTGTTGTATATGGTTCTGTGCAGCATCAGAAAGGTTCTCCTATTGTTAATTGCTTATCTTCACAAAGGAGAGCCAATTGTATATGGTTCTGTGCAGCCTCAGAAGGGTTCTCCTATTGTTAATGGCTCCTCTCCATGATTAGAGCCTGTTATATATGGTTCTGTGCAGCATCAGAAGGGTTCTCCTATTGTTAAAAGTCAGCTGTTTAGGTCCTGCAGCACTAGAACTGTACATTAAACTGTATATTATTTGCAGCTGGTTTATTGCTTGTATATGTGTATAGTGTGAAGACTGTATATTCGTAATTGCCTTTATGTATAGTGTATATGTGGAGTCATTGTGTATATTGTGCACTGTCAGTACTAGAGAGACACAAACTGCTGAACCCAAATTCCTTGAGTGTGTCAACATACTCGGCCAATAAGCCTGATTCTGATACTGATCGATTATTTCAAAGGCGAGGACTGTGCATGGTGTCGTCTGACTATCTTCTCTCCTCTTTGCTCTGTACTGTGCTGTAGGAAGCGTTTTCACTGTTCAGGGGACGGAGGTGAACGTGCTTGAAGTCACCACCAACAGCAGTCTGTGTATCCGCTACATGTTCCCTGAAAAAATACCTTCCGTTTTAAAAGAGCCTGACGAGCCGGTAAGTGTTCAGTCACGCTGTATCAGTTACTGAATGACTCAAAGTGAATCACTTATTTGTGAGTTAAAACTTAATATTTATTGTCATTTAGTGGACTTTTACTCTAGACCGTATCGTGGCCGATCCAGGGTTGAAGTATCAAGTGTCTGCATCTAATTTACCAAAACCAGATGTGGGAACACGTTCCAAAGTGCAGGAAATCACAGTTCCAGGTGAGCTACATAATCGGTACTGACCATGACTACTCTTTTACTCTTTACGTTTGAAAAACTAAAGCCTAAAAGGATCAAAACATCAGGTGTGAACATGCCAGTCTTACAGCAGGGCAGCTGCAAACCATTTGGAAAAAAAAATAATCAAAAGGCTGTAATGCTTAAAACATATGGTAGAACATCTCGGCCTGTAACCTGACTGGGGGTAAAAGGAAGCCACTCGGAGAGGCAGAGTCCTTCAGAAGTAAAGATAGGGAGAGATCTCAGCTGTAGGAAAGACTGCATGGGCAAACAGTGCAACAATTCAAGAATAGCATGTCTTAGGGTGAACTAGCAAAGAACTCTGGGATTCATCACGGTGCATAATCTTATTTAAAGGTCGAGAGGATGTGGTGAATATTCTGTTTTCATGGGACACGGCCAAAAACCTGACTTCATCTGTGAAGGCTCCTTTAATATTGAATATATGTGGGCCATTGAGCAACACATGCTGCCATCCAGATGACGTCTTTTTCAGGGAATTTCTGGCTTATTTCAGAACTGCAGCAATACCGCTTACCGAA
This sequence comes from Prochilodus magdalenae, assembly GCA_024036415.1. Lineage (NCBI taxonomy): Eukaryota > Metazoa > Chordata > Actinopteri > Characiformes > Prochilodontidae > Prochilodus > Prochilodus magdalenae. The sequence continues at coordinate 71,396 of JAMWET010001379.1, read as the reverse complement.
TATTGTTACAGGTAGAGGTGATGAACACGGGTGAGCGTGAACCTGTACAAGCTTTGTACAAGTCTGTTGCTTGCATCAAATTCAAAATGGGTAAATATTTTTCAAAGAACAATAAAATTCTCACTTTCGGCATCTGACATGCTGTGCTATTTTTATGAAATCTAAGGTGTAAATGATTTCACCATCATTGCATTCTCTTTTATTTACATTTTAAGTAAATAAAAGTTTGGATCATTATTAAAATGAGTGATAACAGATTAATGAAATCAAGCAGCCGATAAAAAGTACAACAAGCAAAAGATTAAAGCTGGCAGGCTAGCTACCTGGCTGTCTGGGTATCTCACCATTGTTCTCTATTAGAGTTCTCTACAGCGCTGTCCAATAGCTGATGTAAGAGTTAAACTAATGCCAGTGCAGTTGTGTTTATAAGTGTGTATAGATCACAGACTGGGCTAGCAGTCACTGTTATTTGATACCACAGGGATTCTCATGTGTGCTGGGTATAATAGTGAGAAAACGCTCACACAGGCCTGAATGCCCCATGTGTTACATCTCTGTCTGTCTATCTGTCTGCCTGTCCATGTCAAACAACGACCCTTCTGGTTGTTTCTTGTTATAGCACTGCTTCTCCTGCTCCCACCTGGCTCCACCACTCCCACACCGGTTAGCTATCGGCACTCGTTAGGACTTGTATTAAGACCCTTTGTTTGCCCTGTCTGTTTGTGAAGTCTCTGTGTTAGTTCTGGTCTGTTGTATGTTTGTTAGAGCTTAGCTGTTTTCCCCCCTGTGTTAGTTCTGTGCTGTTGTACATTTGTTATTTCTAAGCTGTTGTCCCTGTGTTAGTTCTAAACCGGTTTTCCTCTGGTTTTGTTTCCGTTATCTGTTTGTTTAAGTTATGGACATGTCGTTAGTGATACCCACTTGTGATTTGAACCCTGTTACCCGGACTGAAGCCAATAAATCCACTGTGCGCTCGCATCCCGCCTCAACCCAAGTGTTACACCATGTGCTCTGAATGTAAATTTTTTTGGTCTTCATTTTCGTTTTTCTGTTCACTAGTTGATATTTGTCCTTGTTTGTTGTTGTTAAGGCTGTCAAAATCGCGAAATGCAAAAGCTGAAAGCCTGCTTGGAGAACGGTGAGCTGTATTCCTTTAACTCTGGAAAGCTAATGTCCAAATTTAACTTTTGTATTTTGAAGTCACGCTTGTTTCTTCCGTGTAAGTAAAACACTAGTTTGTAATAACAGGCAGCCTCTGGGACCCCAACCTCACCTGGGCGGTTTTAAAAACTGAGAACGGCGGAGGAACGATCACAATGACCTTTAATACAGGGCAGTTCTCTGAGCTGTACAGAGTGGACGTTCACCAGCCTGATTTTCACACCAACCTGTCACTCACAGTCTCGAAGGTCCCTTCCTTATTTACTTAGTGTTTAACCGGAAAATGTCCTTGTGTAACCCAGAAGACAATAAAGTATATTTCAAAGTATTAGAAATGCTCTTTAACATGTCAAGCACGTCTGGTAAATACAAGTGCATAGTATTTTAGTGTACTTAATAGAAGTATATATATATATGTCTGTACATATGTAGTGTATTAAATACAATTACTTCTATATGAGTATATATATAATTATATTAAGCATACTAAGTACATATTTAGTATATGAAAATAGCAAATTTTCAGTATATTAATTAGAAATAATTATGCTTTTTTATCATGTTAAAAGCAAACAAATCATATAATATGAAAAATATGTCAAATTTACAGGACAACCGCACATCAGTCAACGCCAGTTTCCCTGTGAGTGCTTGGCAGTTAAAAGGCTGTGGTTTTGTCTTTGTGGTGAGTTGTAAGATTGTTCACTTACACATTTTGAGCCCTTCCTGTCCCAGTTTGTCTTTCAACAGTCAGTCGTGGCTTATTGGACGTTTTTCTTTTTATAGATTAAACCCTTCTTTGTGCGTTGCATGAACAGCTGTTCAGAATACCAAGAAACAGTTCAAATCTGCTCACGTATGTATTTCAGCACACTGCTTTAAGCTGTCACCCTTTAGAGTTTTTAAACAACAAACAGAGTTAAAGTAGAGTTAGGATACTAAGTAGAGTTAAGATAGTATGTTTAAGGTACTAAAGTATCTAGCTTCAAATCTACTTAAGTATGGAGAGTAACAGCAGCATGATTTATTATGGCTCTAATGTCCTGTTATCATTGGATCAAGACCCTACAATGAGCTGATTAAGGGTCTTGATCCAATGATAACAGGACATTAGAGCCATAATAAATCATGCTGCTGTTACTCTCCATACTTAAGTAGATTTGAAGCTAGATACTTTAGTACCTTAACCATAGTATCTTAGCCCAGCAGTCTTTATGCCACCTCCTGTCTGGCCTGTCCCTCTCTGATTTCTCTGGTGTTCTGTTGGTCTCTTCTTCTCTTGTCAGTTCTGTCATTTTTATTGTCCTGTTTCATGTGCTTCTGTTTGTTTTGATTATTGCTCCACCTGTCTCCGCCGTCTTGTGAGGCCCCTCACCTGTGTATAGTAGCTCTGCCCCTTCTCAGGTGTTCCCCGTTAGTCCTTGTTCATTTATACTCCCTGTTGTTCCCTTTGTTCTTGCTTGGTCTTGTGTCTCCATGTTGGTTATTGTGTATCCCTGTTTCTTGTTCCTCCAGGTGCCTTTGCTTTTTGTTTTATCTTGTGTTCTTCATTAAAGACTTCCACTTACACCTTGCCTCCTCGTCTTGTCCCACATGACACTTTAATAAAAGGCCATTTATTAGTCCGACACTGATGTCCATTCAAGTAATTATAAGCACAGAACACTGAAGGAGAACAGTTTCCATTAGCTAGAACCAAGCTCTATCCAACAGGTTGAAACAAGCTCAAACACAGTGACTGCTGTACACATAAACCAAAGGCAAGGACAGATTTGGCCATAATGTAGTTACCAGTTATATTTACTTCCTTACTGTCTAATACTGAATGCATTATAACATTTTATATCTGGTCAACATATTAAAATGCTGTTTATTTCAGACACTACCACCAAAAGAGAGCGCATCTTTTCAGCTGTTGGGCTGTTGTGTCTAGCGGGGGTGATATTTTGTGCAGTCAATGTTGTCCTGCTGCAGAGAAGCTTAAATGATGGTCAGTATGACTTATTTTTTAAAAAGGCAACAAATACAGACCTACTGTACATGCACATTACCACTGTTCACTTTACTAAATGTTTATTTTTAGATTCTTTAAGGATTTTCAGTTTTTAATGTTTGTGTTTTAGTCCCATTACAAGTGTATGACTGAATTTATTTATTCCACTGTAACATACTCTACTGTTCTGCAACGCTTTCAAACTAGATGTTGGAGCATTGCTGGCAGAACTTGATTGTGGTCTGCCACAGGAGCATTAGTAAGGTCTGGTACTGATGCAGGATGATTAGATCAGGGTTGCCATTCCAAATCATTCCAAACATATTGGATGGAGCTCCAACACTCCAGACAATGCAGTTACACAGGGGGGCTTTACACCTCACTGAAGCTTGGCATTGGGCATGATGGGTTCGCGTGAGGCTGCTTCAGAGTGTTCCATTGTACTGGCAGCTCTTTTCTATGGAGATCACACAGCTGCAGTGTAACACCTGTGTTAGAAACCACTGCTTTAAATAATTGAATCCACTCATTAGAACGGGTGTCTGTATAATTTGTATAAATCTGTATACATAGCCAGTTTCCCAAACATGGAATAAAGGTAGTCTTGGACATACAGACACTAATCATCATAGGAATAGTTGGAGTGGCAGCCAGAAGGAATCACCCGGCAGGAATGACACTTGGTGGGTAGGTTTAACATCATGAGATGAGCAAGTTTCACACTCTGCCATGCTTGTGACGTAAGCAAGGACGGGTCTTATCATTGTGCCTGGCTGACCCAACAGCCACAATTGTGGACATTCACCAAGCGGAGTGAATGCCTCGTCCTGTAAGTGCCAGCACCATTGGCAGACAGTCGCATTACGCAGGACAACATACACAGAGACCACAATCTCTACAACTCAAAGTGTCAGCCTCTACGCAAAAACATCATAGCGAGTTCAGATAATTGGATATACGTGCGTGTTCATATACCCCGCACCAGCTGATGTGTTCACACACCAACACATCAGCATTCTCACTGTCTAATGACACACCAGATCCAGGCATCATGCAACGGCATGGGCAAACTTTATTCAGGTTTTAATAAAAGAATATTTCATCATAAACTCAATAAATCAAGTTCAATCATGAGCTACTGCTACTACAGTCTACTTTCCAATCCGATCTCGATTTGGGAAACTGGTCCATGGTGTAGCTTTGTCTTTGTATATTATATATTATAATCTATAACCTATATCCTCCACCTTTTACAGACACATATCCTTCTTCTCATAACCCCACTGACCAGAAGGAAGTGGAAAGTGTTCCGGTGCACAGACCCAGCAAGCTCTTCATCATCTACTCTCTGGACCATCCCTTATATAAAGAGATCGTCCTTAAGCTGTGTGCCTTTCTAAGGGCTAAGTGTGGCACTGAAGTCACGCTGGACCTGCTGGACTTCACCTGGCTCAGTACTGTAGGCACCATCCAGTGGCTGGACATGCAAAGGGAGAGACTGTCCAGGTGTTCGGATAAAGTGTTGATCTTATGTTCTCCAGGGGTGTATGCCAAGTGGAGGGGCATGTGTGGAGGCAAGAGGGTGATGACCAGAGAGGACATCCGGTCACCTATTGGCGACATGCTTACACCGGCCCTCAGCCTGATCATACCAGATTTTGTACAGGCTTCTTCTTTCCAGAAGTACATTGTGGCTTACTTTGATGACGTGTGCAGTAAGAAGGACGTGCCTGCTCTGTTCAACGTGGCAGTGAAGTACCAACTGATGAAGCACTTTGAGGAACTCTTCTTCAGGCTCATGAACAATGAGAAGCATGAACCTGGAAGGATTAAACAGGTTGAGGGTATCGGTGGAAATGACTACTTCCACTCTTTGCCTGGAAGAGCCTTGAAGGATGCCATTGAGACTTTTCAGGCGTACCAGCTGGCAAACCCCAATTGGTTCGAGATGGAGATTGTAGACACGAATGGAGAGCTTGAGGAAAACGGCCATGAGCAAGACACAGGTTCAGAAACCAACCGCAGGTGTGCTCTTCAGAACCAGCTGTGGGCCAGAGAGATCACAACTCATGCACTCATCAACAACGTTGAAGGTCAAATGCATATGGCAGAGCCTATAGGACCAACTGCTGACTGTACAGTCTCAGACTTCTCTTTAAATGGCATTTATCCCACAATCCCCTTAGTGTCCACACTGAGCAGCCAGATCAGCCACACAGGAAGCCCAAATAAACCTGACAAAATGCAAAAATGATGAGGTGATGAACTGCATTACAAGTTATTTGCTATGTGAGCTCTTTCCTATGATTTATCTTAATGTGCAACAAATAAATATACTGAAAAAAGAACTGAATGATTCTCACTCGTTTTCTAGAGCGCTATGTCTTTCTGTGTCATGAGTGATGATGGAGCCTATCCCAGCATTCAGTTGACAGAAAGCAGGAAACAGCCTGGACAGGCTGCAGGGTGGACACACAGGCATACACATTCATGGCTATGAGGTAGTTTAGCATCTCCAATTCACCTGAATGGGTGTCTATGGACTGTACGAGGAAACTGAGGCACCAGAAGAAAGAACATACAAACTCCATACAGAAAGGACCCCAGGGCACCCCAGCAGCTAATCAAACTTAAACCTGAAAGAATCGATACATTTACAGTACTTAGCTGACACTCTTATCCAGAGAGACTTACAAGGTTAATCATATTACAGGTGGGCCAGTGTAGTGTTAGGAGTCTTGCCCACAGAATCTTATCACGTAGCACGGTGTAGTCACTCAGCCTGGGATTCGAACCCCAGTCTCCCACATGTGGTGGTAGCCTCTTGGTGGGTAGTGGTGTTATCCGCTGAGCTACACCAAACAGGTGTAGCTTAATACTTACTTTAGTCAAAACTTACTAAATAAACAGAAAACTGAATGATGGAGGAATGAATAGAGATGGAGCAATAGTTGGAGACAGATAGCTCTTATTATGACTAATTACCTGGGTTTTTGTTTTCCCTCTGAGTAAGGAAACCCACCTGGATTAGTTTAGGTCAGTAACTAGGAGTCTAAAAAACTAGGATCCTTTATTTCTTTTAACAAATTACTGATGCTGCCTCTCCAGTGTGTTTCTGTTTCCTCTAAAGAATCTGCAAACATCAGAAACTAGAGACTGCAATGGTGTTGTGCCAGACCGGCATGGAGTGACTCAGAATGGCATTGGGTCATTTTCAGTGACGAGTCTCATTTTTCTCTTGGTGGAGGTGACCAATGAATCCGTGTGTGGAGGCACGGTGGTCAGCACCACGATGAATGGTTTGTTTTCAGGTGTCACGTGTTCAGAAGGCCTGGTGTCACTCCGCTTCCACCCCTACCGCAACATATTCAGGAACTGTAAGAGAAGTGGCCTGTAAAAGAAGGCCGGGTAGTTCTTAGCCTGCTTACCTTACAGTCTATGGAGAGGAATTCATGCCAAATTGAAAAGTAAACTCTACAGTAGAAAAATGTGAAATGTAATACACATATGATATTGAAACTGTATTTAAAAATGTAAAAACTGTATTTTAAAACTGTATGCCAGTATTAAATACATTACACTGTGGGATTAAATCAAATCACACTTTGCATTGCATATTGCTTTGGCATGTTTGAAGCAGCACACAGTGAAATACAATACGGCTGTGAGCTGATTGCTTATAAAGGTGATTTGTTTTCGATTCTGAGATTAATTCAGTTAGAGATGCTACACAACCAGCAGCGCCTTGTATATATACTCCACCATATTAGACAATGCAGCGTATGCAATGGATTCTAAAAATGTCCTCAATAAATGTGACCACTGCAGGTTGATTTGTGCAACAAGTGAAGATGTTAGAAGACATGTTTATTGTAAGCATTTTATTGGTATGTATTTTTAATAAAAATGTTTGTCAGGCATGGATGGAGTCCAGAAAGAAAAACATCAACTAGCCAATCAGAGTGCAGGATTGGATTAACTAATCACAGAAATGAGATTTCACCAGCCAACCAGAATGGAGAAATACACCCACTCAAAATACAGGGATCATAAACCCAATCGCAGCCCATATCTGATCAAAAAGCAGAACTCAAGCCTAACAGATCGCAGGATTCCACCAGCCAATCAAAGTACAGAACTCAAATAGCCAATCAAAGCGTAGGAACACACGACCTACTTGAAATGCAGGTTAATAAAAACAATTACAGCTCACGCTCTAATCAAAATGCAGAAGTAGCCATTCAGATCTCAGGATTCCACTACCCAGTCAAACTAAAGTGTTCATAAAGCCAAACACAGTGCAGAACTCACGTAGCCAATCAGAGCGCAGGATTCCATTACCCAATCAAAGGGCAGAATTCCGGCACGCTACCGCTTCAGGTGTCTCAGACGAGGCACGTGTCTTCACTGGCCTTCCAGCTGGGTCTCTGGTGCGCTCGGTGGGATTAGAACCACGTATATGTCACTGGCCACTTCAGCAGGAGCACCACGTGGTGTTTATTTGTGAATGTATTTAATAATAAAAGCCCCCTGAATTCCGTCTGCTGGTCAGACACACAGCAGCGCCAAATGATGCGCTCTTTGGTCAAAACAAACAGACACTGTGGGGTCAAAGTTCAGTTCCACTACCGACAGTGAGAGGGGGTCTGTCGAGTAGCTCTTTTTTCTTTTCAGTTTTTAACTCGAACTGGAGCTTTGCTTACGTTGAAGCCCTGGGCACGTTTACCGGCTACTTTGTAAAGCAGCGCACGTTGGAGCTCAGCATGTAAGTAAGCAGCGTGACTGGGGTTTTGAGTTGTGGTCTGGAGCTTGATTGTTTAGTGCAGGCGCATAAAGGTTGTTCATGCAGTTGTTCAGATGAAGTGGTGTCATTAAGTCACATCCTCTTTAATGTCGTTTTGGACTTGGGCTGCACGTGAACACCTCCAGACTTGGGAATAAAGCACTGATCTGTTGCTGAAGACCACCCTTGACTGTCTTCTCAGCTCTACACACTGCCTGCTTGTCTTAGGCAACTGGGGCAGAAGAGTTTCTCTGAATGGTTTGACTGCCGGCTGTGGAGAGAGTGTATGTGTTGACTGGTTTTGCATTGTGTTTTCTGTCACTGAGATCATCTCTGGAATCAAAATGCTGCAGAAACTGTCATCCGGTTTGCTACGCTGTATTTCAACATCTTCGTCCACGCCAGGAAAATATGGTAAACACTTCACTGCACTTTCAAGACCTATATATTATTACCAACAGACGGAAATATACATACATATACACACTCACTGAGCACTTTATTAAGAGCTGGAACACTGCAGTAACACTGAACACTGGTGTTGGTGTGGTGGTGTGTGTGGGTCAGACACAGCTGTGCTGCTGGAGTGTTTAACCACTGGGTCCACTCACTGTCCGCTGTATTAGAGACTCCTACATTGCTGGTCCCCCTTGTAGAGGAAAAGTCAGAGGCGATGCCCACAGGATGCTGCCCACAGGACGCTGGACGTTTCTGGCGGTTGTGCAACATGCTAGTTTCTAAATAACCTTTTCACAGTGTGTTATGTATATTAAGGTGTTTGTAGATAATATTCCAGTTTTCTTTTAATATATATAATAGATTTATGGATTTAAATGGGGACCTGTTTTACTTTTCTTGTTTTTTTTTTTCCTTTAGTGTGTTATAGGTTGGTGAATGTAAACAGTCTGCACAGTTATAAAGCCCACAGTTCACAGAAACCACTTTTTTCTCAGCTGACTGAAATGCCTCTCTGGAATTTCAGCCCTTACTTTGTTACAAGGTGATGTCATCTCGTAACACAATCTCTATACCTGTAGAAGTGGACCTTCCATTACACGTCAGCTGCTCTGGCGTTTGGCAAACTGGCAACTCAATGGGCTCATCGTTCAACTTTAAGCATACGTCCCCATTAATGAACAAGATGCTAGGTCTGCTAAAATAGGAAACAGATCTGTATCCTTATCTGACACATTTCAGCACAAATTAAGCCCTGCCAACTGAGTAGCATTGACTAGCTATTGGACCTGGTTTTGTTATTTCCAGCATTGTAACCAGGGCTAATGTACTGACTAGATTTAGGCTTTGTGAGGGCCGCTGCTACCGTTTTAGCTACACAGTGTACTTCTGTTGATTTGAATAGATGAGGATAGGTCATACAGACTCTACAAAACTCAAAGTAGTCTGGGGCAAATGTGTTTGAGGCTCTCCTGCTGCACTGCTAATTGTTGGGAATAGACTTCCATTACTTGTTAGTCCTGTAGCGCGTATGGCATAACCAATGTATTGATTACATTGATTGAGGGATGTTTGGGCAAATGTGGCAGTTATGTAAATTAGATTTTCTGCTAAAACCTGTACAATAAATGTTCTGTTTTAGTACAGCCAAAGAGGTGGAGGCCATCGTGAGGGCAGAAGGGGCGACTCCGGCTACTGTGGGAGTTTTGGAAGGCACTGTTCATGTGGGCTTGTCTCCAGAGGAGCTGGACTTCCTGGCTCGCAGTAAAACGGCCCTTAAGGTGTCCAGGAGAGACTTGCCCTACGTTATCAGCAAGGTGGATAATTATTTTGTAGCTTCTGCTCAGTGTGTAGAGAGTCTGAGTTTGAATGAGAGTAATATGTAAATGGATCAGTAGGGTCTGTCTGGAGGAACCACTGTCTCGGGTACAATGATCGCAGCGCACAGAGCAGGGATTCCTGTGTTTGTGACTGGAGGGATTGGTGGAGTACACAGAGATGGAGAGAACTGTAAGTTACGCTGAGACTATTGTTTAAATATAAAAGTATATAGTTTAAGCTAAGCATGTTGTTGCTGGTGGAGGAAGACCAGAGGGATGGAAGCCTTTCCAGAGAATTGTTATTAACATTGAATAGAAATTAATGAAGTTATGTTACTTACATAATTTGGTTATATAATAATGCTAACCAATTTACAGACCAATGTATGCATGACTCACTGTATAAGCTTACAGGTAAACATACCTAGTTCTTTTTAAAGACTGGTGAATGAATGTTCCTCACAGCTCTGGATGTCAGCGCGGATCTGACTGAACTGGGCCGCACTCCCATCACTGTGGTGTCCGCTGGTGTAAAGTCTATCCTGGACATCGGCCGCACCCTGGAGTTCTTGGTCAGTGATCAAGTACAATAACATCTGTGGTCTCTTATATTTATTATTATTATTATTATTATTATTATTATTATGAATTAGAAGGAAGTGATTTCTGTAATTCCAAGTTGGCAAATATCATCTTTTTCATGCTGTCTTCCTAGGAAACTCAAGGGGTCTGTGTAGCCACTTTTGGAAAATCAAAAAGTTTCCCAGCCTTCTTCTCTCCTCAAAGTGGGTTCACATCTCCGTACAATGTTCTTAATGCTGGAGAGGCAGCCGACCTTATTGGTAAGTTTGAATGAGTTGATCAATTCAGTTCAACTCAATTCAATGCAATTCAACTTTGTCATTATACCACTATACCAGTACAGGGTTGTACAGTATAATGAAATGAGTCAGGCTTCTTCTCCAGTGCAGTTATAAGAGGGAAAAAAAAAAAATATATATATGTATGTATGTATGTATGTATGTATGTATGTATGTATGTATGTATGTGTGTGTGTATATACCTATATGTGTGTATATCATCATATTGTATTGCAAAGACGAGACAAAAGCAATGTGCTTAAACAGTACAGTAGGATAGTAGATCATGTGCAAAGTGTAAGAGCAGTATCTGTATATCAGTATGTAGAGTACTAGTGTACCTGTACCATGTGTTGAGGTAGCAAGTGTGCAGTAAGTATGTGGTTGTAAACAGTATAGATGTATAAAGTGTACAGTGCAGGTAAGAGAATAGAACTTTAATGTTCAGGTAAATAGCTTAGTACAGATGTTCAGTATATAGGTAAATCGTCACTCACTCCCACTCCTCTTCTTAACCGCTGTGTCCTTCTGAGTCATGGGAGATGCCTAAAGCCTATGCCAGCATTCAGTGTACAGAAGGCAGGAAAAACCCTGGACGGGTCACCAGTCTATCACAGGGCCGACACACAGACATATGCAGTCACAGAGGTCTTCTCACCTAGGGGGCAATTTAGCATCTCTAATTTACTTGACTGCATGCCTTTGGACTGTGGGAGGAAATCCACACACACCTGGGGAGACTGTGTAAGCTCTACACAGAAAGGATCCCGGATGGCCAGGACGGGAATCAAACCCAGGCACTTTTTCCTGCGAGGTGCCACCATGTATAGTCCTCTTTCCAGTCATTTGGGGTTATGTCTGGTATGGCTGGTGCTTTAGTGTCCTCACTTGGAGATTAAAACTTGGAAGCCTTGATGTTCTTTTCTGTCCACAGCGAGCACTCTGTCTCTGGGCCTGCAGAGTGGTATCCTGCTGGCTGTGCCCATTCCAGAAGAGCATGCTGCTGCTGGACAGCAGATAGAGGGCGCTATACAGGTTGCGGTGGCAGAGGCCAGGTAACTGAGTGTTCTGGGAAAATAAAATTGTTGTTTTCTCTCATGCTTAGAGCTTGTTTACACCTTGCATTAACATGCGTTTTAAATCCATATCATATCTGGATTTGTGTAATGTCAAAACCTTTTGTGTCCAAAATTGAAACTTACGTTCCTAACTTTCCCCCAACCTCAATAGGGGACTATAACAAATGTAGTTGCACTTGTGTTGAATGTGGTCAGGAATGTGGCTTGACTGAACAGATTGTAATCCAATCAAAATGTGTCCTGGATGTCTTACTGCATTTGAACATGATCCCATATTGATAAACAGCCCTGGAAATTTAAATAAAGGAGATAGAGTTTCAAAACACACAATTCACAACTCCAACCCCCGACATGTATATGGAAAATAGTTTTTGTGATGTCACATGAACCAACTTAATTACTTGTCCACCTATTCATCCTACAGTAGTTTATTTCAGCCCAATCATATGAATGTTGCAAGCTTTGTGAATGATGCATGATACAGGAGAGTTTGGGAATGTATAAACACATTTTTGAATGAAAAAAATTATATATAAGGAATATTATATGTGCCACATTCCTATGTAGAAAAATAGGATATGAGCCCTTTAAGCTGATGCATTTAGTGGCACTACATGCTGACATGTAATGTTTATGTGAAGTCTGGTAATGTAAAATTAATTTTATTTTAGGAAATTTAGTCAAAACTGGGCTTTACATGCCTTCAAAGGTCATTTAAGGTAAGCTATATGTCCATGTGGAAATCATGTTCTGTATATTCACAGGCTAAAAGGTATCCAAGGAAGAGATGTGACCCCTTTCATCCTGCAGAGAGTCAGTGAGCTCACTGAGGGCCAGTCTCTCCAAGCCAGTATCCCTCAAAAACTAGACAAGATCAACGATTATGTATCTCCATACATTATTCCTACATGGACTGAGGATGTTTTTAGAGAACCGTTTCTGTAAACAAGATGTGCACGGGTGAAGAACCTCCATATAAAGCAAAGGTTCCAGGTATTTATGATGATGTATGTAATAGCTGCTTTCAGCATAAGTAAGAGTTCCCTTAACTCCTCTGTCTCTTAGACATAGCTCTCATTCATAATAACGCAAAGGTGGGCAGTCAGATAGCTTGTGCCCTTTCTGAGCGCATGAAGAAATGTCAGAGTGGTCCCAGAGGAAGCAGCAAGATCCAGGAGGAGAAGAACCAGCCCTCCAAATCTATACCTGTATGTAGGCTGCACAGCCAATCCAAATTAATCACACACAAAAGGGGTGGGGTCATATTTCTAAAATATCCACATGTACCGAATCAGTCAAAATGATCAATCAGATGATCGTATGTGAAATGTATGTTCACTTTTAGGTAAAGATTCATAAAATGGAAATTTGATTTGAAAGTGATCAACAAGCATGAGACATCAATTAAAGGCACAGTATACCACTTTTCCTCTTGGGCTGTTTTTCAGCCATCACTGCTTCTTGACAGTATGTGGATTTCAGGATGTAGCCCCTGTGCATCCACACAGGACAGATGAGTAAGCCGTCTTTGCAGATATGGGTGTCTTTTTCAAATCTTTGGGCTTTTTGCCAAAAACCTTAACACCAATCTTAAAAGTCATGGCATGGTTAAAAGCGCCCACTACATTAAGATTCCAGCAGAGACTTCCACTCGAAATGAACAGTGAGGAGATACAACCCACCTTTAAAGTGTGATCTGTAATTATATACTGTATTTTGGAAATTAAAGCACAAACTTTAGACAAGATTCAGAATTACATTAAATCTATTTATCGAATTAAATGTTTTGTAAGTTAATCACTGGGTATCCGAGCATCAGATTAGCTCTCATTTCAAACCCATTCTATGTATATTAATTAAATAATGAATATTAATAAAAAGTAGTTAAAATCTGGAGCATGGGAATTTTAATTCAGTGCATCTAATGTCTGATTCCATTGTGTCTTCTCTGAAGGTCGTCATTGGTGGTGTGAATGTTGACTTCATTGCTAAAGGATCCACAAAGAAGTTACTGGTATGGTTACAGATGTTTATGCAAAACCCATGCTGAGACTTTTTCATGGAAACAAGCAGATTTAGCTTCTACACAAACACACACCCAACTGCTGTGTTAAAATGGAGTGATTCTCTGATAGAAACTGCTTGTATTTATATCAGTTTGGACAGACAAACCCAGGAAGCGTGTGTCAGTCCTTTGGTGGCGTGGGTAGGAATATTGCAGGTGACTCACCAGTCTCTTCACACTACTATGTAAAATGGTCAACAACATCTAGAGTCCTTATTTTTGGTCTAGTACAGAAAATGTTCTGTGTTCCTTCTATTCTGGTTCTCTGCCTATAAGACTGTCTGAGCAGGCTGGGCCACAAACCTCTCTTCATCTCCGCCATTGGAACAGATTCTCATAGTGATGCTGTGCTCAACTACTGTAAGCATATGGTAAGTACTGTGGGTTGTTTATGATGATGGTGGTGATGATGTTTTCAAATGAAAATAATAATAAAAAAAAAAAAAATATATATATATATATATATATATATATATATATATATATATATATATATATATATATATATATATATATATATAATATTAAAAAATGAAATTGATTCAACAGTCTACACCAGCAGTCTTCAACACTGGTCCTGGACAGCTAGTTACCTGCAGAGTTGGGCTTCAACCCGTTTCCAATAAGCTGTCCCACCTCTTACTAAGTTACAGTATATCTGACCCAGCCAATCAGGGACAGGGGAAGAGGTTTATTAACCTGAACAGGTGTGGCTGGAACTAGGCATAATGTGGATATCATTAGTACTTCAGGAACACTGACCTACATATCAAAACCTAGATTTAAAAAGATAAATCCCAGTAGAATTGGTCACTTGCCTGAAAAGTGCACACAGCTCATATAGTGCACTTAAAGCTGTTGAAGAACTAATGCAGGACTCTCTTCCATGTTTATTAGAACACTAGCGCAGTTGCGAGATTGCAGGATCAGAGGACCGCCACCTACTGCGCTGTAATCACTGAGAGTGGAGAGCTGAGTCTCGGACTAGGGGACATGGACATCCACCAACAAATCAAAGAGCAGTATGTGAGTGTCTTGTTTGTCACTGAACGCTCTGGCATGGCAGATACAGTACGAAACGTACCTGGCAGAAAATGGCAACTGCTAGAGTGGATTCCAGCTGTTTCTGTGAATTGCAGTGGTCCACATTCAAACAAGAAGCTGGCAAATAGAAAAGAGACTGTAGCCTTGTGCCATCCATGTGCTTTTCCTTTCTTCAGCTTTTAGAAGTCTGTACAAAGATTCACATTATTATAACCACTAGCTAATATCCAGAATAACCACTACGTACAGCACGGAGAGCAGCTATATTGGCTGGGAGTGACTCAATAATATATTGGTAGGTTGTTAGAGGTATCTGGAGCCAGGCTGACTGTAGTGCATCCCACAGTTGCTGGAGGGGGCATGGGGGAGGATCCATAGATTGAACCCGACGATGGAGGCTAACAGCTCAATTGAGTTCAAATCTGAAGACTTGGCCATCCTTTTCCAACCAATGCCGGGTATTTCTAACCGTGTGACATGTTGCATTGTCTTGCTGGAAGATCCCATCCACCCCAGAAAAGAACAATCTGTCTTCAATGGCTGTACAAGATCTTCAAATATGGGTTCATACCCAAATCAGTTGAGAGTGCCTTCCACATGGACAAGTGGTCTAGAGAATTGAAAAGTACAAAGTGGTCATAATAATGTGACTTGACTGTGAATCTCTGCATTCTTGCTGAACCTATTTGCACAGTCAGTTACACAATAGCTCTTTTCTAATTGTAGATGTTTTTGTGTTTTGTGGTAAACACTACTGGTGCCACTCAGTGTTTCTGTCACTCGTGGGTGCGTCTAAACTTTTGACTGGTACCGTACACACCAGTGTCCTCTGGTCATGGAGGCCCTCTGCCCTGCACGTTTGAGTGCTTGCCCTGTTCACAGCACACCTGGTCCAACTAATCAGCTCATTAACATCCTGTTGTTGGGTTACAGTGTGTGTAAAACAGGACTCAGATATAGGACAGTGGGACTCCAGGGTTGAGCTCAGTTACTGTTTAATAACTCTTCAAGATGGTGACAGAACCAAACATGCATGTGAATGAAAAAGCCACAGTAAAAAGATCCGTTTTAAGTCTGGACCTGATATCCAGAGGAGGACTGTTCCACATCCTGTGTGCTGCAACTAAACAGGCTCAATCACCTTCAGCGTCAGACGAGACAGAGGAACAGTCAAGCTGGAAAAAAACTTCTCCTAACAGCAGAATTAATTTGCTTGTCAAATCTGGCATCTTAATCAATGATAACACCTTAACAATTTAGAGGGGCCACAAATAAGAGTTTCTGATTTATCTTCATTTAATTCCAGAAATTATTGCTCGTCTGTAACTGTATATCAGTTGTGCGTTCACTTAGACGACTTGTGGCCTTCCTGGGTCTTTTTCACATCAGGCATGTTTTACTGATTGTGTTTGTGGTGAAACGGTGAAAAATATATTATCCACAGTGATGTATGAGGTTGATCTATAAAAACATAAAACCTCATTTTAAATGCTGTGCAGATTTCCCAGTACGAAGAACAGCTGAGTTCAGCACCTCTCGTGGTTCTTGATGGTAACATTCCTGTTTCTACCATCGACTACGTCTGCAACCTTGCCAAGAAACGTTCAGTCCCAGGTATGTCCACAGCTATTCAAAGGCCAAATGATCAGATTCTCAGATTCTATGCGTCATCTGGTGTGTCTGTCTGTGTGTCGGCGTGTGTCTGTGTGGCGTGTCTGTGTGTGTGTGTGTCTCTGTGTGTGTCTGTGTGTCGTCGTGTGTGGTCATGTGTGTCTGTGTGTCGTTGTGTGTGTTCGTCTGTCGTCGTGTGTGTGTGTCTGTGTGTGTGTGTCTGTGTGTGTGCGTCTGTGTGTGTCTCTGTGTGTCTGTGTCTGTGTGTGTCTCTCTGTGTGTGTGTCTGTGTCTGTGTGTGTGTGTGTGTCTCTGTGTGTCTGTGTCTGTGTGTGTGTGTGTCTCTGTCTGTGTGTCTGTGTTTGTGTGTGTCTCTGTGTGTCGTCGTGTCTGTGTGTGTGTGTGTGTGTGTGTGTGTGTGTGTGTGTCTGTGTGTCGTTGTGTGTGTGTGTCTGTGTGTTTGTGTGTGTGTGTCTGTGTCTCTGTGTGTGTGTGTGTGTCTGTGTGTTTTTCAGTATGGTATGAACCCACTGATGCTGATAAGGCCTGTAAGCCTTTCCTGTCTGATAGCTGGAAAGCTCTCTCCTACACGTCCCCTAACCTGGCGGAGCTGTGCACCATGAGTCGCACTCTTCACTTGCCTACTCCAGAAGGTAACCATAAAAAAACAATGCCTGTAATTCCACCCATAATACAGAGGGGAAAACGCTGCATTAAAATTCAGAGTAGTTGACTAAAATGCAAAACGCTATTGGTACAGCAAAGACCACAGATTTACTCCCTCCGCTAAACACAGGCCCATCATTCAGCTGTCTACCCGCACAATGCAGCACAGACAAAGACAGTGCTCAAAAACATTAGCCAGCCTCAAATCATCTTCTGAAAAGAGAGACAGGATCATGCACTCCAGCTAATACAGGAAATGAGTCATCACTCGCTTTTTGTGTGTGTGTTCTTGACTGTGAGTCAAGAGCAGTGCTGTGAATTACAGCAGTACAAATGGCAAACTGTTCACTATCAGTTCGCTCTGATCATTCGAGGTAGATAACTCTGTGTACTCTGTGTACCTAGATACTCAGCACTTTTTTTTTTCTTTCTGTTTTTTCTTTTCACTTTATTTTTTAGCATCAGGGTGCAAAAAAGTAGAAACGGTCTTTTAATAGAACATTACACACCAGCCTCAGAAACCTCCAGCCTTCTCAGTGTTTTACAGCTTCCATTCATTTCCCTTTCAAAGACTTTCAAAGAAGTTCAGTCTGATGAGTTGGTTTGTTTTTCTGCTTCCACGCCTGTTATCATGTTGCGTCCCACTGAAGGTCTGAATTCTGCCCCATTTTAATACACGTTTCCTGCATTTTTGTTTGTTTTCTTATATATTTATATTTATATTTATGTGCGTGTGCTCTACTCTAGGCCTTTTCATGGCCACATATCCTTTCAGACCCATAGCATTAAGTTATTTTCTCATAGTGGAAGGATGTACAAAAAAAATGGCCAAACCCCCCTAGCCTTTCATGTTTCTCACCACGTCTCTCTCTTACACACTTGCATTGTTACTTTCTTTCTTTTCTCTCTCACATGCTCATTCCTTCTTTCTCTCTGGCCACTCAAACACAGTTTTTTTTTCCCCATTTTACTTGTTTATCTATCTTGCACTCTTTTCTCAGTGTCCTCTTCTCTTCATTCATACAAAATAAAACACTTTGGATGGTTTTGGGTTTGAAGCTAGAGTGGAACTTGATTTTATCCTCCCTCTCAAAGATGAAAGCTTTAAGTGCTGTTTATCTGATGGGGAGAGTTTGGGTGATCTACCAGATCTCACACGGTTATTAGTCCCATTTTGTTGCTTTCATTTTGTACATTTTCTGAACTGCTGTTTTTTGCTTAGGTTTCTCTTTCCTGTGAATGTGGATTATTTCATATCTGTTATATTTCATTCAGAAATACCTCCTGGACAATTAATGGCTGGTACATAATTGGCCTATTTGAGTGGATTGAATATTTTCTATATTATAATATACTAAATTTATCAAACCACAGCGAATTCTGTAGAGTACAGCATGTTCACTGGAGCGAGTAAACTGGTGATCACTTTTTAAAAATGTTTTTAAAAAATTTTTAATTGAAGGTTAAATTAATTTAGTACTTAAGTGTTTTGCAAACCAGGACGTTAACATGGACAATAATGCAACTCATAACAGGTGATTTAACTGGTGTATTAGAGTGATGTCCCACAGCCTTTGTTAAAGCCATGCTCATGTCCTTTTCAGTACTACCAAACTCTCTTGAGGATGTGTTGAGCTGTGCAGCAGCTCTTTCCCGCCCCCTGCTGGAGCACCTGCGATGTGTAGTAGTGACGCTGGGTGAACTGGGGGTGTTGGTGTGTGGAAAGCATGAAGCTGGAACAGTCTGTCTTCAACCTCAAAAATACAAACAGGTATGGAGGATTGTGTGTGTGTGTGTGTGTGGCAAAAGTTTATAGAAGGATTCCTTATGTTTATCGTAATGCTTTGCTTTAGAATAAAAGTGAAGACATCAAACTATAAAATAGCACTCATGGAATTATACAGTCCACCTTAAAAACCGAAAGATAAACAGTTTTCTTAACTGGCAGTGGAGGTTAATGTTATAAATCTTTTGTCTAAGCAGTTTTGGACCAATTCTATTGGTCTGCCCATCATGAATGTTTAACTGAATGGGGAACTAGAGCTTTTAAACTTTGGAAAAAAATATATTTCTGTTATATTATTTATATTTATATATATATATGTTATATAATATATTATTTTTCGCAACATAATATACATTACAGGTGGCGATATGACAGAAATATAATATTGTGATACATCAAGAGTGTATGTGGTACATCAGGATATCTAATGGTTCAGACTTTCATCAGTTGGAACTGAAGTGTAAGACTGTAGAGTCTTTAAGATCATCAACAACATCCATTTAGTTAGTTCTGTCTAAAACTTTGGCTGTATGTGTGTGTGTGTTGTAAATGTGGTATTGTTAATATGCACATGAATATTATTCCTACATGTATGGCTGAAATGATAGTGGAACACCACCAGTGTGACTAACATCTAGTTGCTTTATACTCAGTGCCGAGTTTGAGGTGTACAGAACCTTAAAGGCACTGTCTGCAAAGAGGGGAGAACACTGTGTTTGCACTTGAAGGCACTGAGAACAACATATGCTGACTGTTCTTGTGTAGAAAGGAAGACTGTGTGCTGTTTACTATCCTGCACTGGCTGTTCGTTCTGAGGAAACAGTGAATGTGTCTGGTGCAGGAGACAGGTACGTCACTCCAGACCTCCCACTTTCATGTTTACCCTCCCTTTTTTTCTGTGTACAGTGGGCTTGTGTCTATCACCACATCTTTTCTTTCACTCTTTTTTCCACTCACGCACTTTTGTTCTCTCTTTCTGTCTTGCCACTCAAACACAAATTCTTTTATGCTTTTTCATTTTTTAAATTCTTCTCTGTCTATCTTGCATTCTTACTGTCTTGCTCTCTTGTACTCTTTCTCTCTTGCTCAGCCTTGCAGGTGGACTGATGGCAGGAATTCTACAGGGGAAGGATACGGACAGCTGTGTGCGCATGGGCCTTCTTGCTGCACGACTGTCTCTTTTCTCTCCTCACCCCATCGCTCCGTCTATGACCTCAGATGCTGTACATCCTGGGAAGGCTCATTCTCAGCCATGGGCCAATCCCACTTGCATATGGATGGAGTCTTAGTAGAGCTGTTATAATATTATATCATGAAATGACTGTAGTCAGAGTAATACCAACATTAACATTACATTTCCAGATAATGTACCATCTACATATTTAAAAAAAATCAAATATTTTACTTAATCAACCAAGTATATTTTACTTAATCACTGGAGTATTAATATGGAGTGTTAGTTTAAGCAAGAGTTCTGGTTTTCCAGTCTACCTTGTGCATTGTGATACATTTTAACCAGTTGTACTTACAGTATTGAAGTTCTCTTGGAGTCAGTTGACTATGGTGCCAAGCAGGTCTGTGGTGCTACTGTATAAATGGTGTGCATGTTATTCAGAAAACACCTAAGGTTATTGTTTCCATACAGAATTAGTTTATTGATTAATCAGCATTTTATATCATCATTTGTTTTTACAGTGCCAAACCTGGTCCTAGATGTCATCCTGCTTTACTAATTTTAATATTATCCTACCTTAACACAACCTTTTTAACCTCACAAAGCTTAGCCACTTCTGTTAGCCAGTGAGTCGCTATAAGTATGATGGGAAGAGTGCAGTAGGAATTCCGGATTTGGAATCACAGAATTCATGTATTTTAAAATGACTGTTTAAAATAAAACGTATTTAAAATTTAATAATAATTTTTTTTTTCATTGATTTATTTGCATGGTGTTTGTCCTCACATTTCCAATAAATACAACACTGAAATCTGGTTAGCAACGTCCCAAGTTTAGAGAGTGGCGTTTACGCATCAGGACTACATCCCCCACAATGCATTTCCGCCTCTCTTTGCGCAAACTCAGTGAGTGCTGAATGGCTACTGTATTCCCTCCTCCTCATTTCAATGTAAGATGGTGGTGAGAAGCTGCTGTCTAAAGAAACACTTAGATTGAAAAGGAAAACGTCTAGCCAACAGTTAAATCCAGGGCCGGTCAGGTCAGCGTTTGAAAGCGTGGGCCGAAGAGACTCTGAGCTGTTCTGAGGCAGCCACTTCCGCCCCTAACAAAATTTGCGAATATCTCTGGAGTGGAATTCCCTGCATCTGGAAAGCTAAAGTGAGTACCTATAAAACCACCAAGATGCAGGTGGACTGTAGATAAATGTCATTAATATAGTTATATGGATGTTTTAAATACAACACGTCTCACGTTTTGGTAAATTGGGAGTAGAGGTGTAAAGGGGAAGGCTGACAACGCTACAGCCGGCGACCCACTTCACTAGCGCCGGGCAGGTCAGTGGGAGAGTCGCAGGCTTTGGGCCAGTGTAGGCCGCACTATTGCAATACTCACCAGGCGGATTAAAAAAATATTTTGGGGGTAAAATTCACATGGTTTGTTTCGATGTGTTACACGCTCGGATGTACTGTGTTGGTGACCGTATATGGGTTGAAAACAGCGGTTTGGCGGCTGTGTTTTGTGGCCGCTCGGCAGTCCCAGCTCGGTCCCGGCTAGTGGTGGAGCAGCTGACCGGCTTTTAGCATCTTGACTGCCGCCAGTTTCAGGTGAGCCTGAAGAGCCACTGCAGCTCCTGCTTCTTTTGTGATGATTCGTGTGGCTAAAGTGTCAAAGCCTTTTGGGGATTTTTTTGGGGGGTAAAATCTAAATACGATGCTGTACTGCGAGTCTGTTTCCTTCTAGCACCCAGCTGCCATTTGCGTTGGCGTTATTTGTGGTTTGATCCAGTAGTTTTCATGTTGGAGGAGCAGGATGTGTTACAGATACAGGATGTCAGATGTGAATGAATTCATGTCGAGATTTCTGATGCAATCATAAAGGTTTTATGACCGTGTTTCTTTTAAACTAACAGTGTTTTTAAAGATTCCAGAGATACTTAAAACGTCAAATACGTGTTTGCTTAGGGTCACATTGCTTGTCTGATCTCCCTGTTGACATTTGGTGGACTAAAGTGTGTAGTTGTATGTCAGTGGTCGGTGCCATTCAGACTCGATGCTTCGTTTCAGTATTTTAGACAGCCGAGTGTCTGATTTAGAAACCTCTTATCCCCCACTGAACATCCTTTTCCCCTCTGATATTTGCTGGGGATACACTTGTATTGTGCAGAATCATATTTAAACCAGATATCAGGAAATATGAATTGGTGGAACATTTTGGTCAGGAAGTTGACAGCATCACTATGACATGGTGCTTTTCCACCACCGGCTGTACAAATACTTGTAGTAATCTGGGTGTTTACATGTGACTAATTTTAGTGTATGTTCACAGATTCCCAAAAAGGAATTTCCCTAAAAAGCTATCAAGATATTGATATATAGATTGTAGAGGTGGGCAGAAATGTAATATAGCTGTACTCTGTAAATGTTCGCTATGTCCGATCTGGCAAGATATTTATTTTTCAGACCTTTAAGCTCATGGAACAGAACTTCTTTTTTTTTTTAATTACTCAAAAACTCTTTACTGTACTATTCAATGGCACTAATTGTGCTTTCTTCATAATGAAACAACTGGTCAGTGTTCTACAAGTACAGATGATCTTGAAGAAAAGCTTATTGTATTGTGACATTATTCATCATAACAGTAATATGTTGTCATATTGCCCAGCCCTAATAGTGTTATTTTTAGTGTAGCCATTAGAATAGTATGTGGAAAGATGAGCAAATACCATTTCCCTGTTCAGAAGGTATTTTGAACCTCTCATAATTCATGAAATCCTCATGTAACTCTAGGATGCATGTTTGTTTAAATGTGATAGTCGTTGCTTATAAGAGATTAGGAATCACATCTTTATCAATAGATTGAAGGTCATTATAAAACAGGGCTGTCCAATCTTATCCAAGGGCTGGTGTGGCTGCAGGTTTTCGTTCCAACAAAGCAGGAGATCACTTGATCAGCAGGTTCAAGACTGGACTGAACTGATTAAACAAGTGGAATCAGGTGTTCTCCAGCTTGTTTGAAGTGAAAACCTGAAGCCATATTGGCCCTTTGTGGATAAGATCGGACACCCCTGTTGTAAAGCCTTCCTCCATCCTTAAATGCAACAACAGTTCTGGCAAAATGTTGTCATCTAATGCACTCTTCTAAACCTCTCCTGATTTCTCCTCCCAGCTCCTGTTTTGTTGAACTGCTGTGATCGGAGACTCTCCTGTACCAGTGCAATAGGATGTCCCGTAGTCCCGAGCTGAAAGAAGACCCTATGGAGTGCCCTCTGTGCATGGAACCGCTCGAGATCGACGATGTCAACTTTTTCCCATGCACCTGCGGCTACCAAATCTGCCGTTTCTGCTGGCATCGCATTCGGACAGATGAGAACGGCCTCTGCCCAGCCTGTAGAAAGGTACATCACTACTGACTACCACGTTGCTGTTGATGTCTAGAGAGGTCTGGCTTATTCCATTAATAGCCGTGTCTAAAATTGCATCATTTTTGCTCTCTGGAGTTACTTTAGTAAATAAACTGTGATTCTAATGCAGGCAAATTGCCCTGTCATCCAAGTGAAGCTTGGTCAGCATACTGCGGTTCATAATTTTCATATGGCTGTACCACTGGTCATATCAGTGACTTGATTTTGTTTTATGACTGTTTAAAGAGTGTAACATGTTGGTGTAGGATTTACTAACTTGACTATGCTAAGTGATTGTTCTGTGTGTGTGCTGTAGCCGTACCCGGAGGACCCGGCTGTGTACAAGCCCTTGTCACAGGAGGAGATCCAGAGGATAAAGAACGAGAAGAAGCAGAAGCAGAATGAGAAGAAGCAGAAGGTGACGGAGAACCGTAAGCACTTGGCTAGCGTTCGTGTGGTGCAGAGGAACCTAGTGTTCGTGGTGGGACTCTCACAGAGGCTCGCGGACCCAGAGGTGAGAAGCATTATTTGTTGCTACCCTGCTTACTACAGCTCTTTTACAAATGCCAGTGAATGTTAAGTGTTGCACTTAAAGTAGAAGAGGTGGCTTTGTCACTAACCTGGGACAGATAACCGTGTGTTTTGAATTACAATACCACTCATTTCCCTCTAAAGTAGATGTGTATTTACTCAGCAATGTTGTGATTATGAGAAATTGAAAGTCTCTGTGTGTATAGACATTCATTTGGTTGTGGAACGCATGTTTGTCAGGACCAGTGGCAGTACCCTCAGTATTGTTTCATATCGTCTTGGAGAATTGTGGGTTGTGATTGTGGACGTCAAGTTACAGATGCCAGTGTCAATGCTGAGTCACTTCTGTAGGCTTTTAAAATCTGCTCCTCATTGCTAATTGTTTGGGGACGTACTCCCACTAGCTGCAGATATGAAGAAAATTGCGAACGGAGACAGCGTGGAAAGGGTTAGGACGGCTGGAGACGGGGCTCTGGACAGGGGTAAATTGTTTACCTGCGCTGTAATGTTGACAATACATGTGGCTACTCTGACATTGCAGGATGCTTCAGGATGCACTGAAGTTGGAACAATAATGGAAATTTAGACAAATGATTATCATTTGGAACTGTATCGCAATAAACATCATTGTCATCCAGAATCATTAACGCAGTACCACATGTGAGCATTAAAAAGCTTCGCTCTGTAACTTTGCTGGGGGCTGGCATTGTCATTTAATCACTCACTGGGCTCTAATGTTACTTAATGCTTAATACTTATAATGATAACCATATTTTGCATAGGAGTTAACATCCCTTGGTTGGACCCTGAAATGTATATGGGCAAGCCTGTCCATTTTACTATCTACTAGGATTACTTTCCCTATGCTTTTATCTAAGCATTCAAATCTATGCCATAGTCTTTACTACCTGAAATATATATGTGTGCAGTTAGTTACTGATCTAAGCAAACACCAGTCTGTTTGTGTAGCCTATATTTAAGTCATGTTTGTCTTATGCAGTTTTGAACTGACCACAGATCAGAATGATTCTACAAAGGAAATGGCTAAATAAAGGTGAAGCAATAAAGCATATTGCAACAAGAAAAAAAATAGTGTGCATAGCATCAGTGCTTATTCATACAGTTGCAATATTTGGCAGTGTCATTTATTGGCCCAAGGCGTGTTGAGGTAATAGATGTTGTTGTTGTTGTTTCCTTAAAAAAAGGGATTGTTGCGCAAATTAAATAATAGTGGTTCAGTTGGTTGAATCATCAAATAGCAGGTCATTCAGTGATCTAGAAATAATCTTAAGGTGCAGCCCTAACCGGATGTCTGGGAAGATGTGCTAGTTTCAGATCCAGTGTTGTTATAGCATTATATGGTGCTTTGTGAGTACTAGCCAGTCAATATAGGCTCATATATAACTGCAGAGATTAGAGGAGACCATGAAAAGATGCTGTGTGAAAAGACTGTTTTAGCTTCTAGGTTCATTTGGGAATAAGGATTATTCCGTTGCCCAGATACTTTTGTAATCTGTATTCGTGAACGAGCCCTGAATCTGCCGTCGTTCTGCTAAGACATCATTGTGTTGCTAAGATGTTGATCAGCAGTCGGTCAAGTATATCTTTGGCTGGTCCAAATTGGCTAACTATATAGACATGACCGACACAGGTCTGATATCGCATGCAGTTGGCATTGTAATGGAAACGGCCACACGTGTGTTATATTAATTTATGTTTGTGATAAAGGCATAGATAGTGTGCCAGTGATAAATGCTACATGGTTAAACCTGAATGCTGTATGGAAGTAGGTTTTTCTTTTCAGCCAACCTATTTAGGCCAGTCTCTCTAACAGCTCTTGCAGATTTTGATAAAAGAGCCTCTTAACTCTTACTGTTGGGTTCTGTTGTGGGTATAGGGGTTAGGATACCAGCTTTCTATAGCAAAAGATGAAAACGCAAGAATCTTTATTTCAATCGGAAGCAAACGATGACAGTTCCTATTTCTCCTTTTACTAAGCAACAGGACCTCCAATCAGACATCTACATGGTCATGTGGCAGAGTAGCACACATAGGCTTGTGCGGCTGATGTGAGAGAATTGAACATATGGATAATTTGAGCGTTTAAAACAAAACTGACAGGAAAACCTGTGCAGTCATGAGAATGACTTGGTTAGTCATAGACGAGGTTATGCCCAAGTATATGAAGCCAGTTTCCCAGATCCGGGTTACACCTACACTAAAAAGTTTTTACAGTGGTGTTTAACCATCAGCCCTGCAGTTTAGTCCAAGACTAGGCTTAAACAATGTCCTAGGAATGTTGAGGAATCCTAAATCTCCATTCAGAATGCTGTGTAGTCCAGAACTAGGCTCAATCTTTGTTTGGAAATGGACTCATAGTGGTAACCTTGTTTGTTATTTCAGTCATTGAAACCCAAATCAGGAACTGCCAAAATAGCACCACAGCTGCTCTATTACAGCTAGTAATTATTGTGTTGTTTTGTCACTAATAATTTAACTGTCTAGTTTATTCTTATTTAGTTATTTTGTCATGTTATATGCAGTTTGATGTTCTTACTTGTTTAGTCATATACAGTGTCGTATACATATTTTCCAAATGTGACTGTGGTTTAATACAGTCACACATAAACCAGCCCTTATGCTGTCCATGTTTTTCCTCACACTTCCATCAATCGAAGAAGCAAAATATGGGCCCTCTGAGGCTTTGAGAACCAGTGACTTAAAAGACTAGTATAGTCTTCCAGTCATGTTCAGAACATGTTGAGGTTCGCTGATGATGATGGTGGTGATGATGATGATGATGATGATGAACCCTGAGTAGTTTTTTTTCTGTTATGAAGGCCTAATCTCCTGTTATGTAAATTTTGCAGGTTCTTAAGAGGCCAGAGTATTTTGGAAAGTTTGGCAAAATACATAAAGTGGTCATCAACAATAGTACATCATATGCAGGCTCACAGGTAAGAAACCTGAGCACTGACAAAAAGGGTACTCATAAAGTTGTTTATCAGAGAAGCCATAATCAGTTATGTTCTTTAAACTGCTCTGAACTGTTATTTGTTGTTCTACAGGGTCCTAGTGCCAGTGCCTATGTTACTTATGTCCGTTCAGAGGATGCCCTAAGAGCAATACAGTGTGTTAACAATGTGGTAGTTGACGGTAGAACACTTAAGGTAGGTCCAGTATCTTAACACAATTCTGCTGTGTGTATGTGTGTTCATATTTGTGTTGATTTTGCCACATATATTTTTATTTATTGGAAAGACTTTATGTTGGAGCACTAGTTTTGAAAATAGTCTTCAGGTGTAATCTTGTTTGTATGTTTTGTGTCAAAGGCTTCTTTAGGTACAACCAAATACTGCAGCTATTTTCTGAAAAGTATGCAGTGCCCCAAGCCTGACTGTATGTATCTACATGAACTGGGAGATGAGGCAGCTAGTTTTACTAAAGAGGAAATGCAGGTGAGAATAGAAATATTATTTATTCATTAGATTTGAAAAAAAACTTCCTAGATATAAAGCTTCGTTTTCTCTGCAGTACTTTGAAGAAATGTATGCAGTTGATTGCTTTTGGGAACGTAAGAAATTAGACTGGAGTCTTAAAAGACTATGAGGAATGCGTTTCTTTTGAAATACAGTACCTTTGTGTGTTCATGCTGTTTTTGAAGGCTGGGAAACACCAGGAATATGAACAGAAACTACTCCAAGATCTTTACAAAATGAATCCCAACTTTCTACAAACTTCAACATGTGGAGGAGAGAAGACGAAAAACAAAGCAAATGCTACACAAAGGTATTTTTTTCTGTGTGTTATCCTTAGTATAGCAGACTCAACAGCTGATATATATTTTTAAATTACTGATTGACTTCATCTGTGAAACTTTCTCAATAACCTCCATTGTATCATCCGTTCTGTTCTGTCTTATGCATTCACAGACCAAACAGTAGCAATAAAGAGGGCTGGCCCTTGTTACAGGGCTATGGTAAACTAGTAAACGGTTTACCCACAGAACATCGCAAGTCACCACCTCTTTTAGACTGTCTGACAGACTCGGATCACCTGACACCAGATGAACCAGACCCTGAACTAGGAGCAGATCAGAGCACATGTCTCCCACCCTTCCCCTCAGCCTTAGAGCCCACCAGGTACACAGCCTCATACAGCAAATACATATTAAAGTACTACTAGTGAAGATTTCTGTAATCCGTCAACTATTGACCATGAATTCTTTAATTGCTCTGCCATTATTCACAGTTCTTCTTTTATGGTGCTTCAAAACAATAGTCTGTCTGAGTGATTGTGTGTATCACATGAACAAAGGTGTATCAGATAGCTCCACAATTCGAATGATGTTGTTCTCCAATGCATACAGACATGGACAGTTTTTGCTAAAACATGACAGTCCCTCAGTCATGAGAAACAACTTAAGCTGACCTTTTATCTTTTTTTTGTTTGTTTGTTTTAGTCCTATTGATAAACCATCAGAGCCTGTCAGTATAGGGAATGGAGAGAATATACCACAGGTAAGAGCCACACTTCCAAGTCAGTTTAAACTATTTGTGTGAGTTTGTAAGTTTCTATCTATTGTTCTAATCTTTCTGTGTATTTCTGGTTCCTCAGGTCCCAAACAGTGACTCGCCCTCCCCTCCTCCCGGGCTCTCTAAGCCAAGCCTTGTAGTCCCCATCAGCGTCGCTGACTTGGCGGCTCGCTCCCCTTTCGAAGGGGCAGCAGCTGAGTCTCAGTCGCTCTTTTCAGACAACAGTAACTTCAGACACCCTAACCCCATCCCCAACAGTCTGCCCTCCTTCCCCAGCTCCCCGCAGGGTGGCTCGGACTGGCCTATGACCCCTGAGCCACAGAGCCTCTTTGCCTCAGGTACATCTACTCACTTAGCAGGGATTTGAAATGACTAAAGCTGGTCCAAAATAATTAGGCAAAAAGATATTAAATGTCTGTGATTTTCCAAATGTAGTTGATCGGTCAGGATCTGTTTTGCGTCTGAAGGGTTTCTCTAGATTATCACTGAAGCTGTGAGGCTGATTTTAAACCAAATATCATACCATGTCTCTGTAAAGTGATCCTTAACATGAAAACAGCCTGCCTTCAGTAAGGGAACAAAGTGTGCTCCATTCTTATCTGTAGCATCATGCTTGTCTCTTCCAGACACCATCCCTGTCTCCTCATCCACTGACTGGCAGGCAGCCTTCGGTTTCGGCTCTTCAGCCAAGCAGCAGCAGGACGATGACCTGGGCTTTGACCCTTTCGACGTGACGAGGAAAGCTCTTGCTGACCTCATTGAGAAGGAACTGTCTGTTCAGGAAGCTGCACCCCGGTCCCCAACTCTCCCACCCCACCAGCCCAGCCTCCCGAACGGTCAACAGCGTTTCCCACAGCTTCAGCATAGAGGCCTCTACAATTCCTACAGCCTGCCTCCACAAGCAGCCTCACGCCATCCATGGATGGGCCTCCCCACACGTAATAACCTCACACATTTGAACCACGTGACCAGCACAGCTGCCGCACACAGTCACTTCCTAGACGTCAGCGGACCACCCCAGCACCACAACACAGGCCTCGGAGGGATACCTATATCAGGTGAGCTTTAAGGCTATGCTATTAGCACCCGAACTGTAAAAGGGCACCTTTGTCTCTTCAGATGATGAATAGATGCACCTGGCTAGGCACAGCTGTACAGTTGTAACCCAGTGATCCAATTATGACATGCTTTAACATGTTCCCAGTTTTTTGTTTTGTTTTTTTGTTTGTTTGTTTTTCTTTCTGTTTTCCCCCCACATTAAGTTGTTTTTACTTCAGAATGCTTTCTAGTTGCTGTCTTGTAAGCTGTCATGCTCTTGTCCTTATCAGAAAACAGCTCAGTGGAAAGCATAAATGTGAAAGAATGGCAAGATGGCCTGAGAGCACTCCTACCAAATATTAACATCAACTTTGGAGGCCTCCCAAACTCTACCTCCTCTTCGTCCTCCTCTTCCTCCACTTCCAGTGTGAACCACATTGGGGCGCCAGCTGGGTCAGCAGGGATCTCGCACAGCCTCAGTTGGG
Organism: Prochilodus magdalenae; assembly: GCA_024036415.1. Classification (NCBI taxonomy): domain Eukaryota; kingdom Metazoa; phylum Chordata; class Actinopteri; order Characiformes; family Prochilodontidae; genus Prochilodus; species Prochilodus magdalenae. The sequence goes on along the minus strand of JAMWET010001379.1, from coordinate 41,410 downwards.
ACGGCACGGCCAGTTGGATGGACCCTGCCATCATTACAGGTATGTCTCTCCTTATAATCATAGGACATGTAGGGCCTGTGTGAAGGTGTAGACTTCCATTGCTAATTTGTACAACTTGCTTTTAGTTTCAGAATGGCTAGCAAATAAGATAAAGGTATTAAATGAATAATACGTCTACAGTTTAAGGAGTTCATGATTCCATATCCTTCATTGTTCTTATTTTATCTTGGATAGATGTACACTAACATTTGTGAAGGTTACATGTACGGAAGCAGTCATTTTCCTTTTTAAAGTAAATTATTTCCTAGAATTTAACAACCTACAATATATTGCCAAAAGTATTCACTCACCCATCCAAATCATTGAATTCAGGTGTTTCGAATACTTCCATGGCCACATCTGTATAAAACTTAGCACCTAGTCATGCAGACTGATTCTACAGCAATTGGTAAAAGAAGAGGTCGCCTCCTTTAGGAGCACAGTGAATTCCATCGTGGTGCTGTGATAGGATTCCACCTGTGCAAGTCCACTCGTGAAATTTCCCAAAGTGGAAGCGATTGGGAACAACAGCAACTCGGCCATGTAAAGTGACAGAGCGGGGTCAGTGGATACTGAGGTGGATAGTCCGCAGAGGTTGCCAACTTTCTGCAGAGTCAATTGCCACAGACCTCCAAACCTAATGTGGCCTTCAGATTAGCTCAAGAACAGTGCGTAGAGAGCTTCATGGAATGGGTTTCCATGAGCAAGCAGCTGCATCCTAGCCTTACCACACCAAAGCGCCTAATGCAGTGGTGTAAATTATATTGCCACTGAATTCTAGAGCAGTGGAGACATGTTCTCTGGAGTGACCAGTTACGCTTCTCTATCTGGCAATCCGATGGATGAGTCTGGGTTTGGCGGTTGCCAGAAGAGCGGAACTATTTTGACTGCATTGTAACAAGCGTAAAGTTTGGTGGAGGCGGGGGTTGTGGTGTGAGGTTGTTTTTCAGGAGTTGGGCTCGGCCTCTTTCCAGTGAAAGGAACTCATAATGCTTCCAGTTTGCAGGAACGGTTTGGGGATGACCCTTCGCTGTTCCAACATGACTGCGCACCAGTGCACAAAGCAAGGTCCATAAAGACATGGCTGAGCGAGTTTGCTGTGGCGGAACTTGACTGTCCTGACCTCAACCCGATAGAACACCTTTGGGATGAATTAGAGCGGAGACTATGAGCCAGGCCTTGTCGTCCAACATCAGTGTCTGACCTCACGAATGTGCTTCTGGAAGAATAGTCAAACATTCCCATAAACACATTCCTAAACCTTGTGGAAAGCCTTCCCAGAAGAGTTGAAGCTGTTATAGCTGCAAAGGGTTGGCCGGCATCATATTGAACCCTATGGGTTAAGAATAGGATGTCCCTCAAGTTTCTATGTGTGTGAAGGCAGTTGAGCGAATACTCTCGGCAATATAGTGTATTTTGTTGCTGTAAATTTAAGACTGATGCCTCTAAATAACCTGGCCTGGTACTGTGCCTCAAGAGCCCAGGTTGAAATACTCTTTACAGCTTTAGCCCGAATGGGTGGTGCTAAACTGCTGTAGTCAGAATAGAGGGTGTGCACATGACCTTTTTAACTGGTGTGAAGTTACAGTGTTTATGCCCACTGAGTAGCAGCATTAGTGTTCAGTGTGAATGCTGTGAAAAACCAAACTTCTAAAATTGGAACAAGCTGTTGTGTGATTGACTATACAGACAGATTTGAAGGATCACACAAGGCTGAAGTCAGCTTCCGGTTTGCCAGTTTCTCGTTCCAATTTTTCTGTTTCATCTGAAGTGGTGAAGCCATTATGAGAACACTATTTATACAGCTTTAGCTAGGCAAGAAAAAACCCTTAGTATTCCCTATAAGGGATACCAGCTACCTGTAATTTAACTAGATTATCAGGTTTTATTCTTGGCCTTACAGTTTCCCCTTATAAATGCAGCCTGGTTGCAGAATGTTTTGCTCTGTAGTCCAAATGAGCAGCATCAAGGCACACCCTCTATAGATGGATATGTGTAAATGTAATGGTTTATGTGGCATCACAAAAACAGCGAATGCATAACTTAAGTTTTTTGTAGTAAAGCTAAACAGTACATTAAATTTTTAGATACTTCATCAAACTCTGATTTAAAAAGGGAAAATTCATTCAAATGCGGTTTTCCATTACATGGGCCATTGAACATCGAAACAGTTAAAAACTGAATGATAAAATGAACCTGTTTAATAGTAAAAGGAAAACTAACTTCCTTTTTCGGTTGTCCTTTTTTTTGTGTGTTATTGTGTTTCACCACTAAAGGTATCCCCGCATCCACAGGTAGCAGTTTAGACTGTCTCCAGGACGACAACCCACCACACTGGCTCAAGTCATTGCAGGCGCTGACCGAGATGGATGGACCGGGTGGATCGGTAGCCGCGCCCCAGCCCCAGCACACAGGCTTGCTTGACGCGGCAGCACACCTTTCGCTGCACAGAGCCGGCTGGGCACCCTACCTCCCCACTCCCACGCTTGCCCCCAGCCAGTTCCATTCTCCACCACCAGGCTTCCAGACAGCCTTCAGACCTCCAGCGCAGACCGCTACAGACATCCTACAGAGCGCCGTCATGGACCGCCACTAGGGACAGACTCCCCATCCCTCCATCCCTCTTAACTTAACTGTAACGATGCGTGAGGCTGCAGAATATTCTGATCATTAGTAACATAACATAAGCTCTTATTCATCTGCCCCCTCTCTTTCCCCTGTTCCACAACAACCACCTCTCCTTACAGCATTCATCTGTCTGTTTCTTTGAGACTCACTTTAATCGCCACATAGCGCATGGAAGGGCACACATCAAGCATAGTGAGGGTGATATTTATGCTGGCTGCACATACGAAGGGACCTAACACATGGTTCTGGAACAATGGGCATCTCTCATGCATCAGCATTCGAGAATCCGTGAACGTTCAAGGGGTGTGCACAGCTATAATAATGGTTAAATGGAATTTGAAAAGTTGCGCTCGCCAACCATCTGCCCATCCCTGCTTCCCATTCTGATCAAATACTGTGAATGTGTAGGTCTACTTAACGTGAACTATTCTGTGAAATCTGAGCTTGAAGAATGGTTCGTTTCAGAGGAGCCAGTGCAATGTACTAGTGTCTTTGCCTCACGAGTCTATAGTGCAGATCTGCACACAAGACTTGATGACCTAACGGTGCATAGGTAGAGGCCCCTGGTCGCCTGGGGGGTGCCGAAGGCCCCCACCCAGCATGGGGGAATCACTGCTGTACCTCTGTATCAGAGGATGGAGCGCTGCCCCACTGATGGCTGGGGGCTTTGGGTCCTGACTCACATTTGACTCACTAGTAAGCGATGTGTGGAGGGTCTGAGACGCCACCATGTGGCACATAGTCACTCCATTCCTAGTGAGCGAGAAGAACGAAGACTGCACAGCACATTCGTCAAACCCACCAGTCTTAAATAAGCATCGGTGACACAGGTTTGGGTAGCTAAGGGAAAACGGCGATGGCGAAGTAAAAAAAAAAAAGAAGAACGTGTATAATCTTTACTATTGGTAAGAACTGATGTGACCATAACACAGTAACTACTGGCCATTCCACGGCCTTCAAATCATTTCTCCTTTTTCTTTCTCTCTACTGTGTGCCCCATACTAAACAGTATTTATCAGACATTCATTCTTTCGGGAAAAAAAGAAATCAATATAGTCCAACCTTTTGGTTTTAACATGCTGCTGAGATAACACATTTAATAAAACGTGAAGAGCTAAAAAAAAAAAAAGAAATAAATGAAAGATTTGACTCCTTTTCTGCAGGTCTGGAACAACAAAATCCTAAATAAAATTGAGTACTCAGTGCCTCGGTTTCAATCTTTGTGTTTTTTTTTTATTCCTCCCCCCATCATCCAAGTGAAGAGATTAAAAACAATTCTTCTTAAACCAGTTTTATTGTCAAATGAAGTAATGAACACTCTCAAAACAACAGCACGTAATGTTATTGACAGTTATCTTTTTTTGGTAGAGATATATATGTAACCTGGAGGTGAATGCATGTCCTGTGAAGTGAACTGATGTCATAGTCTTTTCTCAAAGGAATAAAGGGGATACTGCACACGAAACGAACAAGAACAGCTCCATCGAGGATGTGCTGATGCCACGTCAGGGTAACCACTTATATACAACCGTCTGTACAAATGTGCTTTTAGGCCAGAGGTTCGTGTAGAGCCACGGGCTGCCTGAAATCAGGTCAGTGTTCATGTTAGCCATGGGTTGTCAAACATAAGCACGTGGTGCGTTTATCAGTTGTAGTGTTCACTTCCTTCAGGAAGTTCAGCAGAGCACCTGCAGTTCATGTGTGCTCGTCTATATCCTCTTTCTGCGGCTGTTTAGCAGACCGTACCGTTCTCCATGCGAGATTTAGGGTATGTAGTGCGTGACGGTGGTGGAGGCTGGATGGAAGGTGCCAACGTGCAGAAGAAGCCAGCGATGAGGGTTAGACCCAGCCCACACCAGGCACTGAACATGGACCAGCCGTAACCGTGGCCGATGTCATCCGGCAGAGTGAAGAGGGAACGTGGGTAGCGAGACAGTTCAAAGTTGATGCCGGCCACGCAGGTACACAGGGCGATGATACAGAAGGTTCCTGCGATGAGACGAAACCAATAATATGCTGCTTAGATGAAACATTTGTTGGAACCCCAGAATGGATTGGCATGAAACTGAGAAATCGAAAGAAAAGAAAACGGATCCTGAAAGCTTTAAACGCTCCAATCTTACCTCCCATGAGGAACAGCAGGCCAGCCACATAATGCATCAGGCCCTGTTCCCAGCAGCAGCCCAGGAGTCCTATTGTCCAGCCAAAAAGGATTATGGACAAGGCCATGCCCATAAAGCCAGCCGTCATCCGACGCAGATCTGAACAACATGAGGAAGCATAAGTGAAAATCCAGCGAGTACATTAATGCTGTTTCAAAACCATCAGCCACCAGCAGCAGTGTGCACCCATAAGCAAACCCGTTCTGGATTACTGGGGCCTATTCGTTGTTTAAGTAATGATAGAAAACCTCTCACCCGTATGAAAAGTACTAGTGTAAACGAAGTCCCTTTAAAGAAAATGTATTTCTCTCAGTAAAGAGGATCTCACTTACGCAAGGCATGCCAGTCATCCTGCTGAATGGTCCTTGTAATATTGTAGGAGAAGTCCTTTCGCACTGAGGGTGATGGCGAGTAGTAGTACTTAATGTAGGAGCACCGCTCAATTATCCCTGCGGAAGGTAAAGTAAGGTGAGTTACAGTTAGGAGAGGACAATATGGTATTGTGATGTCACGATAAGTTTTTATGAGCATACTGTGGATATTGTTAATATTTAACCAATGTAAAACCACATGTTTCTTTACAAAGAGAGCACAGGCATTGTTCAGGCTGCCAGGCTTAAAACACCACATCCAACCCACATTTGGAGCTTGTTTATAATCTACTTCCAATCAGATTTTTCTGATGTGTCTCAGTGTGGAACACCCTGGATGCTTCAAAGTGTGACAAACAATGACGATATCAACTCGAGACTGATGTAGGTGCTGTTTTGTAGTTACTGATGTCAACATCGTTACCTTAGCAGCCCATGGTTGGTGATGTTTGGACCCACAAATCTGATCTGACCACTTGAAAATAGCAGTGTGGACAGTCATCTTAAAGAACCTAAGCTAAGATTGCCCGCACTGTGTTTCCGGTTCTTTGTGTCCGCACATCACCAACCCATCTGCATAGGCTGCCGGTAACAGTGTTTGCATCAGCAACTACGTAGCAAATCCCAGCATTTACATCAGTCTGGATTTGAGGTCATCGAGTGACACAAAAGACACTGTGAAATCTGATTTAACCGATTGAAGTCACATTTCAAACTGGATGTAAATGTGGTTTAGATCTGATTCGCAAAAAAATCGGATTTCATTCACTCTCACTCGTCTTCTAAACCCCTTCATCTTCTGGGTTGCAGGGTTTGCTGGAGCATATCACAGCGCTCATTGGTCTGGAAGGCAGGAAACATCCTGGACAGGTCACCGGCCCCTCACAGGGTAAAGGGTGTGTCCCAACTGCACAGTTAATACTAATACTAACTGCTGTTTGAGTATGTAGTGTATAGTACAGTTAAATGCAACAGGAAACAGAAGGGGTGGAGCTTCTTATGTCTGGAAAATTTTGAAGGTATGGTGGATGGTAATGCATAGGTGGTTGCATTGGTGGCAGGACCATAAGTATATAAATGTGACTTCAATCCAAATCTGTAAAAACAGCCTATAAGACATTCTAGTGAATTGTTTTTATTTGTTTACACATAGTATAATAAACCTATGCCGAAGCAGATTTCAGAGTCCAGGTTGGCATGACGTAAGCTTCATCACTTCCTGTTAGTAAGAAAGGATGTAGGATGCTAATATTGTGTGTACTAGTCCGCTGAACTCATATTATTAAGATTAATATAGAGTATATACTGTGTAGTATTATAGTGTGTATACACTATAGTGTGTTCTGTCCACACACATCTATAAACTGTGTGGATATGCCAAGAATATGTATTTGGCTGGCAGTCTGAACATATCCAGTTAGGTCTGTTCAGTTTGATTTAGTGCAGCACAGTATGGGACTAAAATTGTTGTATTGATAGATTTTCTATGGTGTTTTTGATATGGCTAACAAATTTGGTCCTGGTTGTTCTATTCTGACATATCAAACCTCAGACAAACGAAATATCAGCATGCATATCGTGTATCATAATGTTATATCCTTTGCCATATAGACCACCCCTGTTTACAGCAGGTGCTGGCAGTATGCACAGAGACAACCAGCTTTAACTTCCCAACTGGATATGCATTATATCTAGCAGAGATGGGACAAAGGAAAACAGCCTGTCTTATTAATAATCAGCATGAGTAAAGTACACAGATGGGCTCTGACTTGATGCTGCCTCTGATCATATGGTCTAAATCTCTATCTGCCATTCATGGAAAGGCCAATTACTCATGTTGTGTGTAAAACGAAGATGCCCAACTGGTAATGTCAACACATCTAGGCCTGTATATTAGAGCACTTAAAGCAGCTGTGCCTAACAATGTCCAGCCTCAGAGATCTATCAGTTAGGTGTTGTCGAGGATGGTGCTCTCAGATCGGAATTCTCATGGCAGCACAGCATCCTCACAGCTAGCCATCGGTGCTGTAATCTTGAGCAAATATCTCCATCGATGGAAGGCTTGATGCCCAACACAGGACAATAATAACAGATTTGTGAATAAGCCATACCGCACAAACCCATATATAATGGGCGCACTGATGCCCACCTTGCTGAATGAGCTCTTCGACGTCCTGGTCGAAGCCTAGCCTGTAGCATTTGGTCCACAGCCCCATGTTGGTGGAATTGTAGCGCCTGCTGCACTCGTCCGCGGCGCTCATGGCGAACAGATGCCGCCGGTTGCGAGGCGCCCAGCGCCGTGGCTCCGCTCGCTCTTCCCCGCGCTGCTCCGCGCGGGCTGCCCGCAGAGGGAGGCTGTGGGTCGGGATGTAGATAAAGCCCGGGTCGCTGCGGCGGTTCGTGAAAGTTCGGCAGCGGTCCTTATACCTCCGGGCGTCCGTTTCGTACCAGTGGTCGGACGAAATAGCGACGGTGAGGAAACACAAGGCGACCAAAGAGAGAGACAGACCGGCGTACAACAGCCATTTCCCCGTCGCCATCGTGGCTACACCTAAGGCCGCATCAGCATCAGCAGCCCGCCATGGAGAAAACTCCTCCTCAGAGAGGCTCTGAATCACAGCAGCCTGTGCATGCTCTCCCGAACAGGCTGAATTCACCTGCTAAATGTGCTCTTCCATATAAACCAGTGCACGGCGCTCAGACCCTAGTCTGTCCTGCTGCGTTACAGGGAGCACGTTCAGCTGCGATCGCCCTACCACATCCCCATCCAGCCGCTCACTCTTCCTTAAACTGCTCAGCCTACACTGACACACAGCAGCCAGGCTGAACAGAGATACAGTCTGCTTACACATACAGGCCCATCACTATGTCTATACGTACACACACTCTATATAACAATATAGTACAGTTTATTATATAAAGAGCTCCATATAGTAGCAAAAGGTTTCTTGACCTGTAATAATGAAACGCTCAGATTTCAAAAGGTCATTTAATGAAATATACCAGCACAATATATACTTCTTATATAGAAACCTTGCTTACACTTCACATCTATTTTACCAGATCAGCTTCTTACTCCAAAAAGCTTAAAAACAAAAAGCAGTTTGAGCCCACTTTCTATATTAAAGATTAATACTGAAGGCTGTCTGAGGATTAGAAGCTATGACCAATGATGGCATGACATCTATTATACATGTTCCAAAATAAGAAGTAAAATGTCACCACCATGTCCTTTTCACCAGAGACTAGCCTTAGTCAGATTACCTTTTCTATTCATGAGTGAATCATTCCAGTCCCACAAAACCATGCCAAGACAGTGAATACTTTCTGGTGGATATTCATCAGTACCATTACAAGCACAGAATATGAATACAAGAAACAGGCAATTCACCACACTGTTAAAGTAGCTTTATTAGGAACTCCAGAATCAGTACAGATTAACTCAAGCCACAAAACAGATGTGTCAGATCAGGGTTGGAGCACCTCTCTGCAGGCCGGTAGATACCAGGATTAGGAACAATCCAGGGGGTCCAAGTAGTTCGGTTATATTCCCTCTATACCCGAGCACAGGCTGCTTGTTAAGGAAACTGCAGTTGATAACTTCATCCAGAAGTTCCAGCAGAGTCATAAATGAATATGCATCTTCAAAGATCCCTGTGAGGACCTAGACAATGTGATTGGACGGTCACTACACCCACTGCAGTCTGAGGCTCAAAAATATATGTAAATAAAAAAAAAATTAATTAAAAAAAAAAATAAAATAAAAAAATAAAAAAAAAAAAAACACAACCCCTCACTCACTTCAAGTAACTGGGGGAGAGAAGGGGGGAAAAAAAAAAAAAAAAAAAAAAAAAAAAAACCAACCACACACCACCCCAAATCTGGCTAAGTCTATTTGCAACAGTACAGAGTCAGACCTGCACCAACATGCATAATCTGCGTTGCTTAAAATGTTTTGTTCAAGAAGTTATAAAAAAGATGAAAGGACTTCACCTCTCCATTCCTCCATTTAGTCATTCAATTTCTCCAGTTGCTTTTTGGATTTGCATTATTCTGCTGTTTGAAGGCACCCAATGTGTTTTTTAGGTAGATAATACATTTTAGACAAAAGGTTTGTAAATTCCAGTCCTCAGAGTCCTACATGGTTTGGTGGCTTTCCTTCTTAAACACACCTGATGGACACCATTACATTTCAGTAGATGCGTTAACACAAATTGCACTAACACAGGCCTCTCAGGAAGGCAGTTCACCACCCACCCCATTTTGGGCCAAAGGACTGCCGAAAGCAAAGAGCAGCACAAAATAAGCTTAGGTGTCTCCTCTGCTACATCCTGGCTGTTCTAAGCACCTCTTCACAGCCCAGTACCTGGGTTTTACTGCAATACTTTAATTGTACTTCCACTTTTAAAATACTTAAGCAGGAAGACCCATCTCATTTACCTACTTATTTAGCAAAAACACAGACAGGGTTACACATCCCTACAGGCAGTCTGTCCCAAATCCCCAGAGCAGAGAAGATCTTACCAGAAGACATCAGCATGAGATACTTGGGCATGTGGGTGAAGGGGGGAAACAGTTAATGAGATAAATGACCCACCCAAGATAGCTCCAGGATCCTTATGCAGGAAATTGTTCTATAAAAGAACCATAAGCACTTAAAAAGGTTCTTGGCATTATGAAAGGGCTCTACAGAGCAAGGAAGAAGGTGTTGATTCAATATACCAGAAGTGTTCTCGTCCTTTTTAAATGAAGAACCATTAGGGTGAAAGTTAAAGGGAATTCTACAACTTCAGTTTGTGGCAAATTATTTAAAACTTTAACAAAGTTAAAATCACCAAGTCTAACATTAAACACCTGTATTCAATGTTGTTGAAATGTCCAACATATACCTGTGGTTAAGTCTTGTACAGGGTGTATCAGGTTACCTGTCTCACTATTACCTTCCGCCAAACAGCTAATAAACTAGCATAGACAGACAAGCCTTGAGTCCCCATATGAGCATCAGCTGGCGTTTTAACTAGTTCACAGATCGTTAGTCCACATCAGAACCAGGGAACACACGGAGAACATTTCGGCTACCCTACAGCTAAACAAACACAGAAAACTAGACATCTAGCAGACCCAAAGCTCCTGTTCGAGCGGGACTATTCTGCATCACCACTGGGAGAAGGTGCAGACAGCAGCCCCACTCGGTTTGCTCTGCTCAGCTAGAAGCCTCTCCGGTAAGAAACGCAGTGCAGCAGAGCAGAACTCTTCGCGGCAGCCTAGCTGTCCACAGCACCAGACGCTCAAACCGAAAAGACTGAGCGCAAGAGAGTACTCTCCAAGCTTTTTTTTTTTTTAGAGGCAGCGGAACCGGCGGACAGTTTCCTGTGACTTACTGAAAGCCCGAGACAAAACAGTAACTACACCAGACAGGAAACTCAGAGGTATCTAGGGTTAGGAGGCGTACTCTGACCCAACTGCCCCTTGCCCCAAGCTTATATAGAGCTAGTGACGTGGAACCTCGCGCTGTCCTTCGATTGGCCAATTTTGCCGCCAAAATAAAGTTTGATCTCTTAAAGGGACCGCGCACTGGATTCAACATACATGTCATTAGACAACAGGCACACGTTATTAATAACAGCTTTCACCTTATTTGACTTGTCACCGCCTTTTCCCTCTCATGTCATTCATATTTTGTTCTTCACTTGTAATGGCTCATTGGTTGATTGGTTTACAATTTTCAGACCTATGATTTTATATCAACACCTTAAAATAGATAGCATTAAGCACATTAAAAATAATACCCCTTGTGATCAGGTGTGAAAACCTGCAATTTCAGAGCATTCCACACGTGATTACAAATGATTTATGTTAGTAGAAATTATGTCATGTCAGTTCACACAAGGCTACTGTTAATGAGGTTTAGCTCATGTATGCATGTGTGCAGTTATATGCAAAGGTTTGGCCATCCTTGGTCGAATGACATGTTTTGTCAGTACATGTCATCTCCTGCACAATTAAAGGGGTGTGTGTAAGATGTATAGTTTTAAACAACCCCAAATTAACCAAAACTATTACATGTTTCTTAAAAACTATTACACGTTTTGTGTTGCAGTTATCCACTGAAGTTAGCATGCTAACCTGCTAGCCTCTTGTATCAAAATACCACTTCGCACCTCAGGAGGCGATAGTGAGCCGCTGTAGCATCGAGTCAAATCAGTCCACTGTGAGAAGATGAAGAAGTAGCACTGCTGCCCCAAAGACGTATACTAACCTCTTGTTCATCCTGTTAAAGATGATGCGGCTGGTTAGCTCATTTAAGTACGTTTACCGATAAAAGTAAGAGTAAACGACCAATGACAAGCAACTATTATGATGACTGTTGCCTACAATGGAGACAAAAACATACAATTGTGTACTATAATACTTAGCAGATTATCAATTCAAGATTTAAGAGTTTACTGGCATATACACAATAAAATTCTTACTCTGTACTACCTCACAGACTACAAGTACTCAAGTACAAGTACTACTGTAATATAAATACTAAGGACTAAGTAAAGAACATATATATATATATATATATATATATATATATATATATATATATATATATATATATATATATATATATAATAGTATAGTATAATAACTTGAAATCTAATACATATGCAAAATATATGTGCAGTCTGCAATATTGACAGAATATGTGCTATATCAGCCAGATATAGACTCAAGTATCCTTATTACGTGTACATGTATCATAGACATAGTGTACATAATGTAGCATAGATAATAACACTACTCCTTATATAGAAGTGATTAATTGAATTTGCATTAAGCAAAATGTGCAATCTATGCAAATTAAGCAGTCTGTAATGGATATGTTATGTTAGGATGAGATATTTTCACTTCGTAAAAAAAACAACACAAGTAATTCGGACATTTGTGTATGGATGCATATAAACAGTACAATAAAACGTCTTAGACATCAAAGCATTTCATAATAATAATTAGTTTACCATTTAACTGGACACAATCATTTTTTTGTAAAGCACTTAAATCAGTAAGTACTAACATACATATGTATATATTGAAATGCTTTGTTTTTGCACTTATACTGAACATGTTTCTGCTGTCTAGGTTTGAATGCTGGCTTGGGGTTGGAGTGCTCTTGTGCTGTATATAACTTTGTATTCAAGGCATGTTTCAGTCTCTAACGTTCTTTTACTAAGAAGGAAATATTTTTAGATGGGACACTAAGCCCCGTTGTAAGTTGCACTGGATAAGAGCATCTGGTAAATGCCATATATGTAAATGCAACTTAATGTAAACAAGTATCAATGCAGTAAAACATAACACAAATTTGTTATGCAAGAAGTTGTTAGAACCTTGTGGGCTAGTTTGTAGAACAAAGTTTGGTTCCAAATCTCTCCTGGATGAGCTAAAAAGAGACCATCATCTGTTCCTGTATTCATGTGTTTATTTCCCCAAAGGCTAGATATACTGTAGATGTGGTTTCAGATAATGAAGTCTTGAGTCCACAAGGGGGCAGCACCACATTTACTTACCATGTGCAGTAGCCTCCTGTCCTCGGTTCCTAATCTTGGTGTGAAAAATACTCTAGATTTCTGTCCAGCAGAACATATGGTGACCCCATCACTGCAGTGTTCTCTATCTGACATTGTAGATCACTGCAATGCCTGCCCAGCCAGTATATACAGTAGTAGCGAAGACACTGTAGATGTTTTTTTATTACACAAATAATAAATTCACCTCATTTCCAAATACACAAAAACAACTATGAAGTCATGTGTTTATTTGATTCTGTCAGGCCTTGAGTGATATGATTGGATCCAGAGCTCACCCTTAATGACTTACGAAGATGCTGAATAGGCACTAACGGAGGAAGGTGAGCATGTGTGTGATGCAGGCAGGCAGCATATTCTGGGCCAGTGACAGTGAGTCAGCAGAGAGCGAGAGAGCGAGAAAGAGAGGGAGAGAGAGAGAGAGAGAGAGAGAGAGAGAGAGAGAGAGAGAGAGAGAGAGAGAGAGAGAGAGAGAGAGAGAGAGAGAGAGAGAGAGAGAGAGAGAGAGAGAGAGAGAGAGAGAGAGAGAGAGAGAGGGAGAGAGTAAAAGAGCTAAGAGCTATGGGCTTTGCTTACAGACAGCATCAGCTAATCTAAACAATATATTATGAGGCGCACACACAGGACAGAATTTTTAATGGAGCACGCAGTATATTTTTCTGCATATACACACACATTTATGCTGCACCACACACCTGGGCCACCCACAGCATGCTGCAGCAAAATCTGTCAATGCAGCATCAGACTCTTTCTGTCTGAACTGTACAAAAGGACTTCGGCCTTTCAGATAAAAAAAACAACAACACCTTCAGTCATATTTACTTCTACAGCTGTAATTAGAAATCATAAACACCCAAAATGATCATCAGTCATTTTATTTTATTTACATTTTTATTAATATCAACTTAAATGCCTCACAATTACCCAGATAGCAAGTATTTTGGCCCAAATCTGGCCCATATTCCCCATTTTCATCTGGCACACTTGCGCGCATGGATTGCCGGCACTTCGTCAGACCACTCCCGTTTGTGAGATATGGGCATTTGCATTACATAAGGGCCGTGCACCACCAAGGCCCATAAGTAGGCAACTCTGCTGTGTCTGTGCCAGAATGGACCAGATCTGTTTTGGGGCATGTGGGCCAAATGCATGTTATAAATATGTGGGCCAATTTTGGCTCACTGCATATTGCCAGTGCTGGCAGTGGGCCAGCGATGCCTTATCTTTGCCATGCTGCCAGGGTAATTTCTAACTACAGTGCTCCACAAATCCACAGCAGTATTACACAGTGAGGAAGCTGCATGGTTATTCCAATGAACCTGAGTTAAAAGGCTTTGTATTTCATTAGCCTTTATTTTTTATAAAGAATAAATAGCCCTGGTACTTTAATGTATATACTATTGGCTGGTTTCCTGTACATGGATTAAGCCTAGCTTTGGACTAAATTCAGAGTCAGTGGTAAATCACCACTAGGTTTTTTGTGAGTCTAGGTTTAAGCCTAATCTTTGTTTGGGAACTGGCCCTGTGTCCAAAGGTCTGCAGACACCTACTTATCTAATGTTTATTCAATAATCAGGGGCATGAATATGGGACTTGTCCTCTCATTATGGCAGTATGACACAAGATGTTGGAATATTGTTGTGAGGATTTGATTGCATTCAGCCAGAAGAGCCTTTGTGAGGTCAGGTACCGATGTTAGGTGATGTTGTTCTAGATCACAAATGTCACTCCATCTCATCCTGAAGGTACTGGACGGTGCTCCACAGAACGCAGATCCTCTGCTCCTCAGCCCAATGCTCAGGGGCTTTCTACCCTTCTAGCACATGGGATTGAGTATAGAGATTCTAGGCTACTCAAGAGCATGACATTCTAATGGCAGTGTTCTTACATGATACAAATCAAGCACTCCTTTAAAGGGAATGAAAATGGCTGAGATCATTCAAAGAGCTTTGAGGTCAAATGCTTCATTGGAAAGAAAAGTCAGGCTTGATTACAGTGATGCTGATTGGAACCAGACGTCTGAAGAGTTTAATAACTCTAAAAGCTCCCTCACAGAAACCTAGTCCATGAAATGGTTATGAATGTGCAGCCTGATGTCTGACACACTGATTTATGATCAGTTCTGATAACGTTTTGGCATAAAAATGTGTTTAAATCAGTTTAGTCCAATCCATTGGTGGAGGAATAACTGTAGGGAATTATAAAGCAAATAAAACTTTTCTTAGCTTTGTGAATATCCTTTAACATTCAAAGTTTACATGTACAAACCTTGGATAGACACGTATAAGTTCACTAGTGGTTTTGAATAGTAAATAAAATGGCTACATTTGTGTTGAGTAGTGTAGACATAGTGACTTCTGGTTCCCATCACCACCACGGTACAGAAATCAGAGTCATTTCTCCACAATGAACCACTCAAAACAAAAGGGATCTGCTTATATCTTAAAGACTAAATTATTCAGGAATTGAGGAATTGAGAAATTGACAGCGTTCTCCTTTAATCTAACTGGTTTTAGTAATTAGAAGGGCTGTCTGGATGCTTTGGGACACACAGGGCCAGTTTCCCAGACCTGCATTAAACCTACACCAAGACTGGGAAAGGGTCTCCATTCCATTTGTCTTTGGTTTAGACCAGGTTTAATCTACATCTGGGAAACCAGCTGTTCGTGTGGTAATCCTTAAAACAAACCTTATTTAAAATATTACACATATTCTCTGCAGGCTTATACGTTATTTAGTGACTCTTGAAAGATGCCATCGTTTTTTTGGTTTTTTTTTTGTTGGTGAATCTCAGTTAAAATGCTTTATTAGTTTTGCTTTATATTATTAACAGTTTTTAAAAAAATCATCAAACATATAAATAATAAAAAAAAGATTTATATGTGAAACAGAATAACAGCCATAACATTAAAACCACCTTAGTATACCTACATTCCTCATCCTTTCTTATCAGCTCCACTTACCATATAGGTGCACCTTGTAGTTCTACAGTTACAGACCGTAGTCCATCTGTTTCTCTGTCTTCTTTGTTAATCCCCCATCACTCTGTTCTTCAACTACAGAGCAGGTATGTTGGTGGTGGATCATTCTCAGCACTGCAGTGACACTGGTGTGGTGGTGTGTAAATGTGTGTTGTGCTGGTGTGAGTCGATCAGACACAGCAGTGCTGCTGGACACCTCATTGTCACTGCTGGACTGGGTATAGTCCTCCAGCCAAAACTGCCAAGTCAACAACATCCTGGGGGCAGCGTCCTGTGACCACTGATGAAGGTTTGTGACCAGCAGCAGATGGGTTAGCATCTCTGACTGTACATCTATGTACATCTGAGGTGGACCAGCAGGGTAGGAGTGTCTAATACAGTGGACAGTGAACAGCACTGCTGTGTCTGATCCACTCACACCAGCACAACACATACTAACACACCACCACCACATCAGTGTCACTGCAGTGTTGGGAATGATTCATCACACACGTAGTACCTACTCTGTGGTGGTCCTGTGGGGGTCCTGACATATTAAAGAACAGGGCAACAAAGTATACAGAGAACCATAAAGACTACAGTCTGTAATTGTAGAACTACAAAGTGCTCTTATATGGTCAGTGGAGCTGATAAAATGGGCAGCGAGGGTAGATAC
>JAMWET010001379.1:0-20000 GCA_024036415.1 Prochilodus magdalenae | reverse complement strand
AAAGGGCGGGGCAAGTGATGTTAACATTGTGCTCAGTTAGGAAATGCTCATTAAAGTGTCCCACTATTAGGACTAACAATTTTACATTAAATGGGGAGAAATATGGTAAAATACAGCATTTATTAGACTTTGCAAAGCTATTCATAAGACATGTTTGTACTTGTATAATACAGGCCCAGAGGAACAAGAATAATTTAATTACAAAGAAAACTCAGATTTAGGTTCCCTGGGGCTCTGAAGATGAAAGATTATTCATGCTGGCATAAAAAGTATGCCCTCCAAATTAGCCTGTTATGGAAATTTATGGAAACATGAAATCAGTTGATTTTTTAAAAAATACCAAAAACTGACCCATTTCTTGCAAAGTTCTTTGTTGTAACTGTACAAAATCTGGCAAGGTAGGGCAAAAACAAAAAAGGGCAAAACTTCAGATAACTTGTATTTTGTACAGTTCTAACCACTTCCTTTGATCCCAAAGGTATGAAAATTAAGCTATTTGTTTGTGCTACTGTGTTTTATGTGTTATTTTACAAATATAGTGTGCATATTTATTAAATGACATTATATTAAGTGAGTTTATGCTGAATCTGGAAGTATATAACACTTCTGTCAAAAAAGTAAAAATTCAAAAAGCCAATGTATGCAACAGGAGGTCTTAAAATACATGATACATACAAAAAAAAGTAGTTTGTATCCAGATGGGATTGAAATGCTATTGGGAGGGAAGATAAAGGTTACCATGAACAATAAATTAAGATAAATTTAGACTGATATGGGTAATATTTATTGAGCTACACATACAGAAGTAGTGTCTCTCAATATGGTGTCGGACCAGAGCCCTCATTTCACTGAGGTGTGCATTTTTCTGTCCACACCCACCAACAAGCTAACATCCACATGACCGGAATGGTGTGCAATACATTGATGATACCATCCCACTTCCTGGAGCCTTACAATGCAACCTCTCTCAAACTTTCCTAATTGTTCAAATTGCTTTCAAATTCTTCTCTGAGGCATACGCAAAGATGCTACCAACATAACAGCACAAGTCAGACTGGAAGCACACGCAACAAGACGACCTTATATAGTCAGTCAGGTACAGCAATAAGGCCCATCCTTGGTTAAGTCACGTGCACAGCCAAGCATCAAACTTAAACCATTTGCATGTCAGACCTACACTTAACTCCTTCTTGGTGCAATCGTTGTTTTGACGATGAGTGTATATAAATGTGTCCATAAATCGATGTTATCCCCCCAACCATCACATAGATTTGTTCAAATCCATCATTTAGCTTAAATAAACATTGGTTGAGCCAAACCAGGTATTGGATGATACCTACAAATAATACTGGGCTGCTGCTACAAGCTAAGGAAAATAGTTAAACAAGCACATTAATCACACTGTGTATCAATGTTATCAGTGTTTTTCTGATCATGCATGTTTATGGGCGTCTCTGGTCAAATTACCTGCCATGTGCGATGAGTAATGTTAGATATTAGCTATGGAGTCACTGACTGTTACTGAGCTTCTTCTGACAGAGCACTGCGCATTTACACAAGACGGATGAATTGATGGCCACAGCCTTAATTATTAACCATAGCTGACGACAGCATTATGGAGATAATGTAAAGAGGAAGAAGGCCATAAAGTGGACCACAAGACAAGAGGGCCAAAATGAGTAGATGTGTGAGTGATGGAGGGAAATATTTTGAATTTCAGCATGCACCATACCTCTTCCAATGTAATTTACAAATAATAGTGCATAAGAATGTCAACTCATGAGATGGTGATCTGTAGTGTGAGTGAAGAAAGAAGTGTTTATCTGAGTAGTGCGTAATGTAATTAGATCCTGACTCATGGAAAAAGTGTTAACCCCACTTTACTATGAAATGTTTAAATCTGATATGTATGTGCTCTTGTCTGTATATGCGTGTATAGATTTACCATATGCATGTGTCCATATGTTAACTGCCAGTGTAATTCAAATACAGCTGTATGTGTTGAAACGCCCAGTGTTGAAAAAATTTACTATTGGACAGGGGCACCAAGTGTTCTGTAATTGCTTTTTAATCACCTTTTTATGGTTTTGTTTAGCAAGTTATTTTTCAGAATATATATGCATGCTATATATATATATATATATGCTACTTTTGATCCTATCCTTTAAAATATAATATTTGCGAATGACCTCTCTTTTGATTGGTTACCTTGTAAAGCAAATTGTTAAGTTCCGAAATCCTTTCACTGCATGTGACAAATTTGGTTTCCGACTACCTAGGAACGCACTTTCACTACGACCCAGTAATTCTGCTATAGATACTTTACAGTAGTCCTGCAATTATTTGAAGGCGGTTGGTGGTTGATGGCAAGCCAGATATACCTTTGTTTTCTGTGAAGCAGGTGCAAAATTTTTTACAGCAGAAATCTATAAGTAAGTGCCGTATAGCCATCCTCTTTCCACCTTAAATAAACCACCTTAAATAAACAACAAATAAAAAAAACAGTGTTTAAGCTCTTGTGTGATAGTCCTCCATTTTCGCTAGTGAGACTGGGCAACATTCTCAGGGCTACACGTTGCAGTTCGCGATGCACCACTGTGAGGAATGGATGTTTTTCCTTCATTGCCAACATGTAAACACCCTATCACTTTAGTATAAAAGGATGGGCTAAATATTGTTTGGCTAAATGAGCTTTGAAGTGTGTATGTGAACATGCCTGTGACATCATAACCATAGAGTAATTCAATCAACTAGCATGGTATAACAGATTTTATAACACAGTGCTAGTCTAATGAAATGGTGCAACCAGAGCCACCGGCCCATGCTGCCTGTCTGGCAGTTTCCGGGGATGGGCGCTCACCCTCAGCTCATGATGGCCCACATACTGCTTGGTCTGTCAGCATATGACAGGAGAAAGATACATTTCTGTTTACTGTCGTCTCTCTCTCTCCTTCCACCCGCACCCCCCTCCCACCCCCCCCTTTTCCCTCTGCCTAAGCAGGCGCCCTCGGCCTGGTTCCAGCCCAGCCAAGCCTTAGGCTGCAGAGAAAAAGCAAGCTGCAGTTGCTGATGGCAATGCAGAGGAGAAACATATTGCGAAATGAACAGTAGGAATCAGCTAATTCCCCTGTACACATATGTACACACACACACACTGAAAGAGGTTGTTCCAAGAAAGTCATATCTTGAATTTGCAAAACTTCTACTTAATTCATCATAAGTGTGCAAAATGTTAACATTTTAAATGTTAAATAGTTGTATTTATATATTTTTAAAGTCTGTCTTCGGGTTCTAAATCAGGACTTCATTTTGTTGGTTAGTTTAGTTCAGTAATAGTTGGCAGCCAAATAGAATTATTATTTGTAGTGTGTAATGGTAATAGTTTGTGAGTTTATATTAAATTATTTTAATTATGTTATTAACCACAAAATGTTAATGTATTGTAGGGTGTCAAATCTTCCATCTTTTAAACAGAATCAGTCGTTTTTTACTGTTTTATTTAGAATAATATATTTCTAATACATCTACTAAAGATTCATTTCTGTGTGCAGCATTTTAAAAGTACGACATGGCTTCCCAGTGATTTTGCAACTAAAAATCCATGGGCATCTAGACCACCCTGTGCATGCAACAGCCCTGTGCGCAATAGTCATCATAAAATGGAGGAATACATTACTGTAGATGTCAGACGGAATAAATTCTCACAGACTTCATGCAGCAAGATAAAAGTACATTCGGAAAGCTGGTGTTTTTCACTTTTCTGTTTTGCTGTTTCTTGGTAAAAGGTTTACTTACCTTACTATTTTAGTATTTTAAAGACTTAACCTTATGTTCAAGTTAGTAAATATGAAGTCAGAGCACATCTGCTAATAAAAGACAGTTAATAATTTTTTATGTTATTTGGAGAACAGGTGGGAAATTTAAGTTGTATTTCCCAGTTGCGAAATTCAGTAAATGTGGTTGCGTAAAGGTTTTCATAGAATTCCACAGACTAAGTCGCCAGTTGAACACAGAGTTGAACAATTGTGGTTTTTGTGAGATTAAATGTTTAACACATATGGATTTTAATCACACAGTCTGTCTCTGAGAGGTTTTTACTGAGGACATCTACAACACAAAACGTTGTGGGTATTGGGTATTAATGCACATAAACCAGAGAACTGATCCTTACAAATTTATTGATTTAAATGTATGATCAAATCATATGTGACATACAGTAGGAAACAAAAATACCCTTGCATAGATCACAGACCATGCCTTTGCCAATATCTGACAAATGAACACGTTAAAACATAATTTTTGTAACAAATGATAGAAAAAAAATACAGTAAGATATGAACAGAGTACAGAAAATGAGTATGCATGATTGTTTCACATGAACATGTGGCTGAAATGGTCACAAATCTTTTTTTTTATGTATTGTAAGTATTCCTACTGGAGATCATTCTCACGGGTACAATATTGTTATTATAACCCGTAGCCTTCCTCACTCAAGATCCTTACACACTGTTGTATCTGTTAAGAAAAGACAAAAATGGAGTTTGACTGAATTAAACACAAACAGAAAATTAGTCCCCAGAACAAAGGGAGAAGACAGTGGAGAGGAAATGAGTGAAACAGCCTCGCGTGCACACGAGAGCAAGGGCTTAAAAAAAAAAACGATGCAACCAGAATATAGTCAATCCTCAGTTTTGAAAGGCTAAGCTCATGCAGTCATAGACCATGCAGATTTTTTTGCGATCAGTCGCTGTTGAGATATGTATCTTTACAGTATAATTTCACAATGGGCTTTAGTTTGGTACCACTGTAT
The DNA here is from genome assembly GCA_024036415.1 of Prochilodus magdalenae. Taxonomy (NCBI): domain Eukaryota; kingdom Metazoa; phylum Chordata; class Actinopteri; order Characiformes; family Prochilodontidae; genus Prochilodus; species Prochilodus magdalenae. The sequence continues at coordinate 15,190 of JAMWET010001379.1, read as the reverse complement.
GGTGTTGAACAATGTCAGAAATGAAAACAACAGACAGTACATTGTTGATGCTAATGCCATTTTTAAACTCTATTTGGTGATAATTGATAATACTAGCTATAATCTTCCTCTATATGTGTCATGGCTTGTCATATGGACCCGTTACTGAGTCTGCTGTAATTTTTAACAAGAGTATGGTTTTCTCTGAACCATAGATATCTTTTTTTTGTGCCACAGAAATAAAACCTAAATAGCGATATGAGGCCACGCAGGTGAAGAAACCAATCAACTCTTCAGTGTCCTCTAACAGGCCACACCCTTGATGACCAGGCCCTTTCCATTGGCTTCACAGCAGATTACCTCCTGACCACTAAGAGAAACAGTAATTACATGGTAATGTAATTTGTTGCTCCGTACTGTCATCTTAAAAGCACTGTGTATAGTATGCTCATCTTTTTAAAGCCTTTTTTAAGAAAAAATCTGAATACTTCTCCAGGGAGAATTGTTGAAACCTTCAGCGGTTCTTGAACAGTGACTGTTACTTTGGATTACACACTCAGGATGATCACGCAAAACTGAAGTTGCTATTTTCTATCCACCATAACCAACGTTAATGTTACTAAATGAAATGTGGCAACAACACTCAGACAAACAAAAAGCAGCTATTCCATTTGTATTCCTGTCCCAGACAGGGGAAAAAGTCTTTTAAGCTGTTACATTGTTACATTACACCTGCATTTCTTTTTTCATAGCCATTTACAAAAACATCCTCTACTTGTATCCTTTCAACAACTAAAACACCACAGCCCTTGGTTAATGTTGTGTTCCTGTGGAAGTCTAAATTCAGCTCCTGTAGTATGGATCCCTAACATCTATTGCTGTTATAGTGTTGGAGTTACATATATGCATAGCACCATATGGCTCAATTGCTATTAATCTATAACTGTTTACAGTTGGTTTGCTGCAACACATACATTTTAAAAGATTGAATTAAATGGGCATAGATTTGACGCTTTTAAGCTTACAGCATGTTCATGAGCTCATTTGTCAAGTAGACTACAGTAATTCTAGAATTTTCTTCTGTATCTAAGTTTACATTGTTATTGTTAACATGGATTCATCTACAGCCGTTTTATAAAAACTCTATATTCAGTTTCCCTGAATTTTTTTCCCCCATCTCGTAGTCCAGTGGATATATAAGCTGCAGGAGGGCACCCAGAAGCCTGCATGTTTTAAATCAGTTTGGCGGTCATTACATTCTCAACCTTATCTTACATTGTTAATTATGTATTATTTATAGTAAGCCATTTTCCTAATTACCATGAGTAAGCTTAACTTAAAGTTAATTGAAAAAGCTGTAACCTTCCTAGTTAGGCCGAAACGTTAAGACAGTCCAACTGACACAGGATTATTTTATGAAAACAGCACATGTTGTAACCCTGTAGTTTTACACACTGCTTTCTACACATTACGTCTTGCAGATCAGGACGCAAATCTTTCCGGCTTATATAGCTAAAACGCTAAAAATGAAACTCATAATAAAGATGAAACCCAAAATGCCAGGACAAAGCATGAGTCTTGATTGTGCGTAGCTAATAGGGGCATAGGTTTAAGGGTCAGGAAACAGTTGCATTGTTGCATTTGTTTTAAGTGCTTCCATAAAGGCTAGTTGTTGGGGGAACTCTGAAAACGAGTTTTTGTTATTGGTATATCACACACTGGCCATAGATTTCCCACATGTACTGGAGCTCTACACCAAGGAGCTAATCCGCTCAACGGCGAGCCCGACGGTGATGACCTCACTGAGGTAGACTCATTATGGCACAACACAAGTCAAAACTACAATGCAAGGCAGATTTTAAGCTCTAAAACATCGCACCCCCCTTTCCCATTCATATGTGGCCCAACCCTAAACTTCTGTCAGGGCCTTAGTGCATGACAACATAAAATATTGAGTTGTGCCATGTTAAGTTCTTTTTTTGTACTCTTATTTCTTTGTACTATACATACACTCATTTTAGTTGTTATGAGCACACGTCCTGTGGCAATTCCACAATATCTGTCTTCCCGAGGCACTTTCACCTATACTGTTGTTGAGAGGGTCAAAAGGCACTAGCAACAAATAAAAGTAATTCTGCCATGATTTATTTTGCATCTCACGAAAATCTAGGATGTCCTAAATATGACTGCAAAAAATAGAAGCATGAATCATAATTTGCTCAGTATTCTTTCTGAGAAAAGGCCCATGCATTGCACTATTGAAGTTATACTGGTTTGGAACAGGTGCTTATATGAGTATATGCATCTTTATAGTATTATTTGTTTTTGTTTTGTTTTTTTTCTGCTTCTTAGACTACTTTTTCGATTAGAAAGTTTACATCCCTGTGTTGGGGCTTGCATATCTTTTTTGTCACATTTCAGAAAATTTCAGGATTCTAAGTCCCTAGTTTCCCTGATAGTAACAACGACACCTTGGAGAGGTGCCTAAATTGCAGTAAGCTATATAATACCGATGTCATGCATTAAATATACTAGGATACACAGTACCTTAGTTGGAATAGGCCATAATGCAGATTATTTTAACATGCTATGATCTCATTAAGATTCTGTTTCCCTTAAGGTTAAACATTCAGTCCTTAAATACACCTAAATGAGAAGTATTTCAAATCATATCAAACCAGTGCACTTCCCGTGGAGACGGACATTAGGGAATTAATGGCTAGGAGAGTAAAGTAAAAAAAAAAAAAAAAAAAAAGATCCATAGAATGAGGTAATGTCTCACGCATGCCGATATCAAAATGAGGATAATCTAAACATGCTTATTAATAAGCTATTTTTCCCCTGTCATTGTGCTGTCTTGCTTCGAAAGGGCATGGCATCGAATCACTTGGTGATATCTAAATTACAGCATCTGCTGGAGAATAGCAGCATTGCGGATGTTCATGAGGAGATGACTTTGTCCCTCATAGCACCCCCGCAGGAGATCAGTCTTGTTCGTATAAGGTGCTTTGCTGGTCAGTAGGTCTGGAGTACTGTGGGGAAGACCACATGTAGGCCAAGCGCTGCAGATGGCTTGGCTCGTCCTTGTGGAACTGAGTATTTTTCTGCATTTTTGCCTTGGATGCACTGTGCAACTTGCTGACATGTAATTTGTGATCCATGCATAATGTTTCAGCAGCCAGCTGGGAACGGCCATCCAGAGCGTCCTCACCAGGGCCTCGAGAGAATTTTGTCTGTTAAGTACGCAAGTTTCTGGACGTGCTGTAAATGATGTACGCTAACTATATATACATATTTATCTGTCTCATGTTCTAATTGCATTTTGTATCTTTTGGTCTGTTCTCCTTTCTTCTGAAAAGTCTAATAGTCGCAATGCAGGAGTGCACTAGGGAATTTAATGAAGCATTCAAATACTGAAGCAGTCAACATCTGACTGAATCTTTACAGTCCCATTGTAAATCTAAACATCTGTCAGCAGCTTACTTTTGTTAACACAGTTTTGATTGGATATGGTGCAGTTGCCAGTTCTGAGGTTGGCCTCTCTGAAGTTGTCTATGCTGTTGTTCATGTCTCCGTCAATTTCCATGTACTCAGACTTGCTGGCGACGGAGGAACTGCGACGGCTTGAATCGGAGTCAGACGCGATGTTGGGGTTGCTTACATTCAAAAGCTGGGCCTGCTCCTCACCCTCAGTCTCCCTATGGTAGAAGTAGTTGAAGTTGGATACGATGACAGGCACTGGTAGAGCAATGGTCAGCACACCAGCGATTGCACACAAGGAACCTACAATTTTGCCCCCTATAGTCACGGGTACCATGTCTCCATAACCTACTGTGGTCATTGACACAACGGCCCACCAGAATGCATCAGGGATACTGCTGAAGTGTGACTCCGCATCCTCCGCTTCCGCAAAGTACACAGCACTTGAAAACAAGATGACGCCGATAAACAGAAAGAATATGAGCAAACCAAGCTCTCGCATACTGGCCTTTAGGGTCTGCCCTAAAATCTGCAGGCCTTTGGAATGCCTGGACAGCTTGAAGATCCTAAACACCCTGACCAGACGAATCACCCTGAGAATGGCCAGCGATGTTGCCTGCTCCCCCTTGCCATCCTTACTATTTGGATCTTCTGCCAGCTCTGTGCCCAGCGTAATGAAATAAGGGATAATAGCTACTATATCTATGGTGTTCATCATGTTCTTAAAGAAGGCTGCCTTGCTCGGACACGCAAGAAACCGTACTATAAGTTCAAATGAGAACCATATAATGCAGAGGGTCTCTACAATGAAGAAGGGGTCAATGAGGATGCTTGGCTTGTAGTAGAAGGTGCTGTTTCCTATTATGAGTTTGTTTCCCTTGGGATCCTGTTTCAGTTCAGGCAGGGTCTCCAGACAAAAAATGACAATGGAAATCAAAATGACCATAACAGAGACTATAGCAATTCCTCTGGCTGGCCCCGAGCTCTCGGGATGCTCAAACAGAAGCCAGATTTGACGCTGGAACTCACGCTCGGGCAGTGGCCTTTCTTCTTCTCGGATGAAGCCTTCGTCCTCCCGGAACTTCTCCATTGCCTCCACTCCAAGTTCATAGAACTTAATTTCCTCCGAGAACATATCCAGCGGGACATTCACAGGTCTCCTCAGCCGACCCCCCGACTGGTAGTAGTAGAGGATGGCGTCAAAACTGGGGCGATTCCGGTCAAAGAAATACTCGTTTCTCAAGGGATCAAAGTAGCGCATTCTCTTCTTGGGGTTCCCTAACAGTGTCTCTGGAAACTGCGCAAGGGTTTTGAGCTGGGTTTCAAAGCGCAGCCCAGCGATGTTGATGACCACTCTCTCACAGCATTCATGATCATCGTGGTCGGGAGGATATGTGTCCTGAGGATGCCCTGGCACGGTTGACGTCTCATCCATGTTATCTCCGGCCACTACGGTCATCCTGCAAGTCCGGGTAGAAACACTGCAGGAGCTGCGGGACTTTCTTAGTGTGACGGAATGGACATCCACTGTTCTTTTCAAATTCTGTCCTGTCCTGCCCACACAACCGGCTTGGACCCCAGCTAGGGGGCTAGCTCACTTTCCGTCAGTGCGTCTCCACTGCGGCTCCACCATCGCTCCTTCCCACTGCATCCGCTACTGCTGCCTCTGTCACCCAGTCAGAGAGAAAAAAATGGATCGAACAGCGGAGATATTTGCCAGCTCAGCAATTTCACTCCACTTATTTATTTATTTATCTATCTATCTATCCCTTTAACAGGGATGTATTTGCATGTGTTTGTATCATTTGAGGTAGTTTACTGGACTAAATCACTAGACACTGAACCACAGCACTTTTTTTCTATGTTCCAGTGCAAATGATGTGACACAATCACTTGTCAGTTGAGCTCCCCGCATGCATGCAGGCTAGGCTAGTTCAGTTTCACTGCTCGAGTGTCACGAACTCAGAAACGAAGAAGCAGTGTGTAATGGGAAGTAAGAAGACAAACAAATCTGAGCAGAGAGATATTTAAGCGGAAAGGCACTACAATATCACAGGAGCTGTGGAGGTCTGGTGCTTACCTTGTGCAGCTCTGCAGATACACTGGCCGGACTGCACTGGGAACGAGCACTTCACGTGCGCTTGCGGGATGCATCCGTCGTATCCTGGGCTGTGTAACAGCTGAGCATCTTCAGCCGTGTTGCATTGAACGGCAATGACAACAAAATGGGAATTCTTTCACAGAGAGATGTCGGTGCTCAGAAAGCAAATAAAACAAATGGCTGAAATCAAAAATAAAAAGCAGGTGAAGCCGCAGCCTCCCGCGCTGGTGGACAGGAGAAAAACCCCACTGCTGCAGCTCAGGGGGTGGAGGGGGTGGAGAGAGAGAGAGAGCGAGAGAAAGAGAGAGCGAGAAAGAGGGAGAGAGAGAGAGATGGGAGATGCATTAAGGGGCAAAACGCGAAGCCCTGCCATTTCCAGACATGACTGCATCAGCGAAAAAATTTCCCTCTCACGAGTAGACAGAGATGACGGGAGGTCTGCTTTATGTGGACACACTGATGGGGGAATGGAGGTGGAAGGTGCTTAAAGAGGGGGAGAGATCGATAACGGGATAGAGAATAATTCCTTAATAATACCCAGCGTGTTGTTGCGCGCGGGCGTGAGAGAGAGAGCGAGAGAGAGAGCGAGAGTGGGGGAGGGGGTCCGACGCAATGCAGACTGGCTCCGCTAACACACGTGGCCACGAGTCCTAACCACACCACAGAAGAAGCAAGAGCGTCTGGGTGCAAGCAGTGGTGCAGAGTCTGATTTACTATGGATTCAGGTGTAGCTACTGTAATTGTTCTCGCCGGTTACAGTAAAAAGACACGAACAGATTGTCTGGGACACTGATAAGTAGCTAAGCAAGCTTCTTCTACTATGCTAACTCGCTGTATTTATGCTGTATCACTTCTTTTTGTACAGGACAAACAACGCATAAAGTAGCACCATGGACAGCGAGATGATGCTGTATCATTTTCTACTGATCACTGACCTGGGGAAAGCGAAACTGGCCTGAAATGCATGTACTGCTGTGAAGTCTGCACCAAAACATGTAGATAGATCTCAGACTAGTACACAATTATTGTTCATAGCTGAGCTAAAATTAGCTAGCACTAATGCAGCTGATCCAGTAAGTCAGACTAGCTGGAGAAGGTCTGGCAGATTTGACTTGACCTGTGGCAGGTTAGATATTTACAAATATACATAAACAATATTTAATTTTGATATTTAATTCAACATTAAATCACACATTTATTTGTTTGTTTATACAATGTATGACTAGTGTTGCATGCAGTAGGGGTTCATGACTTCTGTATTCAGTGGTGCTTGAAAGTTTGTGAACCCTTTACAATTCCAAAATATTACAATTTCCTACATATCTGCAAAAAATGTGGTCTAAAACATAATCAGGTAAAAAATATGAGAATTTGTCATTTATTGAGGGAAATGATCCGACATTACCTATTAAGAATAGGTTAGCCATTGCTTTTAGTGCTTGGTGTTAGCCCCTTATGCAGGAGTAACTGCAGCACCAACCTGGAGGAATGTTGACACATTCTTTCTTACAAAACAGCTTTAACTCAGCCATGTTGGTGAGTTTCCTCACATAAACTGACACTTTCTGTAGGGGTAAAACTTAAACAGACTTTAACTTAGCTATTCCAGAAACAATATTCTCCTTTCACCATTCTTTGGTAAAACAACACGTTGCCTTGCAGCATGTTCTCTTATCTTGAGATTCTGTTTACAGACATGTGTCCCTGGCATTTTCTTTTAGACTTTGCTGGTATAATTCAGCATTCATTGTTCCATTAGTAATGTAAAACCCAAAAGGCCATTTGATACTGCCACCACCATGTTTCACAGATGTAATAAGGCCGTTATGCAGTTTTTGTTTTCTCCAGACATAACACTTTTCATGTACACCAATAGGTCTGTTTTGCTCTCATCCATGCACAAGACATTTTTCCATTGGCCTTCTGGCTCGTATGTGTGATCTTTACCAGTAGATATATGGTAGTGTTCTTTTTGAGGAGCAGGGGCTTTCTGCATCCTTTTATGCACACCATATCTGTTCAGTGTCCTCCTAATGGTGGTCTCATTACATTAATCGTAGCCACTGTAAGAGAGGCCTGTAGTTGCCTGGAAGTTACCTTGGACTTTTTTGTGACCTTGTGGAAGCACCTAGTTCTTGGAGTTAGCTTTGTTGGTCAACCACTCCTGGAGAGGGTACTTGCTCTTGAATTTCATCCATTTGTACACAGTCTGTCAGGCTGTGGATTGAGAGTCCAAAACTATTTAGAAAGGGCTTTGTATTTCTGTATTTACCAGCCTGATGAGCATAAACAACTTATTTTCGTAGGTCCTTAGAAATCTCTTTAGTTTGATGCACTACCATAAACGCTGGTCATAACGGTTTACATACTTATGCCACTCACAGATATGTAATATTGTATCAATTTCCCCATTAAATAAGTAACCAGAGTAATACTATTGTTTTTTGATTAGGTTTTCTTTATCTACTTGCTATATGACTTGATATGATTGCTACGTTTTACGTCATATTTAGTCAGAAATATGTAAAATGTAAAATATAAAGGATTCCCATAAAGGATTTAACTTTCTCATATCATTGCACTATGTACTTTATAACAAACACACAATACATGCGAATAAAAGTAACAGGCCTAAAGCTAGCACTATGGACTGCGAAATGTGGCTGCAGATCATGGGATTAAATAAATAGCAATATTCCTTCTTTCTTTTTTAGAAAAATGTTCCATTGCAGCACTGTGATGCTTTATATTAGAATTTTTTATGGAAATTGACCACCACAGCTGGTTGCAGCTGAGCTGTCACATTACAGCCCCAGATGTCAGTAGAATCCCCAGTGAACAAACAGCAACACTGTAATGTACACTAATCACAGTTTTGCCCTTTTCTAATACAAAGACATTTAGATACGGTACTCCTGACAGTGATTATTAGTGTGCAGCTTGCACACTCCTAGTTCAATTGGATGAAAGTGTTCAAGGTGAGTGTGCCAACATGAAACGTAACCGTGTCAGCATGTGTTTTAAGAAGTAACACCATCTGATGCTGTTTGGTCAGCAGCAGCTGGAGTGAGCTCTTAACTGCTAAATATCATGAATAAGAAATGGCCAGGCTTTTCCAGCCTGCACTTTGCATCTCAATGACTTCCCCTCCATATGGGTTAGTAGACTCACTCAGTCAGCCTCAGTGCATCGCTAGTCGTTTATCAGGACTATTGGCAGTGTCATTGATCTCACCTGATGTACATTATTAATGGAATGTTTTCACATTTTGGTGAAAAGAGTATTATTCATTGTCAGTTGCTTGGACAGATGTTACAGTCTAACTGACTAAATATACATAAATAATTGCACATCTGTCATCATTTTTTTTCTTGCTTGCTTTATTGTTTTATATATCATATATGTTGTTATATATATATATATATATATATATATATATATATATATAAATATAAATATATATATAATATTTTTTGTGTATATATGTCTATATATATATATATATAATATATATATATATTATATACAGAGAGAGATATATATATATATATAATATATATAGAGAAGAGAGACGTATATATTAAAAAAAGAGAGCGCACTACAAAGAATATATATATATATATATATATATATATATATATATATGTAAGAGATTAAATAATTTATATGAGAATAAATAAATTGTACTTAATGGCTTTACATTACCTTGTACTTGTTGGCTGCTTAGAAGGGTTGTCTTTGACTTTTGAGTGTGTTTGTGTGCGCATGCATGTATATTCGTCTATGTGTGTGCGGCCAGCTGTTATCACCCTTTGTTTTCACACAGTTGCACTTTATTTTTCATTTTGCACTTCAATTCAAAATCACTGGACAGCCGGGAGTTTTCCCAAAGTGCTGAAAATGGGCACCCTCACCTTGTTGGCAATACCCTAAAGCTTATGGACCCAATAGAACAGTGATTAAACATTTGAAAGACTGGCTATGAAAATGGCAGAATGTTTATTTATCAAAAATAAGTGTACACAATACATACTTTATTCAAACGTTAGAAAAAATCAACTATTTAAGCTATAAGCTTAACTCGGAGAGAGCATGTTAAAAATAGCATATTATCTCCCATGTTTTGGATTTGGCCAGCAAAGAGAGCAAGTGTACAGCCTTGGCAATAACACAGCTCCCTTTATCAAACCAATATTTTTTCACAGAGCGTAAGGTCTTCACAATATTTTTGTATCAGGTAAACTCTGATACTACTGGCTATTTAAACACTTCCTGGAAAAGTCAGAACACAGGCTTTGTGTTTGTTTCACTGCTTCACTGGCATAATAACAGGTCATACAAACATTATATATTCATTTACAAATACAGTGTCTACATAAGTAGCTATTATCATTCCTGAGTTGGCCTAGGAGGAATAGCGTTACTTCCCCCAAATGGTTTAGTCAAGAAAAACCTTTAAATCAATATTCATTGATCGCTGCTGGTGATAATATTCTCTTCCTTTAGTCTCCATGATCCTGGAAAAGGAAAATAACAACACAGTTTACTTCAGCAAAATTCAGCTTTTAGTCTGGATTGTGGAATTCAGACTGGGAAGAGAGTGAGAGGAGATGGAACTGTTGTTGTTTTGTGGGAGTAGCTTAGAATAGAGGTGTGGTTGTTTTTGGGGTGGAGCTTGGACTGTAGCTGTGGTTTGGCCAGATGAGTGTTCAGTGAAATTCTCTTTTTACAGTTTAGCCGCAAGATGGCGCTCCAGCATCACACATGTGCTGAACGGCTTGCACTTTGTCTCAAGGTGTATGATGTGACTGTTACAATCAGAAAAGGGTTTTCTGTTTGGTGTGTGTGAAATTGCACGCTGATCAAAGCTTGATGGAAATTCAAGATTAGTTTGATGACGTAGCAAAAAAGTCTGTCCATTCTTCTAGTGGCTCAGGAAAAGGGGAATGATAAGGACAGATAAGAGTGTCCTGAGCCTTAAATAAAATATATAAATAAACTTATTTGAAACGTGTTGTATTATATAACACTAATTATTTGTTGTGTATTATACATAAACATGAATGGCCAGTAAGTTTATGTGCAGTCCAGTACAGTCATGACGAATGACTTAGCAATTTCCAATTCCCTGAATACAATCAAGAGCATACTTTCCTCAGATACTGTCAAATCAGATCAACCCTGCTTTAGTCTTTTATATTATATCATATGTATCCCAAAAAAAAACCATATATGTCTCATGCTAGATGTGGAAGGAGCGTAAATTCTGCGAAATTTAGTTTTTAAAGCCGTTTTAGCGTCATTTCATTTGCCTTTCCAGGCTGAAAGAATGAGACTCTTATTGTGCCATGGCTGACTCCATGGCTGACTCCAAGTCCCGCCAACTGCATGTAACTGAACTGTTAACCAATCCCAGCGCAGGAGGTTGCGCCTAGCTTGGGGACATTGGGGATTGTTTGTTGCTTTCGAAATTGCACACTACTATACTACATACTACAGTAGTATGTACCGTGTAGGGCACCCTGTGTGTAGTACACAGTACAGTAACAAGTTCTGACCTACAGTGTAGTATACTAATACAGTCACATGACCAGTTACCTCACATGTACCTCACAGCTGTTATTACTGGATCCACTGTTTAGAGCTAGCTGCGGCTAACGCTGCTCAGGTTACCTGAAATACGTTTAGCTTTTCACTCTAAAACTGATCCTCTAAAGCGTGTTCATCTTTTATTAATCTAAGGCCTGTATATTTTAACTTTCTGTGGCTCATTTTGATGAAAACTTAGCCCAGTACAATCACTACACCCACATTTATACTCAGGAGTTGGCTGTGTTTTGCTCCCCAGTGTTACCTGCCACCATTGTTTTTGGCTGAAGCAGGCTGAGAGCTGGTGAGGCCGCACTGTAAGATGGGATGCAGTACACCATGAAGACAGCTCCCCCTGTATACTAGAAACTCTGACTGCGTCCGAAAGCAATAAGCCAGAATGTGTAGTGTGTCCGAATCCACAGTAGTCATATAGCAGTAAGCAAAAGTTCCCTGGATGACGTACTGATTCCGGTGAGATTTTCAAGTATTTGAGCACAGCACACCGTGCTATCCCATGATTCCACTGGAGCTGTGGAGGCGTTCCAAGCTGAGGAAGAAAAATGGCGGAAAGCGGAACATCGGCTCTGTAAGTGTAAGTAATCTACTACTTTTTGTGCAACACCAAGTAACTTTATGACGTGACGTCTTATGTCAAATGACGTTGGCAAGATGGCGGACGTACTGCGTACTCACATACTGAAAGAGCCTACTGCTTTGCCGGTCGAGCAGTGCACCCTGGGTTCAATCTAATACGTACTGACGGAGTAGGCGATTTCGGACGCAGCTTCTGACTCTGACACCATCTGGGCGTGTTTAGTGTACTACAGATTTACAATTTAGTTGCATACCACGTACTACTTTTAGGTAGATTTACAACACTATGCATTTATACTACACACTTCTCACATACTAAATCTGCCAACAAATATTAATATGCAGTATAGTAGTGTGCTATTTGTAATACAGCCTATGTCGTCATTAGTTGCCGTTGTTTTTAATCCATCCTTTTACCAGTGTAAACCAGCATAGAAGGCTTGCTGATCTGTCATTCATTTCGTTGCACAAGCTTGTTATTTCCTCTGGGTTTTCACACCAGACTTTACTGATTTCCCTGAGCTGTGTTATTGGGGCGTGTTTTCGTGTTTGCGTTCCCGTCACGCCTCTTTTACGCACGAGTTGACAGAAGACAGTAGCCTACTGCTAAGTCCATACTCACATTTGTGCACATTTGAGTTCGCTTGAGTTTTGAAGCTCACACATCCCGTTCAGCTTTTCCTGTGTATTCCTCCACAGTAAAAAATAAAAAATTGAAGTCACGTGGACGAAGTCACATTCCTTCCTCCTCCGCCGAACAGTCTGACTTAATGAGAAGAGATTTTACTCCCACCTTTTACTGTTCTCGTCTAGCAACACGTGCCGCCGTTGGCCGCAAGCTGTCACGTGCTTGTATTCCGTGTCGGTCCTCCATCGTCGTTCTCTCTGTACGAGTCGAAATACCGTAGTTGAAAAGTGGTTGGCAGAACGTCACAATGACCGGACACGGGTCAGGAGACAAGTATGCGTTCAGCACCCCGGCCACCGCCGACCCCCACACAGGGACCCCAACACTATTATTGCCCCGAAGATGGTGACAGGACTCATGTCCACGCATAAGCCAACGGTGTGTCATAGGGTCACCACCGCCCACCAGAATGATGCGGGGATGGTGGTGAAACCGGAATAGGGCTCGTCGGCCTTCGGGCGAAGAAGAACGGCCAGCCTGAGACAGAGCACGACCCCCCAGCAAGAGGAAGAAGATGAGGAGACCGAGGCTCGCCGCATGCTGGCGTGCAGCGTGCCTTGCGTTCCCAGGATCCTGCAGTCCCCTTGTGAGTGAGCGCCGAAAGCTTAATATACGAAAGACCCCGCACAAAGGCGCACTACGCGGAGCACGGGACCGAGGTGTCGGCCTGCCTGCGCGCTGGCGCCCTGCTCAGCCAGCCTCTAGAGCGAGGGCTACGACGAGTAGGGCACGATTGCCAACCACGTACGGGATTTGCGGTGTCATGATGTCCTTCGTAAGAGGCGAGCCGGCTTAACTCGGGCAGGGCGGAAGAAGGCGAACGATCAGCTAGAATGAGAGAACCCCCGCGATGCCACAGCGGTTCTGAGCATGAAAGGAACGGGTCCGGTGTATTACCACGCGCAATCCTGAGTCGCCTGTCGTGGGTGGTATTTGGGCGCACGGGTGGTCAGTTGCTTGAGAACGTCGTTTTCCGCACGGAACTCGGGACAGCTAGGTGCTCCAAGCCAGAAGGATGGCTTGATGGAGATGAGACAATGACCATAAAAAAATGACCTGAGACCAACCGCAATCAACGCGAGCGCCCGCCACTATCGAGCTGGGCCCGGGTAAACTTAGCATAGAGACAGCACCAGGAGCTAGCCTCTGGAAGTCGCGACGCAGGCATCGGCCGCTCCCCTCCTCGCTCGCGAGCCCTTCATCTTCGAATAAAGCCTTTCACACCACGCTCATCTTCGATTCCCGTTAGAAACTTGATCTCCTCGAGAAAAAACCTGACCACGGCGCACAGTATTGCGGGTACGATGCGCGAGACGCAAACGCAATCATGTACTAATTCCGGGTTCACAGTTAGTGAGGAAGGATGGCGATCGAAGCACGTGGAGCGTTCCGGTCGAAAGAAGTACAGAGCGCGCGACTCGCGTCGAAAAAGCGCGTCGCAGCTTGCGGCGCATTCTCACCCAGCAGCCGTGCTTGGATAGGCGCAGTCGGAGTCTACTGCGCTGCGTCTCGAAGCGAAGCCGCAGACACGTGATGGCTACAGCGCTCGCGGACACTCCGACTCCTGGGCAAGAGAAGAGGGCGCTATTGCTACGCTCACAGTCTCGGTCTCCCTTTGACCAACATCCCCCGCCCGGGAGATCGCCGAGGAGCCGACGGTCACTATTGCCAACGAGCGCTGCTGCCTCATCCATGGACTTGCCCTCCGCTGCACAACCTCCCCAGGGGCGCAGCCGTGTGCGAAGTAAGAGGCGCACTTAGCGTAATGAACTTTATTTGGTGGGTCCACTTACAGGTGGACCTTGAGAGTGTAAAAGTAGTAGATAGTTGCTGGGGAGCGAGAAACGGGATCATCCAACACACCGCGGTACCGGACTGAGGGGGATCACAGCTATTTAGCAAAGAGCCCAAACAAGGAGACTGTTGCACATGCGCCGTGACTGAACGAGTGCTTATATTTCCAACCAGTATCTGACAAGCCTCGCCCTGCGTCTTTCTGTATGGCAAGACTTATTATAACGTCTTTCTTTATAGAAACAATACAAGCGTAAAATCTGGAACACTTACAGGGGGTGTTGAAGGACTCAGACTGGAATACGACTGAATGCATGATGTGTGCTGAAAAAACAAAAAATAGAACTGGCAAAACTTAAGTGGTTATTGTTAGTTGAGTAGATGAAACAATGATCACATAGGCGAACAGAAGGTTAGAGAGAAAAGCATGAAAACGGCGGGCAGTGATAACCAAGGAATGAACATATTTGTTTGTGAAAGGAGGAGCGACACAGAGGCACCTGTAGAAAGTAGAGGTCAACATAGAAGCAAAGCAAATCCCAGGCAGATACAGGCTGGGAGAAGGATGGATATCTAAAAAACAGTTAAATGGGTGATGTAATACAATGCTAGAAAAGGATATCCAGAGCCCGCCTGGTAAAAGGAAAATACAAAAAAATCTAGCTTTGAATTATCTTAGCAGTTACTAACAGCGAAACGACACACAAGAAGTTTACACAGTTCAACCACTGTCAAGAAACCTTCACAAGGGATACTGTCCCCTTGTCCGTAGATAAAGGTTTAATAGAATGGTAGGGTTAGAGGTGCGATTCCTGATTTTATGCACTATCAATTTGATTCATGAAATTGTAAATGCTCTTCTAGTACCTCATCAAAACTGTCAATTAAATTCATTTTTTACCTCTCACCTCTTATTATAAGTATGACATCTTTTATTACGCAACATAAACCCCGTTCCCATC
>JAMWET010001378.1:100000-351343 GCA_024036415.1 Prochilodus magdalenae | reverse complement strand
ACCATCATTCTCCAACAAATACTATCATTCTCCAACACCATCATTCTCCACTAAATACCATCATTCTCCAACAAATACTATCATTCTCCAACACCATCATTCTCCACTAAATACCATCATTCTCCAACAAATACTATCATTCTCCAACATCACCATCATTCTCCACTAAATACCATCATTCTCCAACAAACACTATCATTCTCCACTAAATACCATCATTCTCCAACAAACACTATCATTCTCCAACACCATCATTCTCCACTAAATACCATCATTCTCCAACACCATCATTCTCCACTAAATACCATCATTCTCCAACAAACACTATCATTCTCCAACACCATCATTCTCCACTAAATACCATCATTCTCCAACAAACACTATCATTCTCCAACACCATCATTCTCCACTAAATACAATCATTCTCCAACAAACACTATCATTCTCCAACACCATCATTCTCCACTAAATACCATCATTCTCCAACAAATACTATCATTCTCCAACACCATCATTCTCCACTAAATACCATCATTCTCCAACACATACTATCATTCTCCAACACCATCATTCTCCACTAAATACCATCATTCTCCAACAAACACTATCATTCTCCACTAAATACCATCATTCTCCAACAAACACTATCATTCTCCACTAAATACCATCATTCTCCAACAAACACTATCATTCTCCAACACCATCATTCTCCACTAAATACAATCATTCTCCAACAAATACTATCATTCTCCAACATCACCATCATTCTCCACTAAATACCATCATTCTCCAACAAACACTATCATTCTCCACTAAATACTATCATTCTCCAACAAATACTATAATACTACAGTAAACACTGTTTTTTCTTACTTAACACTATTAAGTCTCCACCAAATAGCAACATTCTGTACTAAACACGTTATTGTCTAATGAACACCATAATTTTCCAAAAAAATTATGAATAACTTATTATGAATATCCTTCTATGCTTCTACTACATAACACTATCCTTCAACAGCTAAGACTGTTCTCCAACAAAAAAAATCATTATTATTCTCCAACAAACAGGCATGTTTTCCAGTGAACACCACTGTGCTAATACAAACATCAGGATTCTCCAGTAAAACACTATCATTCAACAAACACTGCCTGCCCTCCAGAAACAACATTTTTCAACACTGAAATGAGGAGCTCACTGTGCAAGTCTGTGGCTTAAGGCACTATTCCCTGAAAGTCAGAGCCTGTATTTTTTCTGGGTTCTTCTCCTAATGTGATTATTTGTAAGCTTGCTACATTTCAACTCAAGCTGCATACTGCAAACACTTACTGCATAACTACACGATGCGTGCCTGTGTTAGTGCAGAAGAGATCATCTCTGCGGTGAAGAAGGCACAAATGTTCCTGCGCTCTCTCCGTACTCTAATCTTCAGATAATGTCCCTTGATGGATGCATTAGTTATTCATTTCAGTCTAAGTGATGGAAGCGGTGATACATCCACGATGGCTTATTAACAGGACAATTGCGAAATTCGCGGGGCTAGAAATCGAGTGGCGCATCGAAGATGTGAAATTGCTTCTGGTGTAACTGCAGTCGTATCGGTGCGGCGTCCGCGCTGATTAAGGAATTAGAGGGGAAATGAAATAGTATAATGTGGAAGATTAAAAGAGGAACATTGGGCATAGCCTGTCCCTTTAGACAGGGAAACAAGGGTGGAGAAAAAATAGCCTTATCTGTGGAGAGAACGAGCAAGCTTGTTTAGTGGAGGTAATGCAAGAGAGAGAGATAGAGAGAGAGGGAGAGAGAAAGAGAGAGAACAAAATGGAGAAGAGTACAGAGTCCTCTACTGAAGGAGTACCCTAAAAGCTCCCACAAAAGTGCCCCTAATGTACACTGAAGAGGAGCTACAGCTTGTTATAGTGACGAGCTCTCGGCTAATCCCTTCAAACAGCTCCAGAAGAGCCATGAATATCCCCACTGTACTGTTTCCATTATTAGTTTGAAGCTGCTTTGGGTCTGAAAGGTCCATGTAATATAATTTTTGAGTCTTATTTTTACCCTGAGGTTCATTTATAACATTTTCAGGCTTTTATGAACCAAGCATAGTACTTTTTGTGCTGTAGTTAATTTTTCCATGGCTATTTTTCAAACTCTCTCAATCCATTAGAATTCAAAAGGCTTTGCTTTTAAGTCTTGTATATGCAAATGAGATATATATTGATTGACTGTTCTGTTTTGTGCCTCATTTGAAACATAAGCCTTATGCTTTCCAAATGACTTCATTGTGAATAGGTGGGGCTTAACTGCTGTAACTGTACAGGTGCATGCACTACGTTTTTTGTGACATCCCAAAAACAATGAATTCACACTGGGCTGTTCATGCAGCTATATATGACTATATGATTAAATGTAGGGTGAATTTGCCATGCACATTTTTACAACTTTAGTTTCATAACAACTGTGTGACATCTGACCGTGTTTGGAATGCACAGATGGGGCGGATGTTCTCTCTGCTTCCCTGATTGTTCTCTATGGACACTCTCTGCTTTGCATAACAATCCCTCTCCAACCCCCTCCCACCCTGCGGGACTCCTGATTAGCAGTAACTGGCTGAGCAGTTTGTCAATCTAGCTGGTCGTCAGGGAAGCTCAATACAAGGTGACCTCGCCTCCCCGCTACATTTCTGACAGCTCCCTTTCAGAACGAGGAACGACCGCCATCTATCACCAGGGAAGCAATTAATAAAAACATCAACCCACGTCTATGGTGTCATGCAGTTGAGTCCGTCATGAAGAGGTACCACGAAGTTGTAAATAGCCTTGAAAGAAAAATGGGAAATGGATTACAGCTGTTTACACTCACCATCCACTTTATAAGAAACACCTATCTTGTACCTCCAGTTACTGGCCACATTATTAGAAACATCTACATTGTACATACATTCAATGGTCACCTTAATAGAACCACCTACATTGTACATCTACTTACTGGCCACTTTATAGGAAACGCCTGCCTTGTACCTCTACTTACTCGCCAACATGGATTTGACATATCATACAGTACTGTGGAAAGGTGGGATTAGAGCTTAAAGAGTTATTATTATGGCTGCTTTGTACAATAAGGCTGTGCAGTTTGGGGGGTTATTTTTTAGACAGTGTTTGAGTCAGTAAATAAATCACATGTGCCTTTTAAGACACTTATTTGTAAAAGTAAAGATGTACATCTCAAGAGTGCAAACCCTGCTGTCCTCCACAATTCGTCATGAGTATGAATGTATTAGACACAGCGGTGTTTCTGGAGTTTTACACAGATCGTTGTCACTGCTAGGTTGGGAGTGACAACCACCTTAAAATATCCAGCCAAGAGCGACTCTGTGGTCAGAAACAGACTGTTGATAAAGGATGACCACAAACTGTGCATCAACAGATGGGCTGCAGTCTCACCAGTAAGGTGGAGCTACAAGAGAGGAGCTACTGATAAAATGGCCAGGGAGAGTGTAGAAGACATGAGCATGAAAAGATGGCAGAAGACAAGATCCCTTAAATCCTTTCTGGATTATATATTTGCACTGTGGGTTCAGGGATCAGCTATGTGTTAGCTAAATTAGCTGGTCAGGCTTACAGCCACTACACTGACCTGTATCCTCTTCCAGTTGACCCGATTACTCTGCATCTAAACAGGATTGGCCTCTTCTCTCTTCCCTACAAACATGAGCACAGCACTGTAGCGGTTATGCCAGGAGGCAGTGTGGATTATCAGGGGGAGAAATCTAAGAGGATTAGGACGGGAATGGAATCAGTGATAATACACTGCCACCAAAACAAAGCTTTAGGCCTTAGGCTGAGTTACAAGCTGGCAGGACTGTGGTTCACAGTGGGGACGGGACGACTTTTTTGCTCTCTAACAGACTCACTTTACATAACAACTAAATAACATATAGGGTTAATATAACAAAAATATATATTAAAAGTACATAAGCTGAAGTAAAATAGATATTTTAGTATTCAATTAAATTTAAATTGAGCAATTTTGGCCAATATTTGGTGTTATTTTGAAGTGCATATTGTTATGTATAATTCATAAAAACTATTGATTGAAGATTCCATTTTGTCACTAATTATTACACTACTCTGTAAAAGATTTCAACAGGTTCAACTCAAAAACTTAAGTTCAAAAGCTCCTTTAAAGGTAAATCAAATTGGAATTACTATTTACTTCAACTCATGATTTTATGTACTAGTTTGGCTTCACATTCTTTTCTGCAAATTGATTTGACTATAGCCTATAATACATTGTATATATAGATTGTTGTTGGCTTTAACTTGTTTAAGTTAAAGGACATTTTGATGGGTTGTTACAAACATTTCCTGGCAACATCCATTTCTATATTGTTTCTCCTCTCCTTCAGTTTGAGTTACACCAACAGAAGTGGACCGAGGTGGAAGATTTATTAAGTTGGACAGACGTCTACAATCCAACAACTCCCAAAGTTGACTGTTTTGAGGTTAACTTGCACTCACCATCAACAACAATGTGACTCAACCATTCATTCCGGAATAGTAGGAACACACTATGGGTGTTGAAGTTAGACAACATGAAGAGGGTGAGTAAAACAGAAAATGCAAATAGATGTTCCCAGGAGTCAATGGTAAGTAACACTAATCATGGTGCCCTGTTTATTTGACAACTTCAGATTTTCACTATATTAAACTAACTTTGAAAGTTAAAAGACTAGAAATGTAGTGACAATTCCAGGTAATACTGTGAATAACCAAAACACTAGCCAGTAAATGACTCGCAAACATAAACACAACACACTCTCACTTGCTGATCTTCTAAACAACCTAAACCATCCCACTGTGGGTTGGTGGGTACTGGAGCCTATTCCAGCATTCTACAGGTGGAAGTCAGGAAACTCCCCCAGACACCCTGGCCAGGAATCAAACCCAGGCTTTTCCCAGTGCTCTAACATGCCATCTGGCTATACACACATAAATCATATTTTTCATTAGAACAAAGACACTTTTTACTTAAGTGCAAAAAATGTGTTTTAATGAAGCCTGTGTTGCACACTGATTTTGGGACACATTTACTTCTCAACAATTACATCTGACAGCTCATTATGTAGCCATGAGAGGATGCAGAACTCAAACTCTGTTGATGTGAAAAATAAACTCATGATAAAATCTTTCAACTTCATTTGAAAAGAAATTAAAAAAAAGAAAAAATCAACACTGAAAAAATACGGTACAAACCAATTCTAAGCAGATTGCACAGCACTGAACGTGGAGTTGACTTCTCTCACAGTACTGTGGAGGTAAAAGGTGGCAGTAGAGCTTAATGAGTAATTAATATGGCTGCTAATGGGATGAGGCTGTGCGGTTTGAGGGATTTATTTTTTTATACAGCGTTTGAGTCAGTGCATAAATCACAGGTGACAGATGCGATGGAGACAGAAGGATCCATTCATCATGGGAGAGGAGAAGAAAAACAGTCTGCTCCTGTCTGACAACACTTACTGTATATTAGTGTACACTAAAGGGAAAAGGAGTTGTGTTTAGCATCCCAGAGCAATACACTCTCTGTTTATTGAACAGAAACTTCACCATTCCCCTAAGATCAAACAACTCAGTGCCTTAAAGCCCATCTCTATGATTTTAGAAAAGTCCTCCACTGAGTATCCATGGCTGTCCATTTGCTGTATTTGTCTTCTTTAGCCAATTAAAATCTGCCACAGAGTGGCTGGTGATTATGCATATCCATGTTGGTCAGTAGAAAGGACTGATGTGTGGAAATGGATCGCTCTGTGTGCTGCCTTGTTTTGTATCACTGTATAAAAGTGATGGGATGAGACAATACCATTCATACTGATACAGTTTGATATTGTATGAAAGTATATAACACATTTCTGTCTTTATTTAAACGTTCCAACGTTTAGATCTCTCGCACTGCCCTCTCAGTTTTGGAGGGAGACAACATGCCGGTCTACACTGCCTATGTTTAATTAAGCAATAATAAACCTTGAGGTTTATGCTATAACATGAGATATTGGCACCGCAGTGATAGATCACTACACCAGTGCAAGTGTAACATTATAGCACAGTGTAGTATTGCAGTTAAGCCGCAGTTCTGTTATCACCGTTTATTGTTACATCTTGAGCTGGAGAGGACAGAAGACATATTTGTTTGTTTATCAACCTTCTGGGAGGTATGAGTTTCATTCTAACAGGCACCCCACTGCTAGACAACATCATTAGTCTGGGTTCTTCAGTTATCATAGTCGAGAAGCAGTTCATCATTTCCTATCATCAGGATTACAAGCAACAGCTAAAACATGAGGTGACATTACAGGTTATATTAATCCCAGCGCTACACACACTGCCAAAGCTCTTACTTATTCAAAACATACTTTTATGTGAAGCTTTGAACTCTGCTTCATATTCACCCTCGCTGTATTCAAATTATCCACTCTACTTAAAATGGTGCAGCAGGTTATGCTTTCTCTGCTTGGCCTATCTAATTCTAGGTCTCGAACCATACAAGGTGCCTCACCTAATATCTACCTACATGCCAACCTACCTACCTAGCAGCATGATGAGTACTGCTTTACTATAAGCTCACCATGTCTGTCTTTAGTGGAGCTACGTGCAGTTTGGGAGACTGTGTGAATAACACACAGCGATTAATACAACATGTGAAACACGGTATATGAATTCTGGCATCTTTATTGGTATAATTCTATCATGCTGCGTTATGACGGGTGTTTTTGTGCTGTAAGCACTGGGGTCTTTGCTGGATTATGTGCGTATGTAGCCCAGTAATACTTGTGTGACAGTGTGCCAATCTTGGCACTCATTGAACATCTCTCAGCTAATCACATCACAGGATTGGAACTAACTGTGGTATAATCCTAGGTTAAGATTATCCACAAATTCATAATACAGAAGCATTTTTTTATATTTGTAATTTAATCCTATCTTACAGCTTCTTATTTACAGTTAGAAAATGTTAAACAACACATTCGAGGTGGATAAGTAATTTTGCTATCTGTTACCAAGCAACTGACCATGTGTGCACAGCTGAAACGGAAACACCTAATTGAATAAATGTTTCTATTTCCAAAGTTTTCCAACGTTATTCCTTTCAGTAAAGAGCCACGTGTTCAGCTCCTCATCAACATTAACACATTAAGAGGGAAGAATGGAGTGGTGGTGTGAAGTAAGGAAGGTGAAGTGGTGGAGAAGTCCTGGTTCCCTTTGAATTGTGTTTAAAATTCATGATGAATGAACAGGAAATAATTCGACATGGCTGAACATGAGTAAACAAGAGTAGGAATGTTTTTGTTTTTCACCTGTAAAATGACAGTTTTGATGATACAAGGTCTGACAGCAGCAGTGAGAGATATTGAAATCTGTGCATGAAAAGTATTTTGTTGTTCTTATGAAGAAGACCTTATAGGGACTGTCTGAGTGAATAAACACTTGCTGTTTGCAGTTGTCTTGAAAGGATGTCAGATCTAATGGCAAACTTGCTATGTTGCTAATGGGATTGTAGTGAGAAAAAAAACACAGAAGTTTTTATAAAAGCTACTTACAGAATATGCAGAACTTCCTCTATGGTCAGCTTCTCTGGTACTTCAGATTACTGAAGAGAGAGAGAGAGAGAGAGAGAGAGAGAGAGAGTTAAAACCTCATGCAGAAGTAAAAAACTAATTAGAAGACCTTTTGTGATCATGTGTTTCACCCACATTCTGTTCTAACACTCATAGAGACCAGAGAGGTTTGCATGTTAGTTCGTGTCAGTTGAGTCTTGAGTTTTTGAGGTAAGATACTCAACTGAGTTTTTCTTTTTCTAACAGTTCAATGGTAGCAGATAAAATCAGCTGTGATTAATATTGTTATAAGTGTTCAGTAGTCTTGCAAGTACTGACGTTGAAAGCGTATTGTTTTGTCTATTGTCTCTGTACTCCTGGGTAATGTGCTGCCGTGTGTGTTGTACCATGAAGCCTGAAGAATGACATTGTGTTCCAGTGCGTACTAGTTACATAGAGCAATGACCAAAAACACTCGACTTTGAGTTTTATAATACCTCTAGCCTTCAGCAGTTTAGACCTGCTCATTAAATGGACAGCAGTTTATCCCCAGCCACTCAGCCTAGAGCAGTTTGGTCCCACCCACTCAGCCTGTTTAGGCCCACCCTTTTAGCCTGCAAGAGTTTAGACCCACCCATTCAGACAACTACAGTTTAGCCCTGTCCAATAAACATACAGCAATTTAGCCCATCTATTCACAGTGAAGGAATAGCGTTAGGAGTGTCTCTGCCTGGACTGGTGTTTGAATAAGACGCAATAAAGGACAGACCATCAGAACAGGTCACACACATCACATCAGAAGAGAAGAGGTCATTTACAAATTTCTGTCCTGAAGACTACACAGTCCTATATGATAAAGAGAGGCTGGAAAATGATATGGTGAAAATAAATAAAGACTAAAGTAAAATGAAATACAAGAGAAGTTTAGAATCTGGGCTTTTGTTCTGAGGTGCTCAGCAATTAACATAAATCATATATTGTTCAAAGAAAACTATAACAAATGAACCAGTCTGAACAACAGAACACAGGTCAGCCCCCAGTTATCGAGAGACAATAACACACAAACCTTCCCCCTAATCCGAACATTCAATTAGAGATGTTTTGAGTAACAGGCTGCCCAGGGCCTGGAGGCAAAACCGTAAAGTGAGCCAATATGTTCTCCATTAATTAACACAGCGCTAAATACCACCGACTTTTTCTGTTTTAATAAAAAAAGAGGGAAATTAAATTACTGCGTCTGAATGTCCATGCAAAGAGGCGTACAGAGAAAAGTCCATACAAATTAAATAGGAGGCAGAAGTGGGTTTGTGCTCCAGAGAATTAATGCACTTTAATAGCAATAGAGCCTGGTAATTACACACGGCGTAATATTATTAATATTGTATTGTGCTCTTTAAAACTGTCTGTGTGCTTACTGCTGCAGAGAGGGAAGTCTCAGTCTCAGATTTTAACATTCAGCCTGATGGGTAATCTAACACAGCAGTAGGACTAGATATCAGTATTATTAGATCAGATTATTTATTATATGAGTTATAATCCTGCCGCTGTATTAGTCCTCAAACACAAACACACCACAGCCTGGTTATATACATTAACCATATACACTGGCTTCCTCTAATTTCTTTTTCTGTTTGGCTTTCTGTATCTTTCTTTCTTTCTTTCTTTCTTTCTTTCTTTCTTTCCTTTCTTTACTTTTTTGCCCTGATGTATCTTTTTTGCTTTCTTTGTTGGCTGTATATATCCTTCTTTGATTAATTATTTTTGCCCTTGTTTTGTCTTTCTTTCTTTCTTTCTTTCTTTCTTTCTTTCTTTCTTTCTTTCTTTCTTTTTGGCTTTATGTATTTTGTCTTTCTTTCTTTCTTTCTTTCTTTGATTTTTTCCCTTTCTTTCTTGTAACTTTTTGGATATTTCTTGCTTTTTTTGTTGGCTGTATTTATACTTCTTTCTTTTTTTTTCTGTTTGGCTTTATGTATCTTTCTTTCTTTCTTTCTTTCTTTCTTTCTTTCTTTCCTCTAGTCTTTGTTTTTTCTTTCTGTCTTTCTTTCTTACTTTTTTGCCCTGATGTATCTTTTTTGCTTTCTTTGTTGGCTGTATGTATCCTTCTTTGATTCATTATTTTTGCCCTCCTTTTGTCTTCCTCTTTCCTTTCTTTGCCCTCCTTTTGTCTTTCTTTCTTTCCTTCTTTCTTTCTTTCTTTCTTTCTTTCTTTCTTTCTTTCTTTCTTTCTTTCTTTCATTCTTTTTGGCTTTATGTATTTTCTCTTTCTTTCTTTTTTTTGTTTCTTTGATAATTTTTTCCCTTTCATTGATTTTTTCCCTTTCTTTCTCTTGCTTTCTTTGTTGGCTGTATTTATACTTTTTAATACTTAAAATTTTTTTCTTTTTTTCTTTTTGGCTTCATGTATCTGTTTTTTTTTGTCTGTCTGTCTGTCTGTTACTTTCTTTCTTTCTTTCTTTCTTCTTTGTATATTTCTTTCCCCCCTTACTCTGTCTCTCTCTCTCTCTCTCTCTCTCTCTCTCTCTCTCTCTCTCTCTCTCTCTCTCTCTCTCTCTCTCTCTCTCTCTCTCTCTCTCTCTCTCTCTCTCTCTCTCTCTCTCTCTCTCTCTCTGTCCCTGTCTCTCTCTCTCTCTCTCATTCCCTCCCCCGCTCTCTGCCTGTAAGTAGATTATATTTTATTTGCCTGCAGATGTACTGGATGTCACTCTTCATTATTTAACTTCCTGACTCCATTTCCAGGCTCGTATACTGGACGCAGGGACAATTTCTGCTCATTTAGGCTGATTTATCATACGCCACTGACCACCTACTGGACGATTAAATTAATGCCAAACCAACAGGCTTCATGCAAATAAAACCATTCCAAAACCAAATGAGTCTTAAATGAAGCAGCTCTTCACTCGCTGATAAAAAGCAGCTAAGAGATGGACACACTGCAGGCTAGTACTGGCCAAATGAAATAAGGAGATAATTCTGATAAAAATCTCTACATTTATACAGGTCTCTCACTGCAGAGCCTAAAATAGTGTCTACACTCTGAACATCACTATCTAGGGTGGGACCAGTACTCCATAGAGGTGTTCGACATTTGATAGAATTGCAGCTACTGATTATAACTAATATTGCTAAATTATATTTAAATTTATTGATTATTTACTCACACTGTTTCTCACTGTTACTGGTCGACAATTTAATATTCATGTTCATCTGTTAATTTGAAACTTCTCAACATTTTGGCTCTTATCACCTACTTCAGTCCACTAATGCTCCCATAATCCCACTATAGACACTAATTCACCATATGCCAGTAATAAAATCTTGCAAACTTGACTATAAAGTAGGCAACAATTCAATTTTAAATGAATGACATGCATGTGACTCATCAGTACATCATAAACATGTCCTAACCATTAAAATATATAATAATAAACATGTCCTAATCATAAACATATATAATAATAAACATGTCCTAATCATAAACATATATAATAATAAACATGTCCTAATCATAAACATGTCCTAATCATCAACATATATAATCATAAACATGTCCTAATAATATACATATATAATAATAAACATGTCCTAATCATATACATATATAATAATAAACATGTTCTGATCATAAACATGTCCTAATCATAAACATATATAATCATAAACATGTCCTAATCATAAACATATATAATAATAAACCATCCTAATCATAAACATATATAATAATAAACATGTCCTAATCATAAACATGTCCTAATCATAAACATATATAATCATAAACATGTCCTAATCATAAACATATATAATAATAAACCATCCTAATCATAAACATATTTGCAAATAATAAAATAACATGGTCCTAATCATAAACAATGAGGCTCCATCTTTCCCCCAATCATCCATTAATGGCATGTTTAATCATAAACATATATAATCATAAACATGTCCTAATCATATACATATATAATAATAAACATGTCCTAATCATAAACATTTATAATAATAAACATGTCCTAATCATAAACATACATAATAATAAACATGTCCTAATCATAAACATACATAATAATAAACATGTCCTAATCATAAACATATATAATAATAAACATGTCCTAATCATAAACATATATAATAATAAACATGTCCTAATCATGTACATATATAATAATAAACATGTCCTAATCATAAACATGTATAATAATAAACATGCCCTGATCATAAACATATAATAATAAACATGTCCTTATCATAAACATATAATAATAAACATGTCCTAATCATAAACAAAACTGAATGGACTGTTCGGTTCCAATCTAATGTAATCTAATGTACAATATGGCATGCTGTAATATACTATAAGACTTGGGATTGTGCTATATAACAAAAACTACAGTACCTGCACCGGAGTACAGCTGAAACAAAGGAAAGCATTTCATTTCATGTAAAATGTTAATGCCAGATATAAGTTACCTAACAGATATAAGTTGACGCCTCTAAAATGAAGACTGTATTTCAGAGGTCCTATTCAGTTACAGTCATGATAAATGAAACCCACATGAATTGATCAAGCAGGTCTAATCAATGTTTTTAACGTTTACAGATTGGTGCACAGTTGATTAAAACAGCTCAACACATTAAACACACAAATCAATTGACGGTAGTAAAACCTACTAAATGATTCATTCAGTCTGGTTTGAGTGGTGTGATTAACAGGTGGACTGAGAGCTGCAGACTGGGATTCAGCACCACATGCTGTGGACAGCGACCACAAGTCCTAAAGAGACCTGTCATCAGTCTCTTCTTTCTCTCTTTCTTTCTTTCTTTCTTTCTTTCTTTCTTCCTATCTTTCTTTCTTTCTTTTTTCTTTCTTTCTTTTTTTGTATTGCTTTATTTTCGTTCTCCTTATTTCCTTTTTTCTGATATTCAGCACCACACTCTGTGGACAGCGACTACAAGACCTAAAGAGACCTTCTTTGTTTTGTCCTTTATCCTTTAATCAGTCTCTTCCTTCTTTCTTTCTTTCATTTCTTTCTTTCGTTTTCTTTCATTTCTTTAATTTCTTTCTTTCTTTCGTTTTCTTTCATTTTGTTCATTCTTTCTTACTTTCTTTCTTTCTTTGATTTCGTTCTTTCTTTTGCTTTATTTTCTCACTCTAGAGAAAGTGCTATTTAGCACTAGAGCCTGCGGACAGCGCACACAAATGGAAAAGTCCTCTTTCTTTTCCTTCTCATTTCTACACATTTTTTTTTCAGTTTTCTCCTTTACTTAGTTTTTCTCCTCTTTACTCTTTTGTTCTTTTTTAAATCTTTTTCTTTTTATCTGTTTTTTTTTTCTTTTGTCTTTCCTTTCTTTATTTCTCATTTCCTTGTGTTTTCTCATGTTAACTTTTTTTCTGTAAGTTTTCTCTTCCTCAAATTTTCTTCTTCTTTTTTCTACTCTTTCTTTCTTTTTTTCTTTCTTTCTTTCTTTCTTTCTTTCTTTCTTTCTTTATTTATTTATTTATTTATTTATTTATTTATTTATTTCTGCCTTTCTTTCTTCTTCGTTTACCCCTTTTTCCCAGTGTTATCATTGTACCCTACACCCTCCTACATTCTCTAAACTTTCCTTTTCTTTCATTTTCTTTTTCTAATCCCTTCTATGCCTTTTCTTATGACAAACTGATCATGGAGAACACACACAGAAAAGCTTTAGTGAAGGCCTGAAAGGGTAACAGAATCTCAGTTCATTTACTTCACTGTTCTTGTCTGATCTGTAATGCACATGTAGTGTTCTGAAGCCTCTAAGTCACTGTGGAGAGCTCTGACAGCCCCCGTTGCTGCTTAAGTCTCTCCAGCTCTATTTTCCTCTCTCTGACATTTTCTATTCACCATCACATGCTGATACACTGTACGATCCGCTCTCATGACTCAACATCAAATCTGCCTGACAAAGGCCACATGCTAAACCCTTCAGACCACATATACATCATGCAAAAACAAGCAGCTGAGGAAATGCTAATGACTACAAAGTGACATTTCACGTTGGGTTAAAAGACTTGACCTGTGTAACCCACATTATGCTGTTTTTAATAAAGGAAAACAATGGAAACTCCCCATCCACTAGCCCTTACTCACTGGTCAGTTTCTGACCACAGAGCTCCTCACACTGTGCTGTGGACCAGCACCCAATAAAATCTGGACTACAGCAGATACTGGGCTTAGAAACTGACCAATGATAAGTTGGATAATAGGCTTATATAGTAAATGATAAGAAGGCTCTAATGAAACCGCAAAGTAGGCATATGAGTTATGACATAAAACATGTAGGATTTCAAGTTTTATGACCTGAACAATAATAACAGCTTCTTTAATGTTTAGTTATCATTACACACCTCAGACAGTTCAAATGATCCATATGCACATCATTTTCTCTGATTTCTCTGCTTTTCTTTTCCAGGATAAATTCTTCTCTTCATGCAAGCGTCCATATTGGTCCATATTGCTATTTTAACAAAATCTTCACAGGATAGGCCAAAATAGTCTTTAATGTAGGTTATTGTGACATCAGGTTATTTCTAATTTCCATTTTACCGTGTTCACCTACTGTAAAGGACATCTGACGTATCAAAAAGCACCCTGGTCTTGGTTCTATCTATATCCAGTTAATCCTGAACACTTTCTGTCCACAAGTGTCCAGAGCATCCTTCTTACCAGTGAATTTAGCTGGTTACTCATTGTGGCTAGAGAAGCTTACTTGTGCACTCAGCTTGTAATATATCTATAGATAAATAATGACCAGCAGAATGGGATACTCTGCACATGCCCAGCAACAAGTCTTGACTAGGGGGGTGTAAAGCCCCCGGGCCCCATTGGGCTGTGGAGCAGTGGAACTGGGTTCTCAGGAATTCTGTTTGTGCAAATCATTAACAATCTAAACATTTCACAAGATTAGCATGCTCTTTATCTCCACCGTTGTTTGCAAAAGCTATTGACCCAGTGGCTATATCACTTCATCAGCATGGCGGCTCCAGTGGTAATGTTTGTAATGGTATACAACACAAAGTATTTGCACACGCAGGCAATCTTTTATATTTATCCAATTACAGACCTTCAAACCCTGCAGTGCTGCTTATGTTAGGGACATGTATACATTTATCAGAATATATATTTAAATAAGGGGTTAGCATTTGCTGGTAAATTCTTCAATCTTCTAATCCAGTTCAGTGTCTTAAAAAGGCTCTTTAAAACAATGTCATTAAATTTAAATGCAGCTATGTTTTCTACAAGGAAAAACCTTGTTATACAGAACCTTTGCAAAGTAGGCTCATAGAAACATCCATACCTTTGCCAAGCTTCCAAGCCAGCTGAGCCAATACCCAAATGTAACATAAGAGCTACTGATTGTTCAGAGAGAATCATGTCTATTATCCTAAACACTTCTACCGCCAGCTAACAGGTTAGCATATCCACTTTGCATCTTTGAGCAAACAGAATCATGTCATCATTTAATCTATAGTGTACTACCAAACTTTTTTTTTTTTTTTAATTTGGTTTTGCAGCCGTCAGATGCTTCTGAACAAGATTTCTCTGCTTCATAGCTTCACAGTTACTAGTAGAAATGCATTAATACCGTTTTGTATTGGCAGACTCTGTTCTTGTTAGTGTAAGAGAGTGCAATTAACCTTATCCTGCATTAGCTAGCTATGCTAACAAAATTAGTTAAGTGAATTGGGGAGAACTGCAGTGGAGATTTTTGTTCTTAGTCAGAAGAGTTGCGAGTGCAGTAGGTTGTATTGTTGTATTCCTGCTTCTCTGTCACCCAGTGACAGCAGGAATAACATTTGAAGCTAACGAGGCCGAGGTTGTTAAAGTCTGTTCGGTTGGCTGAGCTGTAGTTAAATGTACTCAATGTCTGTTAAGCAAGTGTGATTTTAAAAATCTTGTTCTTTGGGGACACTATACAAAATAGTCAGTCTATGCTTGTCTCTACAGACAGCTCTGTGTACAAATAAAGTTGGTTAGCTCTTTAAAGAACAATGGTTTAATGGGCAACCAAAGGTAATTCACTTTTAAGAATATACAGACTGCTTACATAATTGATTCCCTGCAGAACTTTTCAATTAAAGGTTCTTTGGGGAACTGAAAGTTGGTAAACTTTATTTTAAGAATCTTTACCATTTTAAGAACCTTTACATAGATAATTCTTTAAAGAACCATCCAAGGTTCTTTAGGGAACCAGAAGTGGATTGCCTTCATTATAAGGATACACCAAAGCTTTACACAGTTGTATCGATAAATTGCTTAAAGGAACGACTTTTGGCTCCTCTTTGTTAAAAGTGTGGCTGTGTAGTTTATGGTGAAATTTGTTGTAAGGTATGTAGAATAGCTTTTATCATAGATTTTGTCATAGTTAGTTTGTAGTTCATCTGCACTGGGTTTTGTACCTTACATTGCATTTCAGACTCAGTTAGTTGCAACTCTGTAATCCTGTTCATTTTCAATTTTCTTCATTCATGATTTTTACTTTTTGAATCCAGTTGACACCACTGTTCTGTGCATTAGCCTCCTGAGCTAATTAACTCAGCTTTTACCAAATATTCCAGGCACTGATACTGATAGGGTATCAGGTTAAACAATCCAGATAATACTATAAAAAACAGTTTTTAAAGTGGGATCAAGGGGTTAATGGAGATAATAATAGAATATAAGCATGAAATTGAACCTGATTGACTGGGTTCAGCTTTAGTATCACATCAACAGCAGATGGCAAAGGTGAAGCAGACAGCGAGCATAGTGAGACATACCAAATCCTCAAAGGAAGAAAAAAACATTTTTAGAAAGAAAATAAGTCCCTCAGGCATGCGATTCTCTTCTTGTATCATCGCTGAAACACTGCATATAAATGAGGACATGCAAAAGAGCTGTTAGGTGTAATAGAGGTTAAAGCTGAAGCTGCCTGCAAGCAAAACACTTCCAAACCTGGGCCCATATTTCTAAATTCTGAAAATATCTGGATTTAGGAGAACTATGTGATGACACTCAGGTAGAAGAGCACTACAGAGGAGCAACATGCAAGCAAGCAAGCCATAGAACAACCATTGTTGGTTACCTAAAGAATTTTCCAATTGCTGCTTCTTTAGAGAAACATATTTGTGAATGAGATGTGAAAGTAAAGCTTCTTCGAAACCATGTAACTTTTGTCCAACAGACATACATTATATCAAAGTCAAAATCATATATGTGCCTTTTTCATAGTGTAGGCAAAGAAACTTTAACCTTCTGAGACCCCAGCGTCCTAATATGAGGACATTGCATTTCTGCTTCTCTGCACCATGATACTTTTAAGTGTTGACCCTTTGGGTGGTCAACGGACATGGTTTTTTGTCAAAACATCTTACTGTACAAAGACAATGTTTAGTTTATACTTGTTTAGTCCTACTAATCACAAACAGCTAGGAGAAATGAAAATTGCACACCAAGCAAGTCCGGGTCTCAGGAGTTAATAGTTTTAATAATAATAAATATTGTTGAACTGAATACTATTTGTCCTGAACGATAAGCTCATCAGACAAAAGATTAGTCACTTATAACTGAAATATACCTAATAACATGTAATACCCAAAACAAATAACTGTGATTAAATTTGGCCTGGACTAGACAAGTTTCTGGATGTAGGCAACATCAGTGTACAACCACACTTGCATCAAAGATTACGCAGTTGGGTCAGATTTGGTGGATGTCTTGCAGTTCTGAGTAGAATTTCCTGTAGACTGGGATTTTAGCCACTGCTGGTAGACCCGTATAACCGTACGCTTTTATACCAATATCTGACAATTCAGCTACTTCCTTCACACTATGGCTTTGGAACTCCTTTTGCCAATCATTAGCATCTAATTTGGGAACTACTTTAAGTCTGGTCACACACACTGCAGGTATTCATAGCTTGATTATCCTTGAGCAGCGCCATCTGTAGGAGCCTGAAGTTATTACCACCTTAAACATGCAAGATGACTGGTTTTTATTAATAAGTATTAGTAGCTTTACTGAGCAATATTTGAATAGCATTAGTAGATGTTTGTAGCTAGACTGCAAACGAATTCACAGTTGTTCATAGCTATGTTAACATATGCAAACTGGCAAGATAATGGTTATGACATAAACCAAACTATCCGAACCAAATGAGATAACTCAGTCACATTAAGTCACGACCAGAGGACAAGCTTATGAAGGATAAGCATAAGCATGAAACATATTTCAGACATCCATTTGTAAAGATGTTTATGATTTTTCCCAGTTTGTTTATATGGTAATTTAATGTAGATTCTGGCAGTTCTATCGGGGGAGTTTTGCCTCTCATCTTCTACTAAATGTGACGTGGACTGAAAGTTTAGAACTTGCACTTTCCACTTGTTTTAAATGAGATACGAGTTAGAGAAAGCCTGTTTCAACAAAGGTGTTTGCTTGGCCGTAGGGGAACTTGGAGAGTTAACTGAAGATTTTCAGTCATCTCCAGCCCTCCAGCAGGCTCAGTTTCTCCATGCATAATCCATAAAGTCTCTGCTCTCCTTCTCCTGCTGTAGCTAATAACCCAGAAACAGCCTCCGCTCGCAGCTCAGGGATGGAGCTGGGCAGTTTTGAGTAATTCATGACAGGCTAATGATCTTTGCTCTGGTAATTAGCATGGCTGCACGTTTCACACGGCTAATTTTCCTCAAACACAGAGGTGTGTGGACATTCTCCTGGGCAACCTTCTCAAATTGAACATTTTTAACTTCACTTGCTTTACCGTTCATTCAAGAATCCCAATTAAAATGTCCATATCATGGAAAACTGAATTTTCTATAATGTGTTGAAATAAGAGTTTGATACAGTATGTAAACCTTGTTTCAAACAGCCTTCCAGAAAGTACCAATCATGTCCCGCACTAGCATTTCTGTCACAGAAACCAACACATTAACATGCATGCACATTTCTAGTCTTTCAGTAGTTTAGCCCTGCCCACTTAGGCTGAAATTATGGTCTGATCTACAGTACCAGTGCAACCACCCACATAATACCTGCTCTGTGGTGGTCCTGTCTGGATCACAGACGGATCACAGATGAACGAGGGTAAAGGTGGGATAACAGATTATTCAAAGAATCAGATGGACTACAGTCTGTAGCGGTACTACACAATGCATTTACATGGTAAGTAGAGCTAATAAAATAGACAACGAGAGTAGATACAGGGAGGGTGTTAATTTGTAATCTCACCAAAACTAATGTGACTTCAAACTTGAAACAGATAAAGTTGATTAAACTAAGAGATGAAAAGGAGCTGAAATATGGCCATTCTAAAACGAATTAAATTGTTTAGTATACTTTTAGTGTAACATAATACTGGAACTGAGATTTATTACAACTTCATTCAAGATATGAGTCATTTTATCTCTAACTTCAAGTTTATCAATTTGATTTACTTTATCTACACTAGAACTAATCTAAAACTTAAAATTGTTCTAGATGCTACTACTGGTTATATACATTAAACATCCTATGTGGCTTATCATCCTATCAGACATAAAAGTAAAATGCAGGGAAAATGTGTAATGTGAGCCTTACACATATAATAAAAAATATAATATACATTTTGACAGCTCTCACACTTAAACTTTCCTCTTATTATTAAGTGTGAAGGAAAACCCCCAGAAACATGACGTTAGGGGCATTAAGAGGAAATCGAATGACCTGTACAGCGGCAGAAGAGTGTGATGTGTGAAGCAGCTGGAGATGGGATCAGTGACTGAGATCATTTCCTTCAGTTCTCCTGCTAGAGAACCTTTAAGGAAAGGGCAGGACACTAATTACAGCACTGATGAGCCAGAGCTCACATAACTCTGCCTTTAGCTGGACTTTGGACAGGTCAGTCGGGTGTAATTGGCTTTTCTTAGTCAGAATGGACATGACAGGAAGGAAGTGGAGGGTAGAGTACATCTCTTGACCTTTGACAGCCTCCAGTAGATATTTGATGTAATTGTCACTATTTATACTTCAAATATAAACGAAAATATGTAAACATCAGCATTTTACTACTTATTTAGTAATAACTTGCACAACAGTATTATGGAACATTACACTGTACACCATGGTCATTAGATTGGCTGCACGTTTCACTTGGCTAATTTTCCTCAAACACTAAGATGTGTGGACACTCTCTTTACTGCTCATTCAAGTATTCAACTGAACAACTGAATTTCCCTTACTTTGTTGAAATAACAGTTTGATACAGTATGTAATCAAACAGTCTTCCAGAAAGTACCATTCATGTCTCCGACTGTAAAGAATTGATCATTTATGTCACAGAAACCAACGCATTAACATGTATCCAGGTATCTAGCCTCTCAGTAGTTAAGTCCTACCCACTAAGGCTGAAATTATGGTCTGATCTACTTGTACCAGCACAGCCACCCAAATAATACCCGCTCTGTGGTGGTCCTGTGGGGGTCTGGATCACAGATGAACAAGGGTAAGGGTGGGATAACAGATTAGTAGCCAAGTGTTTTAAGATTAGTTAAGCATGTATTTAGATTTTTAATAATAAATGTAAATCTTTTAAATTGAATTTTTATTATAGGTTCATCCCAGATAATAATCTTATTAAAATATTATTATGGACATCAAATTATAACTTAACACTTAATTCAGAATGTTAACTTCACTCTGAATATTAATTTTATTACAAGTTCACTCTGAAGATGTATTTTATTGGATATGTATTTGATTAGAACTTAATTTTAGAAGTTAATTTTTTCGAAAACATATTATCATATATATTTAATATTAATTGTATTAGACTGTTCTTGTTGTATCCTTTATTAAAACTTCATGCTAATTCTTGATTTTATTATAACTTGAATTTCATCAGTGCAATCAACTTCATCTATATAAAAACAGAATTTATTTCTTTATCACATTAAAAAGAAATGCATTTTAAAATACTAAGTACTAAATACTAAAAAGTAATTGTTGACATCTTATTCACAAAATGGTCATCCACTAAACCAATTCGACAACAATTTTAATACTATTAAACCAGTGAGCCTAAACTTGTTTTCATAGCTGCTCCTGTAGTGCAGTCTAGGGCTTTAAACCCAAAATCTCTCCCATTATAGTATTCCTGCTTGCTCCGGAGGGAATTGCACCTTTTATGGCGTGCCAGAATGGGCAGATGTGAGCACAGCTCTTTTTCTATAACACCGCACAGGCTAAGTCGTAAACAGCGTAAACAGTCATTAATTAGCTGTTGGTATTTGCAGCTATTCAGCAGGAGGTCTGTAAATTTATGAGACTCAGACCGACATTTGTTCGGAAAGGCTATGAGCCGTCGGAGCACAGGCTGGAAAACGGGTTTGGAAATAACACTGTGTGCATCTACGAGGACTGATATAGCGCTCTAGTCTGGAGGGGATTAGCTTCAGTGGGGCTTGGTAATGCTAATACAGTAAGCCTGAATTTTAAGAATGCTTAGTGAAAGCTAAACATTGATCACCATGACATGTGTGATGGTGACAACTCTGTGCTGTTGGAAAAGAAAGCTTTCATAACAGCCTTTCCAGCCTTTCTACATACATATTACTACACAATAATCATTACACGTGACACATGCCCTAGCAACTAAATGCAGCAACTAGCAAACAGCCCAGCTGGTTGGTTTATGCTTTAATGCTAGAAGTCTTTACTGCCTTTTGTATTGTTGCTCTCTCACGAAAAATTGGTCCAGCCCAATATGTGGTTGGTCACGAGTACTCTGTCTTTGCAGTCTAGTATGTATACATACCGCATTGTTCCCCCAAACCACTTGTAGCACAATCAGTAGTTGGGTGAAGGCTCCCGGGGAGGGAGATGCAACAGGGGGTTAGCTGCTTCCCCCGACCTCCATAAAGAAATCCAGGCGAGAGACAGCCGTTCGGAGTACTGGACCATTTATTGGGCAGGGGAGCACACACACCTTGTGGTTACAATCCCAGACAACATCGCAGCAGAACATACAGGTTACAAAAACCCCCCTAACCATTCCGCGTGTCGTACTTATAAAACCGTTAGCTTTGTACCCCCTCTCTCGCTCACAACACACAGCGAGCATGTGCTCAATGCAGGCACTTAAAGTTACCATTACACACTACAAAGCTGAGTAGTAAGTGCCATGGGCAGGTGCTTGTAGACACGTGTACTAACTTACTCTTGGCCGACTCCCCAGAGATCTACTTCACAGATAGTAACCACAGTAATCCATACTGTATATATTCTAATAGTTACACTACACCTGGCTGAAATAATATATATAGGACAACCCTGTGACTGTTGTTCTAAATCAAAGAAGATGCTTTTTTCTGTTGTTTAATACATACAAACATATATGTTGTAGTGCAGTTGAACTCCAGGTGTTGTAGGCAATATTACATTCATGCATTTTATATATTTCTTGGACTTATAAGGTCATTCGTTTTACAAGTAGGCCAGTGCAGTGTTAGGAATCTTGCCCACTTGCTACTCTTATTGGTGTAGCTCAGCATTTGCTAAGTAGACTGGAATTCAAACCCCCCATCTCCCACATGAGGTGGTAGCTTTCTGGTGGTTAGTGGTGTTACCCACTAAGCCACACTAACCACCTCTACTATACCAATATTACACATTTTACACGTCCTTTTCAAGGAACCCTAATCATAGGTGCCGGCTAACAGTGTTGTCTGTTTAGCATTACAATAATTAGAATAAGGTAACTAGCTACAAAAACAATGGCAAATATGCAACATATAGCAAAAATGCTGTATAAGTGACCACCAGCAGTAGGAGTCACGTCATCTGGTATGAAAAACAAAGAGGACAGAGGGGGAGGGGTTGGGCCTAATAAGCCGTGTGACTGGCCATGTCCACTGTCAGTATAGAAAACGAATCAACGGGCAGCTGTCTCTGCTTTATGGGCCAGTTGTTGCTCATTTTTTAAAAGTGAAAAATTATTAATTATATGATAATGACCCAAAGGAGCACTGGACTGCCAAAAAATGTCCATTATGCCTGATCCAGCCCTCTTTGTCACATGAAAAGAAAATGATCTCTTCTGTATGTGAATAACTGTGGTGGTGTCAAATAATTAAGACTTCAGTTACTACATGCTAAATGATGTAATTTGGATTTTCAGGGGAGAATTACGGTGATTTTTAGCATGGTTCTGTGGGATCTGACTTGTTTGATGCTAAATTGTTTATTGTAGAGAAATCAAGCAGTTTAACGTATTTCTTTACTGTGGGGAAAGAAACCCACACAAAACCCAGGCAATTCAGAATACGGCCCACTGCAGACTGACTCAGGGCAACGCAGACCTGGGAAAACCCACACAACACCCACATGGTCCCAGCATTGCCTAGCACCACATCACCCTTCCAAAATTCATCCCTATGCGCTGTGGACTTGGACAAACCCACACAAAACCCTCATTCAGATAGAGCTGCCTGCGCAGAGCCAGTACTCAGAGGCCAATTGTTTGCCAATGAACAAAATCTGTTAGGGCCCATTAGAGCCCAAAGTGGGCTGCAGGGCCAGTCTAAGTTTGCTTCATGGGAGGGGTTGTGAAGTCTACACCAGAAACGTAGCCATTTTATTTACTATACAAAACCACCATTCATTCATCTTCTGAAATGCTTATCCTTCTGGGTCATGGTCGTTGCTGGAGCCTATCCCAGTGCTCTATGGGTCAAAGGCAGTAAACCTGCCCACTGCATGGAAGACACACATACAAACATACACATTCACATACACACTCACCCATAGAAGCAAATTCACCTGACTGGATGTCTTACAACTGTGGGAGGAAACCAGAGTACTCAGAGAAAACTCACAGAGACACAGGGAGAACATGCAAAATTAAATAATATTTAATGTATTAATTTATTTTTAATCAATTGCTTGTGTTTCATTATATTAATACAAATATATAACTTGTCTATTTCAATTCTGTTGGTGGAATGGCCACAATGAGGTCTACAGAATGGTATTAAACCTGCATGTGCAAACAGTTCTCCCGATTCACTGCTGGAGGCTCCATGTTTTCCCCTTAGCCTAACACACCTCACCCAGATCAGAATGTATTGGGTAATTAGTTGATGTATTGTGATGTAGGCCAGAGAAAACACACAGATGAACAAGGGGTCATTAGGAATGGGAGTGGGAACCACTGGCGTATTTTGTATCGTGGCCACCTTCCAGGAATCCTGCTCTATGGCCATTGACCCACTGACCTTGTTGGCATTGTTCACCAAGAAGCTAATTAACAGTGGCTTCTTGATCCCGATTAAGAGACCTCCTAGTCTTCTAAGAAGCTCCTTCATCGCTGTTTACAACTGGGCCTTTTGTCATCTCTGGCAAAGAAAACACAGAATCTCTAAACGCCATATTGATGTTTGTCCATATAAACACACATAACAACATAAAAGGCTGCACCATGCATTCACCTTGGCTGATAAGTGACATCTCTGTCATGTTAGTTCCAGTATACAAACCTCTGCTCCTATGTGCCAAGCCAGTTCTGAAACAGATGAGAACCTGGTCTAAGGGTTCAATCTTATGGGTTCAACCACAGAACCTCAGTTTAGAGCACACGGACTGAAGCACTTTTAAGGAAACAGCAACAATAATTATTCAACTGATCTATAGGAATCTATAAGTATCAGACTGTATCTGACTGGCTATATCAGTAAGTGTATAAGTGATATTACTTTTTTATGACCATTACAACACATGTTAACCAAAAGCTGAAAATCTGACAATAATGCAGCTCTCATAATATCTCAGACTATCAGACAGGCAAAGCACAACTATGCACAGAGAATCCGTGGACACCTTCTGGATACCAGAGGCACATGGCATATGTGGCAGGGCATTCAGGCCATCCCAGGCTACAAAGTGACACTGCATGCCTGTGATGGTGATGGCTTGCTCCCAGATGCTCAGAATGATTTCTATGCATGGTTTAAAGCACAACAACAGCCAATCAGGAGGAAGACCACCTTTCCTTTAACCAACCAAATCCTTAGTCTGTACTTAGTCTATCTACAGTAGATGTTAACTCTTTCAAGGCTCACAACATGCTCGACTGGTTGCTCATGGGATGTGTAGAGCAGCTTTTGGATGTTTTAACCAACATTTTCAACATCACCCTGACCCAGGCAATTGTCCCAGAGAACAAGTACCATCAACCCTGTGGCAAATAAATCTAGTGTGTCTTGCCTCAGTGACTACAGACCTATAGCACTCACTCTGCTCATTATAAAGTGCTTTGAGAGATTGGTAATGAAACGCATAAAAAGCAGGCTTCCCTCCAGAATGGATCCATTTCAGTTTGTGTATCGACCTAACTGCTCCACAGAGGATGCCATATCCTCTGCCATTTATTTTTCACTGACCTATCTGGACAGAAAAGACAATTATGTGGGAATGCTGTTCATAAACTTCAGTTCAGCACTCAACACAATCATACCACAGCAATTTGATAACAAAACTGAGCTGGGCCTGAACACCTCACCCTGCTACTGCATCCAGGACTTCCTGATGGGGAGACCCAATTGGCCATGATCGGTAAAACTACTCTGAGCACCACCACAATGAACACAGGCATCCTCAACACCATCTGCCTAGCCAAGAAAGCATGGAGTGATCTCACTTCCTGCGTAGATGAAGAGAGCAAACCTTTCCCCCCTTCCACCTCACTGCATTCTACACTACAGATAGCGTCATATAGACACTATAGATAGCATCCTGACCAGCTGTCTCACTGTCTGGAATAGGGATCTGATTGTAAGGACAGTTGAGAAGATCATTGCAGTGTCTGTACCCAAAATCGACACCTCCTACCACATGCAGTGCATCTGCATGACTGCCAGCACTATGGCTGACTCCTCCCACCATGGGCTCTTCACCCCTCTGCCATCTGGCAAATGGTACCAGATCATCCGTTCCACCAAAACCAGACTCGACAACAGCTTCTCCACTGAGGCAGCCAGATTGCTGAACACACTGATGCTCCTGACATACACCTGGACTAATATTGACCTCTTCCTTAACCTACCACAGGCTACCAACACACCTCTTTACCATCACTGCATACCTGCACGCTATTTCAACTTTAATTCTGATATTAGTCTCAAACTTAGTGCACAGTTTACAGTCGGCAATGTTTGCGCGACATCCTACTGTTTCACACTGTCATGTATCTGCACTCTGTGTAGCCTTGTACATTGTGTTGCACTAAGAGGTCTGAAGAATGACACCTATTAAGATTTATTTTTAGGCACTTTCTTTTACCATATAGAAAAATGCTTTAAATCCACACACTACTGTATCATATCCTGCTTTTCAACAACCATGTTGTGAATTCTAGGAATCCGTATACCCCTAATTTTTTTTAGAAATGATAGAAAG
Organism: Prochilodus magdalenae; assembly: GCA_024036415.1. Classification (NCBI taxonomy): domain Eukaryota; kingdom Metazoa; phylum Chordata; class Actinopteri; order Characiformes; family Prochilodontidae; genus Prochilodus; species Prochilodus magdalenae. The sequence continues at coordinate 325,323 of JAMWET010001378.1, read as the reverse complement.
CACAGTACTGGGAAAAACCTTTTATTGGTGGACAACCTTTACATAATATAACCATTCAAGTTTTTCACGCTCATCAAATGGTTCTTTAGGCAGTTTAACATGGTTCTAATGGCATAGTTTCCAAGAACCCTTTTTGGCACATTATATAGTGCATTTACATAATGGTGACTTTCACGTTCACTATTAGGAACACTATTCATTTTCCTTTCATACCTTCAAGAATAAAAAGAACATACCAAGCATAAGATTCTCAGGCAACATGACATATGAACGCTCAGCAGGCAGAAGTGGAAAGGGTCTGCTAATGAATAGATTTTAGCACTTGCCTTAGCGGCTAATGAAGAAGCATGTGTAGTATGTTCCAAAAACCCATCTGTGGTGTTATTACTGTGTCCCTAATTGATAGAAATTCACTGTAGATGTCAAAGGGGATGGAGATGTGGTGATTTTTAAAAGAGCTTTTTAAATGTCATCTCCAGATAGCAGAGAAAGATGCATTCTAGGCTTGATGTAATTAGGAACATGAAAGGTGCTGTAACATTTTGAGAGAGCCATACAAAAAGGTTGTAGGCATACATAATTAGGGAAAATGCATAAATAGGATTAGGTAAGTAATGGAGAATTAAAAGAGTGAGTATCTATGAACTTATAGAAGTATCTATGAAATTATACAAGAGGTTAAATTGGCAAATTGGCAACATAAACTACATTAGCAATCCAATGACTTCCTGGTTTGTGGATACTTTGAAGTTAGAAGTTTAACCTTAGTTCAGGGTCATTAGCATTTTACTATACTCTTAAAAATACAAAACAATTTAAAGACCTTCCACATAATGCAAGGGGTCCATACCAATTCCAAGTTTCTCTTAGAACTGTACATAGTAGCCACCAATAATATTACACATTCGATTTATACCACAAACTTACTTAAGGCAAGTTTTACGGAAATGTCTGTATAATTCTTTTAACAAAGTCAGGCTGCCTGGGTCAACCACCTGAGTGATGCTACACCAGTGCCATGCAGAACGCTTGAGTGTCACTTCACCATAGACATAAGGCTACCTGACGTGACTGTTTGAGCAATGCTACACAACAGATATGAGGCTGTCTGGGTCAGATTCTTTGGTAATAACCTCACTTATGGGCCTGCCTATGCCAGTGGCCTGGGTGAACCTCCACCAGAGTTACAAGGCTGTCTTGCACTGTTACACAACAGCTACATGATAATTTAAGTCAACTTCTTGGGTCAGCCGCTTAAATGTGTCTGGACACACAGCACTGAAATTGCTATGACTTTACATTATGTGGAGGTTCTTTCAACTTTAAAAAGACCCTTCAGACTCATTAACCTAAACTGTTCTTGATAGAACCATCTATCGAAAGGGTTTTTAGGGAATTCACCAGTAGTCTTTCATATGGCATCATTCAAAGAACACTTTCTGATACCTTGATTTTTAGTAGTGTACCCTAGTAGTGCTTTTTTAAATAGTTTCTCTAGGTACACTGGACAGCCACCACTTTGATGTTACAAGCTGTGACAACTAAGCTTTTCCAACAATACAGTGGGTCAGAAAACATCACTATAATTGGCGAACTGCATTGTCGTATATCAAGGTTAAACAATGCTACATGTTGTTATGCCTTGAGCAGAGGCTCTTTTGTTTGAGTTGAAATGACCTGCAAGGTATAGAATACATATAGTGCTGGAAAAATAGTGGAAAAATATAGGAGGTCTCCAGAGCCACGAATGATGGAAAAAAATCAACCCCAGCGAATTCCCACTTTGCTGAGCCAGATTATAAACCCAGCAGTTCCCTTGACACTTATTTCTAAATCATCTACTGGCCAGCTTTGTGTTCAGACTTCCTCCTGCAGGAACTGGGGCATGTGAGGGTGCAGTCAGCCAGTGTGGACTGTCTTAATTGCGTTCTGTCTGGTAAGGCTCTGTCCCTTGGCCTACAGTGTGTACTGTGTTTTCTGACCTCACAGCGCTGTAAAACTGTCCTTTGAGATGCATCCAAATCTGAAGCTTCAGTTTTGACTCTACATTCAAACTCACAGTGCACTGAAAATAATGTAATGGACACATGTCAGTATAAATCTTTGGCTTATAAAGAAGCATGTGTGGCATGCTATATTCTTCAAAAAACTATATAACTATATATACATGGTATATTTTATATATATATATATATATATATATATATATATATATATATATATATATATATAGTGTGTGAAAAATTAACATTTCACTTTATTTGTATATTTACCACTTATCTATAACTTTTTTTTATCCTCTCCTGCCTAGCTTCAGCATATTCGTGACTCCCACTGCAGTCACAGTGTTGGAAGTTTTTGGCGTGGTTGTGGATGGACAGATTTTGGCCGGTTGGTCTGCAGTTCTACTGTAGAGCTTGGTGCCCACAGGAAGAGAACCAAAGCTTTAAAGGGGATTCAAGAGAGTTCTGAGGAGAGATAAGCAATCTGTCACTCTTCTGTGTCCCAACTATTCTTTTTCACTCAGTCAACTTTATTCTGCATTATCTGAACTGCTGGAAAATAATGTGTTCTACTTTGATGTCACATATGTACAAAGTGTGATGTGTGATGTACAGTACTATGCATAAACGGACAAGTTCCTATGTGTGATTTTTGAAAGTGAGGCAGAAACTTTATCATATACTCCAAAAATCATATAAAAAGTATAAACATAACATATATAAAACATTTGCAAAGCTTAATGGTTTTCTCACTGATGGATTTGAAACTGGAGTTAAAAAAAAGGTTGGCACCAAAAGGGCATGCTGAAAGCCATATATATGTAAGGTTGAATTTCAGCTAAGAATGTTTTCATACAGACAAGTGTTTTATTGGTTTACATGAATTCCCAGGTAATTTATTATAATTTAAAGGTCACTCTACCTTCCAATGTACTCAATCCACTAAAGCAGTTCTCCAAAGTACACTATTAGCATTTTTCTACCAATGTGAAATGGGTCCCATATTGGTTTGTGAACATTTTGGTCCATTCCCAAAAATAAATAAGTTCGAACCCAAAACTTTGTTCTCTGCTGGAAACAAAGACTAGTAGGTTCTTCAGCACAAACCATGACAACATCTGTAGGCATGTTGATGAAGACAGAGAAGGGACCAATGGTGACACCCTCTAAGAGCATACAGTGGTCTGCTGAAGAAACTCTTCCATGTCAAAGACTGGTGCAGGTGCTGGCTGATTCCCTGAATAGCAGCAAGGTTCTACGAAGCTCAAGAACCAGTGGTCTTTTGGTCAAAAAAGGGCTATATGTGCAGTTTCCCTCCAGTGAGGAGTGAGGTAAGTTGTATTGTTTCACGGGCATGCTGTTACTCATCTGTAAAGAAACTTATGTATCTCAATCCTGAGATCAGGTTACTACAATGGCCTCTCTGTTTGGCCATGGCCATTCATGCCAGCCTAATTTCAAGTGAATTGCAGTTCTCAGTAAACCACAAAGACAAGATCAAAGACCCTGGTATAGTTCCACCGCTATCCACCCACTGAAAGCCTTGAAGTGGTATTTCTGAGACAAAGCAACAACAATTCACAAAATTTCAAACAAAGGCTGCACAAAATGCAATTCACAGAATCAAAACAGTCACGTCTAACAGCCTGTACCATGAAACAGCTTTTGCAGAGGCTTGTCAATCAACAGTGCAATCAGAGTGCACCACAAAAAGAGGTAAAATTAGAATCCATTACAGAGTCACCTTCTAGAGGTCAGTCTGGTGATGTTTTTACATCAAATCCCTGCAGGTATTGCTGCTGCCAGGCCAGTCTGCTGGGATTGACAGGATATGGGTTTTTGCCGCTTTTGGCAGCATTTTGTGGAAGCATTTTCCTCGGACGATTCTAGCATCATTATCCATGAAAACGGAGTCAGGCTCCACATTGAGGTTAACATTGCCGCTTCACAGGCGGAGGCTAATTACTTCAGACTTCAAAGCTGCGCTGGCTAGGCGGAGCGGACGGAGCAGTAGGAGGCCCTTCAGCTCCAGGTTGATTGCTTAAGGGAGGACCGACTGGGCCACAGTCGCTGGAGTGGAGCTTCGAGAGGCCCTACATTTGCGTATCTTGGATCAAACAGCCTGTGTTAGCATGTGTCCTCAAAAAAGAGGCATCTGTTCATGACCACATCAAGGATGCAACAGCAACAAACTTCTTTATACCACAAGCGAACCATCAAGAACCTGCTTTTATGATACACTCCACTGTCACTTTATCAGAAACTCCTCCCTTGTAGCTGCTGGTGTAGAGTTAGAGACTGTAAACCATCTGTTGATGCACAGTTTGAGTAAGGCATCCTTTGGCCCTTCATCAGTGATTTGAAGGAGCCCAGAAAGAGGCCTGAGAGTACAAGTAGGCAGAAAGTGGCCAGAAAAGCTGCGCAAGTCTTATCTGGCACCCAGGTGGTTTAACAGACTTCTTCTGGCTGCCCAAACGCTAACTGAGGACCCATCTATTTGTATAGCAGTAATCTAACACTTGCTGAAATCTATTTTACTGTGTTTATGATATTTCTTAATTCTGTATCTTTCTTTCTAGGCATCAGCACTGGGTTTTGCTTAAGTCAGTGCCTTCGCTCCAGTTTAGCTTAATGTGGACTCTAACTAATTTGCTTGGATAAGTAGGACAACCAAGCTAGGAATGCCATAAATGTAAATAGCCACAATGAGTGTGTGACACGCCTGGACTTCTCCTCTGCCTCCGCTGAGTCCAAGGACTACACTCCTCATGAATCCCCCCAGTCGGGTGCAGCCTTGCCACTCCATTTCTTCAGAGTTCTGATGAACCTCACCTGTCTTCCATTTTCTTGTTTTATATATATATATATATATATATATATATATATATATATATATATATATATATATATATATATATATTTATATATACAAAACAATTCAACAACGCATTATGTATATATATATATATATATATGTGTGTGTGTGTGTGTGTGTGTGTGTGTGTGTGTGTGTATACCCTAATAATACCCCTGTGTTTCTTCATTATCTATTCTCCTGCATTCTAGTGTATGACCTTCTTTTGCCCTTTGGTTGAAGTTTTTAGCCTTTCCCTCTTGCTTGTTTGCCTGGTTTTGATTGTCCTGATTTTGATACAAGCCTGCACCTGGAATTACCCTGTCTCATCCATGTCTTTGGTTTTGTCCATTTGTTTGTCTGGTAGCTCTGAATTGACTCACTAACAACACCACATTACACTCTTGTTATATTTGACCTCCTCAAGCGTCTGGTTTGTCAATCCAGCAACACAATAAAGTGGCCAGTGAGTGGAGGAAGTACAAGGTAGGTGCTTCTAATAAGCTGGTCAGTGAGCGGAAGTACAATGTAGGTGTCTCTAATACAGTGTCCAGTGAGTGGAAGTACAATGTAGGTGTCTCTAATACAGTGTCCAGTGAATAGAAGTACAATGTAGGTGTCTCTAATACAGTGTCCAGTGAATGGACGTACAATGTAGGTGTCTCTAATACAGTGTCCAGTGAATGGAAGTACAATGTAGGTGTCTCTAATACAGTGTCCAGTGACTGGAGAGAGTACAAAGCAGGTCTTTCTACTAAAGTGTCCAGTGAATGGAAGTACAAGGTAGGGGTTTCCAATAAAGTAGCCAGTGAATGGAATTACAAGGTAGGGTTTTCTATTAAAGTGCCCAGTAAATGTGGCATCCAGGAATCAACTTTAAAGTTGATGACCATTATGAATGCATTTTTACATTTTACATATCAGTGCCAGAATTTTAAATAACGTAATCGGTCAGTATAGAAATCCCAAAGAAATTATAAAGAAGCGTTTAAAGGTGTGGAAACTAAAATCAACCTTTTACAACCACACCTTTCAAAAGCTTTTAACTAGGAGCTGCCCTTTGCTGAGGCGAAAGCTCCACTGATATTTTGAAGTCTGCTAGCTCTCATCTCCTGTCTTGCAGCCTCATCTAATGAACTACACAAACACAACAAAGAGAGCAACTCCCAGATACAAGCCTAATATCAGATGAATGTGATAAGGATATTTTCACATCGATTCAATAAAGGAAGAGAATAAAAACACGGTGTTGGACAACGGCACCAGGGCTTTCGCCGGCAAGAACGTAAGACTAATATCCGCTCTGATATTGCCCCTGAAAAACAGACAGACAGACTTTCATTAATGTCTAAATCTCAGGCCAACATCTTCAGAATTTCTTCCTGCAATTACATTCTGTCCACACACATGCGAACACCGTGCTTTGAGCCAGTTGAACATTAGACTGCTTTGAGTCTGGGCCATTTCAAGCCTGAGCTGTGAAGCATATGAATTTTGGCACTGCTAGCTTTGGCATTTCAGCCCATCCCTGAACCTGCCAATTATGATCAGATCAGCTTCTATTCCACCATCTTCCTCACCGGCGTGGTTTTATGTGGTTTATGATGGCCGGAGCTTTTTATCTGACACCCTGACATGTCTACTGAAAATTGCTATTCGGAAAAGTACTGCCAGACTTGCCTAAATGAAGAGGCAAGGGTGAATATTTACAGAGTAAGAGATATTTACATTTTGTGAGAAGTGCAAAAACCAAAATGCAGTCACAGATTTTCAGCATTCCAGACAACCCAGATCTGCATATAAAATCACCCATTTCAATTATTGTCCATAAGAACCGCTATGTTAATTCTAAACCTTTAACTAAGGTTTATTTCTATAGTTGTTTGACATACAGACCATTAGGCTGGAGGAACTGACTGAACTATCTATTTTGCTTTCTTCATTTGCTGCCACCATTTAACATTTCAGAGGGCTTTGGGCAGCCTTATTCATAGTGCATATCACCTCAGGCACCATGAACAGGGCTGCCCACTGCTCTGAGCAAGTGTGCTCACTGCCCCCTAGTGTGTATATGTTCGTTAGTGTGTGTATGTGGGTGTTTCCCTTTTTGGATGGGTTAATTGCTGTAGATAAATTCCTCTGTGTGGAAACGCAATCGGCAAATGGTTTTAAATTCTAATTTTAAATTCTTTTACAACCAGTCAAACTGACTTTGTGGATCACATGAACATTAATTAGTATTTATAAATGAAGCAATAGAAGTCATTCCACCCACTTTATATACTGTGGTGTATTGCAGTACAATCAGAGAGAATGACTGTGTACAACAAATGAACATTACTGAACATATAAAGCATTTTCAATATAGAATAGAAGCCATATCACCCCTATACTTTCTGTAGTGGATGACAACCTGTCTGAATGAGTGCGTGGATTATATAAACATTATAGAGCAGTTTTGAAATGAAATACCTTGAATCACATCAGCTCTACACTTCCTGTAAAATTGAGTTTACAGATACAGAGATGTTGCTTGACTGTGAATGACTGTTGTACATGTATTCAAATTTTTACTTTCAATTGTTTTATTCTACTTTCCCATTTCTGATAGAACCAGCAATCACATGTGACTATTAAGAAAGAAGTTCATGTGATGAACGGATTATAAAACTTTACTTTAAATTATTTGCTTAGGACTAATTAACAATGTGCTCTCAGAGAACATAAGCACTAACATGAATATTAATGAGTCAATTATGGAGTGCTTTTCATAAGTAAACAACATGTACTGACTGACAGAGACTCTTTAAGACAGCAGGTTCAGTCTCCCATTGTCCATCAGTGCATCAAAAAGCCTAATTAATTACTTTTGCTTTTTTTCCATGCAGGCCTGAATGGAGATAACACACACAAAAGTAGCCGTGTATTAATACCGCATCAAGAGCCAGGATGGGTTTTGGGGCGAAAATTAAATTCAGCACATCACTTCTGCTTTGGAGGCTTTTGAAGCCAATAGGATAATTAAATGCCGTCCAGTCTGTTGTCAATTTTGTTGTTTTCTCTCGCTCTCTCTTTTTCCTCAGGCTGTGTGGCCTCAGATAGGTGATGGACAATGAAGGACCATCTCAGAGAATCCGCTATGTGGGTAGTGCGCATTACAGCAATAACCCACTGAATATTCTAATGAATAAATAAAGACTCCTAAATGGTTCTTGGCTTGGATGTGCAGTCCATTAACAGGAACAGAGCCTTTGTATAATGCGGTGCACAAAGTACTATCCACTGAAAGGTCCTTCTACAGCATCGCTTCAAGATGCCTTTTTGGCACTTGTATTTTTATGAGAATAGGCCATTTGTTACAGTGACTTTCCCATGGTTAAGGGCTGTTTGTGGTAGGTCTAATACATGACCTGGAGTATTGTTTTATTTTAAACAGCCATGAAATACAATGTGATGTAATGCACTTTTAATTTATTATTTATGGTCAGTGAAACAGTAAAAGATTATTCAGTGAGCAGCATGATAGTTTTTAATAACTGGCCACATTGATGCAGGAGTCAGCTGATGCACGTGGTCAACTTGAAACCTGGCTCAGCCAATCAGATATCAGCAACGGAATAATACTTTTATTTTTAGGCTCTGAGTCACACAAACAGAAACACTGGGTGTGTCTCAGTGCCCTGTTTAGTAGTCTCGGTACAGCCTGGGGAATTGGCCATTTTCAATGGCGTCTTATAGTCAAAGTCATTCCAGGGCACTTTCCCTTAAACTTCCCGCAATGCGCCATAAAAGAAAATAAGGACTGATTATTCTCTATGCTGCCTAACAGGAAATTACGTCACTCCTTCAGCTTGACTTTCGGAAAGTTTTAATATAGAGAATGAATGCTGTATATTATCTCACTTACCACCTTAAACCTTAAACTAATGTGCTTTTCACACTGGTCTATCAGAGAAAAGCCTTTTGGTCTAGCAAGACACTTCAATCAATCATTATCATTTTTTAACAAAGACAAGCATTAATAGCTTCCTGTTAGCTACTTAACGTTACTTAGCTACTTAAGTGTTTCAGATGTAACATTACTTAAGTGCTTTGAAGTGAATGTTCCCCTGTTCCTAAAAAATAACATGCTATATTTAGTGGAATAAAACATAAAGATATTTCACAACTGCTGCACTTTGTTCATTTATTTTATGAACAAACAATGACATTAGACTGATCTGCCAAGGGGCTAATCGATAACAGGCTAACTAGGCCCATTAGGAAACATCCTGTTCTGTTCAGAGGCTAGCTCACTACTATACAACTACTATAAAGTGCTTAGGTGAACCATGGGTAGCTTGGTGCTAGTGATGCTAGTAGAATTAGCATTTATGCAAGTGGAGTTAGCTGTCTGAATGAATGCATTAAATGAATTAAGCATTGCTATGTGTTACAATGTGTCAGAATTGTATGGAACTGTGTGGGTCGTATAAACATTAGACTATTTTTATCATATAATACTTTTAAATGAGGCATATCTCCCGTTTGCACTACCCGTAAAGTGGATTTAGGTTACAGAAATAGAAACAGCATTGCTTATGGCTGTGGATTCTCAGTGACTTAGTCGCGTAAATGTATTTAAATGGAAAATAACAAAACTGGATATAAATATAACAATAACTTTCTTTCTCTTGCTGTGAGGATTTTATGGCTTTCAGCAACAAATGCATTAATGTGGTCTCTCAGTAGCTCTTGCTCACAAACTCCACTCCTAATCATTCCAGAGGTACAGAATGGAGTTTCATCACCTCAGAAAACACAGTGCCTCTTATCCACAAACCAGTACTGGAGGGCTTTATATCCCTTTAGCTGACACTTGGCTTTGGGTAAGGTGAGCCTAAGCTTCTGCACAGCTATTTCAGGAATAGTTTGTTTTTCTCCACTTAATTATGCAGAATAAATCAGCAGAGTTCCGCTTTAGAGTAGCTGAGTCTGGAGAAAGCGGGACTCATCACTGAAGCTGACTTGCTGACATTCTGAGTCACACTCTGACAGTCCACGACACCACTGCAGTGTTTAGCAGCGTTAACGTGGTGTTAAGGGCAGTCACATAACAGTTGGCGTGCATGTATTCCTGTGTTGTGCAGCCGTCTGCCAGTGGTGCAGCCGTGACACCCTGGTGGACATCACTGCTCACAGAATGTCTGCAATCAAGGCTGTTGGGTCAGTCAGAAACGTCCTTGCTTATGTCAGATGCGTGGCTGAGCGTAAAACTTGAATCATTCAAATGTTTCACAATGTCACACCTACCCACCAAGTTTCATTCCTGGCAGTTGTTTCCTTCTGGGTTGATTTCATCTATTCTTTTGACGATGCGTGTAGAAAATATATACACATTCAAACACAATTTTTTTTCAGTCTGTGCTCCAGCATGAGAGATTCACCCACACTCTCAGTCACCACCTCGCTCGCCCCAATATCAAAATGCAGCGATAATCAGGATGCCACAGATGAAGAAAAGGGAAAGGAATCCAACGGGGTTTCACCATCACTGCCCACCACACACCGCCTGCAAAGCTCTGTCTGTCATCCATATTAATTGTGTGACATTTCACAGCAGAACAAATTGGCTCAGGTGCGTATGGGCAGATTCTATTAGCAAAGCCAGGCATGTAAGTTATACCGTTCGCAGTTATTGCAAATTCATGTCGCCTGCTTTCATAATGCTGAAATGTAATTTTTCTTCGTAGCATGGTACATATGAAAGAACAGCTTGTAAGCTGTCAAACCCAAGCAAGATTTGCAAGTCATCTGCTTTTATTTATTTATTTTTTTCTTGCTTTGCTCATCCTGGACAGTGTATAGAACATATTCAGTGTGAGAAAATGGATGATTGAAGGGGGTAGGGGAGGGGGGTAATTGTCTCCGTTGTTTTCTGTGTTTTTTTTTGTTATCCGAGCAGCTTGTAAGGCTGATTTTTGGGCAGATGGAGTTAGACATCCTGCTCTGATTGATCCATGCACAGAAAAGATTGGATAACAAACCAGCAACGGAGCATTGGAAACCCAGCTGTTTCTCTGCCAGCCAGCAATCACAGATAGTCTGGAGAACAGGAAAAATCATGGCAGCTGCCTTCAGTTACAAAAAAACTGTCCTGTAAAAGCGTGGGAATGAATAATGCAGGTAAAGGTGTTGGGGATTCGCTAGCCAGGGCAATTATACTGGGGAAGCCTGGGGAAATAACCATGATATGCGATTTCTTCATGTTTGAGGAGAGAGACAGACACATAGAGCGAGGGAGAAGAAAAGAGTGAAATAAAGTTGTGGACTTATTAAGACAGGGGCGATCAGAGCAAAAGCTCAACCAAAATTAAATTTACTCAGCCCCTCGGTCCCCCATCTGCCCCATTTCCAAACGTAGTTCATCAGCTGAAACATGTTTGGTGAGTGACTCATAGCACTGAAGCTACAAGGCTAATGTGGCTAACATGTAATTGAAGCTTATATCCTACTAGTTAGCATCCATGGCTAAGTCATAACATCATAACATGCATTCCACCAAAATTCCTGTGTACTTCAGTGGCTGAGTGTGTTGATGCGAAATGATGTAGCGTAGAGGAACTTAGTTCTCTAAGCCTGAACCAAGCTACTCATTGGTCTAAGCTGAAGTGCTCTTTTCTATTGAGAGCCATTAAATTGCGTCAGTCAACATTCAAAGTCTGGTTTAGAGGAATGATTTCTGTGTACTTTTACAGATGAGATGTAAACAAAGTCATTCAGACTGTTTGGATGTAAATGGTTTATTGTAAAGAAACTTATTAGCTCAGGATTCTTTAAAGTGGTGGTGATAGGAAGCAGGAAACATGATTTCTACAACCATTGGTGGACAAAGTACACAATCCATGTACAGGGGTTGGACAATAAAACTGAAACACCTGTCATTTTAGTGTGGGAGGTCTCATGGCTAAATTGGACCAGCCTGGTGGCCAATCTTCATTAATTGCACATTGCACCAGTAAGAGCAGAGTGTGAAGGTTCAGTTAGCAGGTAAGAGCACAGTGCTGCTCAAAATATTGCAATGCACACAACATTATGGGTGACATACCAGAGTTCAAAAGAGGACACATTGTTGGTGCACGTCTTGCTGGCGCATCTGTGACCAAGACAGCAAGTCTTTGTGATGTATCAAGAGCCACAGTATCCAGGGTAATGTCAGCATACCACCAAGAAGGACGAACCTCCACCAGCATCACTTAGTGACCTGGCCACTATCCTGCAAGAAGAATGGCTTAAAATCCCTCTGACCACTGTGCAGGACTTGTATATGTCATTCCCAAGACGAACTGACACTGTATTGGCCGCAAAAGGAGGCCCTACACCATACTAATAAATGACTGTGGTCTAAAACTAGGTGTTTCAGTTTCATTGTCCAACCCCTGTAGTTAAGTTAAAGTAGAGATACCCAAGGTAAAATATTAATCCAGTAAAAGTAGAAGTTCCTCCTTTAGACCTCCTCTTTAGTAAAAGTGCTAAAGTATTTACCTTCAAATGTACTTAAGTATAGCATGATTTATTATGGCTCTAATATCCTACTATCATTTCTGCAACAAGATTCCCAATCAGCTCAGTTTTGGTGAAGAGACTCTAGTGTCTCTCAGCCCACCAGTCTTTTAATAGAAGGTTATTAATTAGCCTGACACTGACGTCTATTCAAATCATCATATGCACACAACACTGAAGGAGAACAGGTTCCATTAGTTAGATGTCTAAAATAACTTTTTGCAAACAAGCAACCTAAAAGTTAAATAAAGTTTTGCAAGTTAAAGTTAAATAAAAACTTGTTATAAACAGGTTTACATATGAGATTTCCTTTACTATATTGCATATGTAGATGTATAAACATAAACTAGCCAAAACAAATTTGCTATGAAAGAAAATAGTGTTTGTATACATTCAGAAGGTGCATGTGCGCTTTCACGTGGGATCGTCAGTCAGTGTTTGCATTAACCCATTATCCTGCTTTACCTGTCTACCTCCAGGTGGTCTTTGATGTAGTCCAGGAAATGGAATGAAATGGACATTTTCATTGATGGCAATAGTCCATCAATAAGCTTACTTTGTTTTGAGATGCTACGTTATTACAAACCAGATTCCAAAAAAGTTGGGACACTAAACAAATTGTGAATAAAAACTGAATGCAATGATGTGGAGGTGCCAACATCTAATATTTTATTCAGAATAGAACACAAATCACAGATCAAAAGTTTAAACTGAGAGAATGTATCATTTTAAGGGAAAAATATGTTGTTTCAAAATTTCATGGCGTCAACAAATGCCATAAAAGTTGGGACAAGGCCATTTTTACCACTGTGTGGCATCCCTCCTTCTTCTTACAACACTCAACAGACGTCTGGGGACAGAGGAGACCAGTGTCTCAAGTTTAGAAATAGGAATGCTCTCCCATTCATGTCTAATACAGGCCTCTAACTGTTCAATCGTCTTGGGCCTTCTTTGTCGCACCTTCCTCTTTATGATGCGCCAAATGTTCTCTATAGGTGAAAGATCTGGACTGCAGGCTGGCCACTTCAGTACCCAGATCCTTCTCCTACGTAGCCATGATGTTGTGATTGCTGCAGAATGTGGTCTGGCATTATCTTGTTGCAAAATGCAGGGTCTTCCCTGAAAGTGATGACGTCTAGATGGGAGCATATGTTGTTCTAGAACCTGAACATGGTTCTCTGCATTAATGGTGCCTTTCCAGACATGCAAGCTGCCCATGCCACAAGCACTCATGCAACCCCATACCATCAGTGATGCAGGCTTCTGAACGGAGCGGTGATAACAACTTGGGTTATCCTTGTCCTCTCTGGTCCGGATGACATGGCGTCCCAGTGTTCCATAAAGAACTTCAAATCGTGACTCATCTGACCACAGAACAGTCTTCCATTTTGCCACACTCCATTTTAAAAGACCCCTGGCCCAGTGCAAACGTCTGAGCTTGTGGAGCTTGCTTAGAAATGGCTTCCTTTTTACACTGTAGAGTTTCAGCTGGCAACGGCGAATGGCACGGTGGATTGTGTTCACTGACAATGCTTTCTGGAAGTATTCCTGAGCCCATTCTGTTATTTCCTTGACAGTGGCATTCCTGTTTGAGGTGCAGTGATGTTTAAGGGCCCGGAGATCACGAGCATCCAGTAGAGTTTTACAGCCTTGACCCTTACGCACAGCGATTGTTCCAGATTCTCTGAATCTTTTGATGATGACCACTGACGCTCTGAGAAGCTCTTTTTATATGTTGTCAATTGACCTAATTAGTGTTAATTGGTCTTCCAGCTGTTTGTTATATGCTCAATTTCCTTTTTCCATCCACTTATTGCTACTTGTCCCAACTTTTTTGGGATTTGTTGACGCCATGAAATTTTGAAACAACATATTTTTCCTTTAAAATGATACATTCTCTCAGTTTAAACTTTTGATCTGTGATTTGTGTTCTATTCTGAATAAAATATTAGATGTTGGCACCTCCACATCATTGCGTTCAGTTTTTATTCACAATTTGTTTAGTGTCTCAACTTTTTTGGAATCTGGTTTGTACAAGTATATATACAGGATTGCGCATAATGTAGTGCAGTAAAGTAAAATATAAAGTTTGAAATGTAGAAAGTAAATTTGGTCTTTGGTCTCACAACACAGCACTTACTGCTTACTCAGCTAACTTTAAGCATATTGGGATCTAAGCCTGGTGGCAATGGTCGCCTTTTCTGCTCCTCCTCTCTTTTCTTTATCATTTTTCATCTCCAAATGCATATGCTATTTTTCAAGGCATGTTAGACATGTTGCTCCCCCGTCCACCAAACCCAAGCATCTTACACAGCACAATAAAACACAACCAAGTAAGTAACAACCAAGACATTGCTGGGGGGCCCCCTGGTGGGCTCAGGGTCCCTAAGCAGCTGCGTATGTCATTTAATAGGTAGGGCATTGTCGTCTGAGCATAATAAAACTGTTTTAGACCAAAAGGTCCAAAACCCAAACCCTTAAACTCTTAGACCCAAACTCTTCTCAACACGATCCTAAAACCATGTCTTGGACATCAGGCTGCATATTAATAACCGTTCCAGTAATGACTGTCTGTGTGGGAGCTTTTATAGGCATTAACTTTATCAGATGTTGCTATCACCACCACTGTGAACAATTCTGACTTGAGTGGAGCATTTCACATCCAGTCATTCAGAATGACTTTGTTTACACCTTTTTCATTTACTTCTGAAGAACGTTGGAAAACAATGTGGACTTCCCATTTAAATAACCTTTAATAGACTCACGTGTGGTTTCATAACATACTGAGATGCATACAAAGATGCAGGAAGCAAGACAGCTACTACAAGTGTTTTTAGCTACAGTATATGGTGTATCAGTAGTATAATGATTATTCAGCTACTACACTCCTGGCTGCACTGTTTGGAGTTTCAGCAGTGGGAATGGGGCTATTCTTGTTGTGCTCCACACTGAGCACTCCAAAGCTCTTGATAAATAGCTTGAGTGTGCTGAGAAAGAAAAGAAAACAAAAACAAGCGAATCCACAAAGCTGGATAGGGTCCTTCAGGATTTGGAGACTGGGCTTTGATTCATGTACTTACAGTGCCAGGCAAAAGTTTGGACATGCCTACTCAGAGGTTTCCTTTTCCACAATTTAGAATTATAGGGATAACTTTTAATAACACATATGGAATTATACAGTGACCACAAAATCATAGAGATATTATATATGTTCATACAGTGACCAAACAGTTCAAATATTTTAGATTCTTATATTGAAGATGTAAATTGAACTGAAATCATAATTTGTATAGAGTAACGTTTGATCCAAAACATTATTCTGTTGTTGCCAGGTTAAAGGTTACCAGCTTTAGCTTCTAACAGTTTATGTTGCCTTATCTTAAGCTCCCTGCTACATGTGACTGGGACATCTAAATAGTTTCACCACATGTGTTACACTTCATTCAAAGTGGGGTGGGAGGCACTGTGAAGGTGTGATTTTTGGTATACCCTTTAGAGAGCATCACATATTCAGCCACCACCACCCACTAGTCCAGCAACATCCAAACATTCCAAGCCAAGGTTTTTAATGAAGATACACACGCTAGCACTGCCAAATTCCACCTCCTCCCAGAATCTGACTCTCATGCATGTGCATCACGCAGGTATATGGATGTTACAGATCCAGCACTTGCGGTTTCGGTTGTTTCTGTGTGTAAATAATGCTTAATCCTTATTTTTCCTTCACAGAACTCAGTACAACAGAGCCTTAAGCCAGGTTTAATGTAACAAACTAAAGGCATTAATTGTTGGTGCTGGGAACTGAATGCCTGTCATTGAGAATCAGTATAATGATAAACACTTCTAACATAGTTTGAATCCTTCAGTCTGGAGCAATATGATATCAGCACTCAGTGACTACGAGCAGTGTTCAATCAGCATTTCATTATTACTATGTTAAATCAGAGCCACACCGAGATCACAGAAAGCCTCGCTAGATGTCACTCAAAATGTACGTACAGAAACGCAGTCGGTCTCATAGATAAACAAATCTCAGCTAATGGCGCAGTCTAGTCTGCTTCAACTCATTAACAGTAGTAAAGATCTGATGTCCAGCATTATCAATGATGATACATCAACTTTCACCAGGAAAAAAATGATCACATGACCATGACATGACCAAAGTATTGTGGTAATGCATGTATTGTCACAGCCTCAGTCTCATATTCTATGGTGCTTATTAGAGATAGGCTTCGTAATAGTGCTTAGTAGCTTCATCTTTATCTAGAATAGTAAAGTATTTCCTTTAGTAGGACTAATAATACATATAGCAACTCAGTTCATTATCTCTTTGGGTTCATTTGACATTACAGCGCCAAACACAGAGATTTGACTGTTATTATTTGACTTTTATTACCAACATTTTTGACACTTCTTTTTGAATTTATTGTAAATTGTGCTATTAACTGAACTTTTTCCAAGCCGAATGAATGCAAGTTATCTGCTAGGATGTATAGCTAACCATTATGTTCACAGACATTCTGATTAGGTTTTTTGATAAATAAATTCATTCATGATAGACAGCAACTTCACAATGTACATTTTACACAAAAAAGAACATGACAGATTACAGCCTATCACCATGACTGTGATTTGTTTGCAGTAGATCAGCTGTCTGTATACAGTACAAAAATATTTTTATTTTGCCAAGTATAAATAATAATTAGAAATAAAACAAAAGGTTGCAAATGTAGTTTTAAAAATTAAATTAAAACAGGATTTTTTTTTTTCTAAAGCAGTTAAAAAGTGTGTGAGAGAGATTTACATTTATATTTGTTTGTTTACTGTTTTTATGCTATTTTTTTATTAATTATTGATATTGGTATTGTACTATGTACTGTATATTGTAAAATTATGTACACCAGGATTTTCAATGATTCACTTATTTATTAAAATCTAATTTTAAAATATTAATGTGTTTAACTCTAAAACCTGATTTAGAAGCACTGTGTGTACTGTGTACTTACTGGCCGATAAAGCGGTTCATGATTCAGCACCTCTTGACCTACTTTACTCTGGACACTGCTAGATCCCAGCTGTTTAATGCCCTGAAGTGTGATCACTCACTGATGCAGTTTAGCCAATGCTTTTAATCCAAACCAAGCTAATGTTACTAATCCACAACACTGAGCAGTGGGTGTTTTTCTCTAAGAGGCTTCCACAAATTCATTACTCACATTGTGGTTTATTTACTACTCGTGATGGGGCTGGGCAACACTATATACGACATGTTATCATCATCAGAAAGGATTACATCTCACTGCTCTTTAACTAGTGTATACTACATACATTAACTGCCAAGTATCAAGTAGCTGATTGGATGTTAGTGTTTTTTCAAGCTTCACTTTATTGGAGCCTGTGACCCATATTTATTTATCCTTGTTTATTTTATTTTTAAAGTAATTTTAATAAGTACGTATTTAATGTATACTTACTTATTCTAAGTTCTTGGGTCATTAGTTATTAGAGGCTTGCATCACAACTCTTTACTGTTGAATACAGGATGCAGGTGGACTTATAGCAACATATAGCAATATACTGTTACCAGTTGTACAGTAATGGAATATGAATATAGATGGCAAACTATGTTCAGTCATTCACATTATAAAACATCCTAACAAACTATTTAGAGTACAGTATTACAAATGACAATGTCATTTTTAATGAGTTTCACATAGAACACCTGCAATTATGCACAAAGGTGAATAACAACCAATGAATAAATATGAATCTTCAGTGAGTAAACCTATAATTCAGGCTTTATTGATTAAAAAAGAAGTCTTCATTTTTTAATATCAGAACCTTTTTATGTGTATGATGTTTCGCATGATATGCATTCCACAGTGATCACAAAGCCCAGAAAAACAAAATATCGTGATAAATATTGCAGTCTTGCAATGTTATATTTCTGTCAGGCTTAAGCTGTAGACTCCATTACTGAGTTTATTAGCGCTCAGCTGTCATCCGCAATGATAATCCCCTTTGCTCTCGATAGATTTGAATCCAAGTTCATTCACTTCTCTCTCTGGAAGCCCATTAAGAGAAAATGACAGCGAGCAGAATCAGGCACGGCTATAATCACGCAATCAAAATGCATTATTTGGCTTCTCCAGGTGCATGGCAACCAGCGCCTGACTCGTTCATACTGTACTCAATTGATTCCAATCAAGCTTGCTTTCCATCTGTCTGTCTCTATGGAAATGGTTCTTCAGACGGTGATTATCTTGGGCATAGAGTGGGACGTGATAATAATATGGGATAAGATGTGATTACAGTCGCGGTGACGGTGCTTCCTACTGTAGCAACCAATAAAAGTCTAGAGAAGTGGTCCTCAAGTTTCTGCATATTGGTATATTGTTATTTTGTTGCATTCTTTCGTGTCATTTACTTTTTTACATACACTGGAAATGATTTCTTTCATATTAATAAAAAATAAGACCACAAAAAACTGAACTGCCATGACAAGGAGTTCAGACAAACTTTAGGCTAAAGGCTGAAGCTGTAGCATTAGCTAAAAACAATTGCTTATTTAGTCTTACATTATAGCAAGAGGATAGTGGACCACGGTTGGCCTGCTAACCACATGGCTGGCAGTCCGCTGATGTTTTGTTCAGTGTTTTCTGGGCAGGCCACCAGGGTACGTTAGCAGTGTATTAGACAAAAAGCAAAAAAATGTATCATTCAAAAGTGCAAATTTCTTATGCTATCTTCATTTCTTCCTTTGGGCATTCTTTGTAAACTAGTTTAGTAAATGTCAGCAACAACATTTTCAGCTACCTCACTTCATATCAGGCATGTTCCTTATTCTTTATTATATTTGTCTAAATAAATAAATCTCCTTCCTTCGAATCTACTTGAGAAAAGTAAAAAGTAGTTGGATTGTGTATGCAGGACAAGGGTGGGCCAGCAGTGGCAAACAGTCAGAAGGGTGTCGAACTTTTCAGGTTTTTTTTTAAAGGCTACAGCATTTATCTGACCTCTCCAGAATGTTGCTCAAATCTATTCTGGACTACTTGGACCCAGTGGCATGGTGCATTATCCTGCTGTATTATCCCATCTGTATGTAGGTCCATGAAGTCTAAGAAGGGCTATTGTCAAGCAGTGACATGTAACCCCATACCAGTATGAAACCACTACCACTGCACAGTGTCTTGTTGACAACTGGAGTCCAAGGTTTCATGGTGTCTGCACCCCACATAAACCCTACCATCAGCCAGTAACAATTACCACCCTGACTCAACAGAACACGCCACACGTCGCCAGTCCTCCAGTGTTCAGTAAGCATCTTTTGTATTTTTAAAGTTTACAGTCATACTGTGCCTTTCAAACAGCATGTCTTTAAGAAGACATGGATGTGGTTTGAGTGGAATACTTGTAGTGCCCAATTTTTTTCCCAAAATATCCAATATTTTACCATCATAAACATACAATTTTCACATCCAACAACTCAGACGAACTTTAAAGTTATACTGATTATTATAATTTCTCTGTTAAATTATACAGAAACTATACCTTTAAACTGGATTTGGGATATTTCTAAACCTACTCTCCAAATAAAAATGCTCAAACTGCTACAGCATCACTCGGAATAGGAAATAAGTTATTTCAATGAGCAGTTTGCTCAAACTGCTTCTTCAAATTGAACTACAGGCACAAGACTACTATCGTGTTTATGAGTATCTTGCTACAGTGAATGTTTGATGTTGCTATCATGATGACTCAACACCAAATACACGAAAACGATCCCTAATGATCAGCAAACAGTCTGGATAGAACTTCGGTATGAGGCCTTGAGTCACTTACTGCGTGCGATTATTGTAAACACGCTGTAACGGCAGATGATTCATGCATTAGAGTCGTGTTTACCTAAAGCAAAATGACCTTTGCATGGTGATAGGAGAGAGGGAACCAAGAAAAAAGGGAAAAATCTTCTTGAATGGTGACAGATGGCGCATGAAAGGATGAAAGAGAAATACAGAGGGAAAAAACTGAGCACGATTTTGCCTTTGAAAAAAGCCCAGAGTATCTAACTTCATCTAAGAGCGATGTGATGTTTCAGCGGTTACTAGGCAACCCTCATTACAGCGTTAAGCATAATTCTGATCAGTGTTGGAGGAGCTGGAAGCTGCCGAACTGATTTTCAGCTCAGGAATTCGAATGAAGCACACAAAGGGGGCTAAAATGGGCTCAAAATACTTTGCCTTTCTGAATTCATCACTTTTTTAGGCGGCCTAGATGCTGAAAAACTCATTACTAGGATTCATGTGATTTGTATAGAGGCCATCTGCTAAGCGTAAATGTTCAGATCTTTGCACTGTTACTGCTACAGTCAGATATTTATCCCCATTTCACTGAAGAAGTGTCATTCTGTTGTACAGGAGTGTTTACTGAAGTTTTATGGACTATTATGTCTTATTCCAATATATAGGAATGTTAATTGTGGTTGATTAGGGACTACTATCTCCTACTGTAGTGTATAGGAGGGATTATTGAGAATGTTTATGGACTACTATCCCATATACTAGTGTATAGGAGGGGTTATTGCAAATGTTAATGGATTAATGTCTCCTACTGTAGTGTGTAGCATGGATGATGAACAATGTATATAGACTAATATCGCCTATTCTAGTGGATAGGAGGGATATTTAAGGAGGTTTATACACTAATATCTCATATTTTAGTGTGTAGGATGCATTATTAATGATGTTTATGGACTAATATCACCTTTTCTGGTATGTAGGCAGGATTATATATGATGTTTATGGACTAATATCTCCTATACAGGTGTATCGAAGGGGTTATAAAGGATGTTTCTTAAATACTATCCCGTATTGTACTGCATAGGATAGATTATAGTGGACTTTAATGGAAAATTATCTCTTATTCTAATTTATAGACGGGATTATATAGAATATTTTCTATATATATATAATAATATCTCCTGATTTAGTGTTTAGGAGGGATTATTAAGGAAGTTTATGGGCTAATATCTTCTATTCTAGTGTATAGGAGAGAATGTTCAGGCTGTTTATGGAACAATAGCATGTACTGTAGTGTTTAGGAGGGATTTCTAAGGATGTCCACAGACAAACTAACATTGCTTACTCTATTGATATCTTTTTACTGTGAAACCTTTCATATGCAGTCATCTGGAGGAAGAAGGGGTTGGTGAACTTATAAAGCAATGACAGAGGTATCATTTAAGCAAAACTTCTCAAAAACAATGTGTAAGGCCGCTGGGAGGTGGCCACTTCTTCCCATAGAAAGCCCAGAGAAACTGTGCATGACTGCCATCTTCTGAAAGCTCAGCTCTACACTGCTGCAGACTTGAATGAGAGAACGACAGTAAAAGTGCATCTGCAAGATAATCCTGAATTGATTGTTCAATCTGAAGTAGATGGAAACACTTTTGCATTTATATGCCTGCTGCTGTTACTACTTTGGTAGTTCAAACAGAGTCTGAGAGAAAGAGATGCGTTTTCACAGTTCATCTCCCCTTGATCTCAGCTTTTTTTTCTATATTGCTGTGGAGAAATCGGAGAAATGTGCTGATAAAAGAAATGAGGCTGAGAAAGGCGACGGCCAGAGAAAGGCTATTGTAAAAGCTTTCTTTCAAATGGAAAAGAGTGTCCTCCACCAAAGCACATTAGAATGTGTGGTGATAACCTGAGCAATAGAGTCCATCCTCTGCCATTTAGCACTTCAGTTTACCTAAGAAAACTCTCAGGAAAGCTAAAAACACTCAGAAAGAAGCTCTGCAAATATTCAGAGAAAATTGCTCGAATGGAGAGACAAAATAACAAAAAAGCATAATCTAAAGAGGTGAATTAGCACAAACACAAATTAGAAACAGCCAAGCTAATATAAGCTACACAGTATTAGAAATGCACAGATGCAGGACAGAAGCAGACAATCTAGCATTGATGCAATATAAAATCAAACGGGCATGGATGCAGAATTTAAATGTACAACCTAGCATAAATTCATTCATTCATCTTTTAAGCTGCTTATGCTCCTGGGTTGCAAGCTGTGCTGGAAGCTTTCCCTGTGCTCACTGGGCAAACAGCAGGAAACACCATGGACAGGTTGCCAGTCCATCACTGGTCAGTCACTCAGTGTAGAAACAAACTAGCAGACATACAAACTAGTACAAAAGCAAAACAGTAACACGAACCAGAACAAATTGGCACAAACTCGACACAGAAACAAATTAGCATAATCCGAATCACAAAACCTACAAACAAACAAAAACAGACAAAAAGTTCAAACTTCGTAAAATGCAGTAAAAAAAACAGCAGCACGAAATTTCACTTCTACATTCAGCAAACACCCTGTCTCAGCTACATTCACTGAATTACCAGGTGGGCTGATGAAATTAACAGTGGCACAGGGCACAGTCTGTGTGTGTGTGTGTGTGTGTGTGTGTGTGTGTGTGTGTGTGTGTGTGTGTGTGTGTGTGTTTCTCACCCCATCTTTATTTTTATGTCAGACGGTGCTTTTAATGAGCTCCCATGAAATTTCGCTTTCATAGCAGATGATATTTTCTCATCAAATTCTCCTGTTGTTTATGTATTTGCAGAGAGAATCTCTCTCTCTCTCTCTCTCTCTCTCTCTCTTTCTTACAGTCTCTCTTTTTCTCTTTCTCTCTGGCACAGCAAATGAATTAAGGTGGATCAGTCTGCCAAAAAAGAAAACCATTCATGGATCAGAATTTTTTAATATTCTACAAAGAATGCAGAGATTATAAATCTGTGGGTACTTCCTCTAAACGCTGTAGTATAGAGCAAGAACTGACCCAGAGAGAAACCAGCTTGGGAGACACCTGGAACAGGCACCTGGAACTAGTGTGAACAATTTCATAGTCTTGTTGTCATTTAATGCTGTTTATATGCATCATATGATGGGGCTAATTAGCTACCTTGTTAGCTTATGATATTGTGTGTACCATTCCACAGAATTTGATCAAACTGCAGTCTTGTAGTTAAGTAATAAGCTGTAATACTGTATATACCGTAATATACTTAGCTTACAGTAATACGTTAAATATATACCAGCTCTGACCTCCCTGGGGCCCTAAGCAACATAAGCAAACAAGGGCCCCTACTACTTGACTTGTGAGCCAGGATTTCTCTGCTTTAATTTAATTCTATTTTTAATCAAGGCAGCCTCAGAGTCGGGACACAGAAGACTCGGGACACAGAAGACTTGAATCACAGAAGACTTGAATCCATCCTAAAGACTGTTTACCCAGTTTTACGTGTCTACATGTTACAGTGATAAGAGGAAAATGTACCTTATTTTATATGAAGTGGGATGAGGTGAAGCTCGGAGTGATGTAGGCTCAGAATTCTTTGAAAAGGAACAGTTTTAAATCCGTTTTTATTTATTCATTGAGCACAATACCTTGTTTCTCTTTTTAAGAGGCTGATGTTGGCTACATATTCACCAACTTCATGTATGACTTTTAGTTACAGTGAAAACACACAAAGACTCAGTCATTTGACTCTTGGCCAAGAATCGATTCTTTCCCATTCCCGATTCTTCACAAATTTGGAATCCATACACTTGGAATTCATGTTTTCCGAGCTGAAGTCTGAAAACACGTTCATTAAATGCTATAATTAACTCTCATATCTCACTCTCACACTTGTCAGCATTATGAACACAGTCCTGGAAGAAATGTGGAGAGGAGAGAACACTAGTTTACCTAACAGATGCACTCTCATGGTGGATTGTGGAGTGTTCAAAATAAAAATTTCTTCAATACATTATAGTGGTGGTTCAGCAACGTACTCTAGATGGATAGTTCTGCATCGTCCTGCTATAAAAGTTGAAAAGAAAAGGCTTTCACATGAGGGGATGGCAGGGCGCTTGCGTAATATGCAGGGCCATAGTATATTGTGCACAGTAATCGCATATAGTGCCGACCAGCTCTGTATACAAATCACAAAAAAGGGCATAGAGTACTTTCCTATTGGGACATGGCTTTCTCAAATCCTAAATGTCAGTATTACAATAATACCTGCAGTTTAAGGGTGACTCCAGACCATAAAGAGTAAAAAAGTCCTCCTGTTAGAAGGAAACTTCAGAATACACAGGGAGTAGTAAAAAACAGCTTATCCCTTCACAGGAAGCAAAAGGAAAGTTTTACCATCAGTCAAGGTTATGGCTGGTTATGATGTTGTAGGACAGTCTGAATGAAGTTATTTATCAACAGCAGCTCCCCTTCCCCTCCGTTAATGGCCCGTTCTTAAGTTTGTAGGGAGTATAACAGTGCTGCTTAGGGACTCTGTGAGATGAAATGCAGCTGAAGAGTTTTAGTCCCTAAGTGGAGCCTTAGTTTAACCACATCCATGTGTTTTACGATGGGAAGTCAGTTAAGAGTCCAAAATGCATTTTCAACACCATCAGTTCAGTATAATCATCCATAAAGGCTGAAGTGATGCCATAGGGTGGGTTTTACAATTTATACAATGGGTGCTATTGTAGAAGTGCTATATGAGTCCTGATGAGATTTATGAGGGACTGAAATCTAGTATTTATCAACTAACTAACATGCAAATATTATTTTATATTTGGGAGGAGGACCCCTGAAACATCACATCCTCATAATCTGTTCAAATGACAAAGTTTTCATAGTCTAGACTACTGTTCCATCTCCTCCATGTTCCTTAGTCCTATATCAGCCCTACTATTGTCATAATGGAAGGAGGATCTGGCCTACAGACAGAAGGTGCGCAGAACTAAATTTTTCTGCTGACACAACAAAACAATTAGGAAAAAAAGCAAATAAAATAAATGATTTACTAACTTATATAACTTATCACATATTCACATTAATCACATTGTTAATTTTACTCACATTAAGTGACATGATATAGAGGAAGTTGCATCAATTAAGGCTTTAGGGGTGCATAAGTTTATAAAGTAGTACATTTTCAGCTTAAGTGTACCAGCTAGCTCTTTTAAGCTTATAGCTGTCTGTCTGGCTAGAGGCTAGAGGTTACCCATGTTTATAGATAACTGTATCAGAAGCCAGTTTCGGGACATATTTGAGGCAGGTATGTGATGATTAGCACAGTGCTAATAAGCATCCATTACTTGTTACCATCGTCGCTCCAGTGTAAAAGTAAAAAGGCCAGTTTCAGACAGCAAACCTGGCTGATTGTCTATATTTGGAGTTGGTAGAGAGTATCTATTGCTTTAGGAACTTGCAGTTGAATATCGAGATGCAGTATAACACCCAGCTATAACGAAGGAGGTGCAGTTACTAAACTGTATTTTCTATATACGGTATTTTGAATTGAATTTCACTCTATCTATGTTTCTACTGTATTTATGATACTGGTATGTGTTTTGCTTCCATCCATCTTTATTTTGTCAGACAAGCACACTGGTTCAGTGGTTGTTCAGGGTCTATATGGGTTTGGATTTGATAATGCGGTTGGCAGCAGCAGCGGATTAGAGTGGCTAATCTGGTGTGTGACGGACAACTGGCCAGACTGTCTTGAACCAGTGATCTGCTGGAATATATTAGCACTAGAGGCAGACAGCACTGTGATCACTTTGAAACTCCAGCTAATATTTACCACTGATTTGTCAAATGAAGCTTTTAGACTTTACTGATTTACTGATATATACTCAGTGTCCACTTTATTAGAAACCTCCACCTTGTGCTTCCACTCACAGGCCACTTTCTTAGAACTTCCAGCCTTGTGCCTTGTACTCACCTTCACACGACACTTAATTGGAAACACCTATTTTCTGTGTCCAGTCAATGCTCTCAACAGGGATACATTTCCTGGTCAGGTGCCTCTCCCGGATTGTTGTCTCCAGTTACTGGTCAGATTCGCAAGGGTGCTGTACCTTTCTTACTCTATTGAAATATTACAGCTGAACATTTACACCGGATAAAACCCCTTCTGATGAAGAATCTTCAGGGTGGCATCTACTTTGTAGATTATTTTGGGTCTGATGTGGGGGGTCATATAGGAAGTGCTGGAGGGCCATGTGTGCTTATTACTTTGAACCAGTTTGAGTTGTAGAGGTTTCTAATGGTGTCCTGTGATAATCCTTTCCATGCAGTTCCAATATTTTCCCACAGTTCCTGCAGATTTTGTGGTAGGGGTGGAGGTGGAGTGACAACAGGTCTTCCGAATGTGTGATGCGTGACAACAAACAGTTAATCTTTGTACTGATGGTGCCTCCACAAATGATTTGTTGATTGTCTCCACCAAGACAAAAGTGGGACTCATCACTGAGGATGACCTGCTGCCATTTCATGACAGTCTGGCGCGAGGCCATTGCAGTCTTTGGCAACATTGACAAGGTGTTAGGGCAGTCGTCTTAACAGCCTGCGTGCATGTAGTCCTGCGTCATGCAGCCGTCTTCCAATGGCACTAGCAATTGTGGCTGTTGGGTCAGTCAAGTACAGTGATGAGGTAGATTATGCCACACGCATGGCCGAAACTTGTGAAACCTACTCACCAAGTTGTATTTCTGTCAGTTAATTCTTTCTGGGTGCAGCTATTGGTGCGAATATTTGTTTGATAATGAGTGAATGGTAATTCCGTGTAATTCCTGTTGTGTATTGTGTATTTCATGTGTTTCAGACACATACAGCATTTCCTTGTATTTAATGAATGAAAGATTCCTATTCTTCTTTTCAATTGACAGTCTTCATTTTTGGCTTTAGTTATCCAGCTTTACTGATAAAATACTTCTATGTGCAATCACTTTATCCCACAGTTGAGCCTTTCTTTCAAAGTTTCTCATTCCTTCTCTTTAATGCAAGAATCTGATTTTGGAGAAAGTTATGCTTATATTTGTTTGAAAGGCACTTACTTTGTTGTAGTACGTACAATGTAGAAACCAAGGTCACTTTACAGAAGTGGAATAAGCAACACTGGATTTAATAAGGTTGAAGGAAAGAATGGGATTCTTACATGAATAGGAATAAAATACCTCTGAAGCCTCAGGTTTATTGTAGTGCACATATTGCAGTGAGTAGATGAATTTGCTCAATAAGAGGTCCAAAGTGTATGTGTCTCTCAGGTGCCTTTGTCCAAAGTCAAACTACAAATAAAGTAATTATAGAAATAATCACAATGTCCTTTGAAGAGACACCATTATTATGGATGAAATTTGCTTTAAATTAGATTTGACTTCCTTCAAAGTATAGGCTGAGAGGATATTACCTCAAGGGTGCTTCTTTGATTAATCTAACATTCTGTCTCAGTCTGATACAAATATAACATAATTACAAGAGAAGAAGAAAAAGAGAAGAGAAAGAGAGCTTGTACAGTGCTCTTCATTGTACAAGTGTATGTCTATTACTTTGTGTTGACATTAGGTTAACAGAGATATTGTGTTGTGAGATAAGTCCAGTTATATGGCTGTTGTAGTTTGTTTTTATCTGTTGTAGGATGTTCTTGTCTGTAGTTGTAGGATGTTCTTGTCTGTCTCATGTCTTGGCAGTTGCAGATTTTCATTACAACAATGTAGGACCACATATCATTACTTACTGAGAATAACTGGAACATGCAAAATTATGTGTGCAGCTGTGAAGTGTTTTGTCTGTAGGTGTAGAATGTTTTTGTCTATAGGTGTAGGTTGGTTTGGTTATAGCTGAAGAATGTTTTTGTCTGTAGGTGTAGGATGGTTTTGTCTGTAGGTGTAGGATGGTTTTGTCTGTAGGTGTAGGATGGTTTTGTCTGTGGGTGTAGAATGTTTTTGTCTGTAGGTGTAGGATGGCTTTGTCTGTAGGTGTAGGATGGTTTTGTCTGTGGGTGTTGAATGTTTTTGTCTGTAGGTGTAGGATGGTTTTGTCTGTAGGTGTAGGATGGTTTTGTCTGTAGGTGTAGGATGGTTTTGTCTGTGGGTGTAGAATGTTTTTGTCTGTAGCCGTAGGATGGTTTTGTCTGTAGGTGTAGGATGGTTTGGTTATAGTTGTAGAATGATTTTGTCTGTAGGTGTAGGATGGTTTTGTCTGTAGGTGTAGGATGGTTTTGTCTGTGGGTGTCGAATGTTTTTGTCTGTAGGTGTAGGATGGTTTTGTCTGTAGGTGTAGGATGGTTTGGTTATAGTTGTAGAATGTTTTTGTCTGCAGCTGTAGGATGGTTTTGTCTGTAGGTGTAGGATGGTTTTGTCTGTAGGTGTTGGATGGTTTGGTTATAGTTGTAGAATGCTTTTGTCTGTAGGTGTAGGATGGTTTTGTCTGTACGTGTAGGATGGTTTGGTTATAGTTGTAGAATGTTTTTGTCTGTAGCTATAGGATGGTTTTGTCTGTAGCTGTAGGATGGTTTTGTCTGTAGGTGTAGGATGGTTTGGTTATAGTTGTAGAATGTTTTTGTCTGTAGCTGTAGGATGGTTTTGTCTGTAGGTGTAGGATGGTTTGGTTATAGTTATAGAATGCTTTTGTCTGTAGGTGTAGGATGGTTTTGTCTGTAGGTGTAGGATGGTTTGGTTATAGTTGTAGAATGTTTTTGTCTGTAGCTATAGGATGGTTTTGTCTGTAGCTCTAGGATGGTTTTGTCTGTAGGTGTAGGATGGTTTGGTTATAGTTGTAGAATGTTTTTGTCTGTAGCTGTAGGGTGGTTTTGTCTGTAGGTGTTGGATGGTTTGGTTATGGTTGTAGAATGCTTTTGTCTGTAGCTGTAGGATGGTTTTGTCTGTAGGTGTAGGATGGTTTGGTTATAGTTGTAGAATGTTTTTGTCTGTAGCTGTAGGATGGTATTGTCTGTAGCTGTAGGATGGTTTTGTCTGTAGGTGTAGGATGGTTTGGTTATAGTTGTAGAATGTTTTTGTCTGTAGCTGTAGGATGGTATTGTCTGTAGCTGTAGGATGGTTTTGTCTGTAGGTGTAGGATGGTTTGGTTATAGTTGTAGAATGTTTTTGTCTGTAGCTGTAGGATGGTATTGTCTGTAGCTGTAGGATGGTTTTGTCTGTAGGTGTAGGATGGTTTTGTCTGTAGGTGTAGGATGGTTTGGTTATAGTTGTAGAATGTTTTTGTCTGTAGCTGTAGGATGGTTTTGTCTGTAGCTGTAGGATGGTTTTGTCTGTAGGTGTAGGATGGTTTGATTATGGTTGTAGAATGTTTTTGTCTGTAGGTGTTGGATGGTTTGGTTATAGTTGTAGAATGCTTTTGTCTGTAGGTGTAGGATGGTTTTGTCTGTAGTTGTAGAATGTTTTTGTCTGTAGGTGTAGGATGGTTTGGTTATAGTTGTAGAATGTTTTTGTCTGTAGGTGTAGGATGATTTTGTCTGTAGGTGTAGAATGCTTTTGTCTGTAGGTGTAGGATGGTTTTGTCTGTAGGTGTAGAATGCTTTTGTCTGTAGGTGTAGGATGGTTTTGTTTGTAGGTGTAAAATGCTTTTGTCTGTAGGTGTAGAATGCTTTTGTTTGTAGGTGTAGAATGCTTTTGTCTGTAGGTGTAGGATGGTTTTGTCTGTAGGTGTAGAATGCTTTTGTCTGTAGATGTAGAATGGTTTTGTTTGTAGGTGTAGAATGCTTTTGTCTGTAGGTGTAGAATGGTTTGGCTATAGTTGTATTTCATGGCTGCATTTGTATGATGTTGAAATCTTAAAAATTTTAACAACCAACTGACCAACAGTTTGACTGGGTTGTATATCTGTAGTGTTTTTGTCTGTATGTGTATGACTGTTTTGTCCATGCTTATTCATTATTTTTTGTAGTTAAAGGACATTTTGTCCGAACCTGTACAGTGTGGGTTTTTTTGTTTGTAGTTCTAGTTCTAGGATGGTAGACTTGTTTTCTGTAGTTTCTTCATATTTGTAGAATGCATTTGCTCATATTCATAGGATGTGGTAATTTTTTTACAGGTGCACATCATGTTTTTGTCATTGCAGTTTAGGATACTTTTGTAGGTGTAAAACCTTTTTATAGATGTAGGATGTTCTATCCAGTATTTTGTTACTGTACCAATAACGATGGGAAAAAAGATGCTTTTTTATTAATGTCTACCCCTCCCCTCAGTGACGCAGTTCCCTCACTAATCAGCTTGTTTTTGTTTCGGCTAAGCTTCTGCCATTACCGTCATTAAGGAAATGGAGAGAGTGGGAGGATGGAAGGAAAGAGAGAGAGAGAGAAAGAGAGAGAGACAGAAAGAGAAATAGAGACAAAAAGTGAGAGAGAGAGAGAGAGAGAGAGAGAAAGAGAGACAGACAGAAAGAGAGACAGAGACAAAAAGAGAGAGAGAGAGAGACTTTTTGTCAGCCTTTATAAGTCATAAAACATGATTCATATTCATGATACGCAAGCATGAAAGTTGGAAGTGTAAAGTATTTTTTAAAAAGGCCACTTTGGTTGCTTGTTGGTGATTAGTAGTCTCAATTTACTGTTAGCTAAGATAACATCTAAAGCCTGGAAAGTGTTTTTATGTAGATAAGCAAGTGCTGTAGATCCATCTGTGTATCTATCAAAAAGGAACTTCAACTTCCAAGTCAAAGCTGTCATACTTTCTGCACAGTTCTAATCATCCATTCCAGTAATGTGCTTAAAACGATTTTGGTCATTTTACTTTTAAAATTTAGAGTCAACATTTCAAAACATCCCACAATAAATGGGCTCATTAACCCACAATTTAGCTTTTTGCTCTTTTCCATTAATAATTTATCTGTGCTCTTGTTGTATTTACATAATAAGGACATAATCTAACAAGTTTGTGTTACAAATGACCAGAAATGATAAAAAAACATCAGTAGGAATATACATCACTTCTCATTTCATGGGAGTTATTAAATAATTTACAGTAGTTAATAAATACTTAATAGGTATACTTAACATACTTAAAAATGTATAATTTGCTTAAGAATTACTTCATAGTCCTTACAAAATGGTTTTTACTAGTTATGGAATAATTAGTTTAGATGATAGTTATAATAATAATAATAATAATAAAATTGTTACAATAATAACAATTATTGTTATTGTTATTGAATAACCGACATGATATATGTAATAAGTAGTGTATATTATATGTTAAAGTATATACTCAATATGTTATATTAGATAATACATATTAACAATGTCATATCCAGTAGTTACTAGGTAATTCATAAATATATATATATATATATATATATATATATATATATATATTGTGTAGTGAAGTAGCAACAGCAGGTTCCAAACTTATAAATAGATGTAGAGTGCAATATTTGAAAAGGTAACTTAAGTTCATTCATTTAGTACATTTATATAATTTGCTTACACTGCTGCTGAAGCACAGAGGAAACAAAAAAAGGAAGCTCATTCATTAGAAACATATAAAAGCTTCTTAAAGTCATCAGAAGCTCTTCACCTTCCTGCTGACCCGCGGCCACTGTAAAATCTGAGGGGCCAAGGCGAAACAGGCAGAGAATAAAGAACAGAGCATTATGAAACATCTATACTTGCCTGGCATTTAGCCATTAAAGCTTTCAAAGAAGCTAGCAGAAATGTTCTAATTCAATTTCCCACAGTAAATGACTTTGGCTGCACCAAATCTCTTCCATAAAATGAAATCTCACAAAGGCAAATGACTTCTGTATGACAAAATAATGTAACTACGCAATAATTTATCTCTGTGGAGTGTGTGGCTGAGCCGCCATCTACAGAAACATCACACTGGACATATTCGTGCTTCTAAGCATGTGTGGGGGGCTGCTTTGTGAGGGAGAACAAAGCTTCCACCACCTGATGTCCTAGATTGAAAACAAAGCTAAAAGGAAAGTTTATTAAAGTCTATGTCACACTTTTTCTTGCATTTCTTTGTTCACTTCATGGCTTTAAAGATTGTACCATAAAGAGTCATGATACATAATTCATTTTGAAATCGCCAGGCAGTTTTTCTTACTGTTCTTTCAGGACTGATATTTGAAATTAAGTTCTGTTCTGATCAGCTGCCCTGTCATGTATATCATTCAAAAAGCAGTCCAGGCTGATATACACCTCATACTTTAATGGGAAGGGGCGGGGCTAAGGCACTGTAACTTTAATAGCAGGTGCATCTGTACCATCTGAGTTCATTTTATTAAACAGATCCACAGCTACAGAAATAATGTACTGTAAATTTTACTGCACATTTTACTACGGCACTGTACATTTCAGAAAGCTTTCAAATAAAATACATGAAACTGATTTCAAACTGTAAAAGCTATGTCTTCTCATCTGAACATGAATAGTGCTAATGCAAGATACTCAAGGAGCATCCTCATAGACTCCTAAAATGCCAGAAAGACCCAGCTGATTGGAACAGCCAACAACAACATAGCAGTCTGGAAGAGCAACCGTCCTAGACTAGAGAATAGCTGTGGAAGGCAGAATTACAGAAAGGCTCATTCCTACCATCACTACTATCACTGCAGCATGCTGATCAATAGTATCAATAGCCAAATAGTAATGATTATGTGTAAGCTTATGTTGAGGCAAGTCTTATAGGTTTTACTAGGCAGGAAGCAGTCACTATTAGGGTTAAGCCTTAACTGTCAAGGAGCCATTACAGTCAACCTTTTGGAAAATGTCATGTCTCAGATAATGTTTATTATTGCTGACGTTTTGGTTTGTCAGCATTAAGCTAACAGCAATTCACATACATTTTTTTGAACATTGTAAATAATCTATAACGCAGACGTCTAACAAACATTTCATGTTTTACCTGAAGCTTGTGATTCAACATAATCGGTTGGATTCTCTGTCACTTCCTAATTATGCTGATGTTTAATAAGATGTGTTAGGCCTTCTCCTCAGCTCCTAACACATATAAGTGTATAAGTTTCTATATCTGTCAATATACTACATACAGAGTAAGGCAAATCCTGTTTGGCCAAATTTTCTCTGGAAATTTGAAGACCTAAATCATTTTGTTTCACTCATTGGCCCTCGCTGAAGGCCAAGGCCCTCAGGGTTCCCCTCTGGTTTTATCCATCCACACAAGGACAAAGGATTTAACCTAAAGAGGGTTTCCAAAAACTGGACATGAGGCCAAAACGTGTAAACAGGACCCCAGTGTGTGTGTGTAGGTGTGTGTGTGTAGGTGTAGGTGTGTGGTGTGTGTGTGTGTGTGTGTGTGTGTGTGTGTAGGTGTAGGTGTGTGGTGTGTGTGTGTGTGTGTGTGTGTGTGTAGGTGTAGGTGTGTGTGTGTGTGTGTGTGCGTGTGCGTGTGTGTGCGAGAGTCACTGTGCAACTTCATTACCTGGTAATATTAAAGCCAATCAAACCGATAAAGATGGGCAAATGATAGACCCCCTAATGCAAGTGCCGGCTCTCATTCTCTCTTATTACTTTTGACATTTTAATCAAGCATCTATTCAGTGAAATAGCACTTTATGGGTTTGGAGTCCACCGTGATTCACCCCTCAGGCAGCTATCGGCTGGGGAGGAAATAAATAAATAAATAAAATTGAAAAACATCACATCCCCCATTGCACTGCAATCACATCTGCAGGGTTTACAACAGGGGTTCCGCATTTACAGGAGGAAATAACGGCAGAATGGAGCTTTAGAAGCACTGAGAATTGAAACTAATGGTGTTTAGCGTTTATCAGCATTCGGCATTCATCAGTGTGTTTCACAACCTCCCTCAATGCTGCCCAGAACTGCCCTCTCCAAACTCCACCCACAAGTCTGTTCTTTCTAGCTGCTTCTTCGAAATTGGAGAAGCTTTATAGGGATGCTGGTAAAAGTCCCAAACAACCAAATGAGAAACCGTACCACACATTATATCACAACACCTACATTTAGAGTGAGATATTCATTCAACGTAATGAGAAACTATGTCACAACCCAGTGTATATCACAATGCCTGAGAGATATTCATTCTTTATCCCTTTCCTCCTGCCTTTCTTCCTTCCTTCCCTTCTTTCTTTCTGTTACATTTAGAGACTGAGAACCACTTCTTGGTTGGTGAACCATTTTGGTGGTTGGTTTAGCTCAGCAGATAATACCACTACCCGCCAGGAAGCCACAACCACCTGTGGGAGACTAGGGTTCGAATCCCTGTGACTATGTGTACATACTGTATAAGTTACTTTAATGGATTTACCAACATTTTCCCGTCCATTGCTGCCATATTCACCAATATTGTGGCAACAACAGAAAGCATGACAGTATGCTTCTTCAGCAATCACAAACAAAGTCAAGAATCTCAGTGACAGCAATAGAGAATCTTGAGGAAAAATGAAGCCACATAAACGAGGTAGGATGTAGGACTTTCTAATAAAGTGGCCTGTGAACAGACATACAGGAGGCGTTTCTAATCAAATGGCTGGTAAGTGGGTGTACAAGGTAGGTGTTTGTAATAAAGTGGCCAGTAAGTGGAAGTAAAATACAGGTGTTTCTGATACAGTGGCCACGGAAACGCAGGTGGACCTCTCCCCACAGATGGAGTGGTGA
Source organism: Prochilodus magdalenae (assembly GCA_024036415.1). NCBI lineage: Eukaryota > Metazoa > Chordata > Actinopteri > Characiformes > Prochilodontidae > Prochilodus > Prochilodus magdalenae. Next base: position 290,494 of record JAMWET010001378.1, on the reverse strand, counting down.
TGCAGGAAGCACTCAGCTTTCTGCTGTAGGATTCCTCTGGGATTCATAGATAATGATCTTCTAATTAACCTCCAACACTCAGACTACACCACCGTCTCCACCTCCACAAGTGTCCATTAAACTGTTAGCACTTCTTAGCACCACTGACAAATAAAAGCAAATGCAGACATGCCATATGCCAAGAGTCTAGCTTGTTAGGAACTTGTACCTACATGCACTGGTCAGTTCAGAATGAAAGTACATAGGTGTTTCTAATAAAGTGGCCAATGAGTGGAACAATATGCAAATTACCACCATGTTTATGGGAGTAGAATAGAATGGGGGATGAATAACACTGAGATGGCAGTCAAAAGATTGAAGAACAGAACAATTGTTGCTTGTGTTTGTTAGGACTAGGAAATATGACATTACTGTACCCAGTGCATAGTAATGGCATGGGCTAAATAACAACATGTTGTGATTCCCTCTTGCTCCTTTTTAAATAATTTTCTCACACTAGCATTTACTTTTAATTGCACTTCCATTTTGTTCTTTCTAACTTGTTTATAAACATTAAAACCATTAACATCACTATGTATAACATGCATTTGAAAATGTCATCGAGTACTGTGATATTTTTGCCACATTGCCCACTCTTCCCACCCAAAGCAATCTGTCTAAGCCAATACAAAAGCCTGCTAATAAACAAACATGTACTGTTGCTTTGAGTTTGGTCATTTGGTTTCAGTCTGTTTGCCTGACTGTTGCGAGTTGTCTAATGAGATAAAGATCCAGAACGTGTTGTATTGTTTTGCCTCGGTGGAAACATTTGTTATTGTCATTCTTGGCTACGCCCGTTCGGAGCGGCTTTCCTCCAGAGGACAGAGGGACAGAATGACTCACAGACTAGGAGGTGTTGCGAGGCAGAGGAAGTAGAACCCTCTACGGCTTTCATGTGACATTGTTTGTTATGGATGTCCTCAGTGAATCTGAAACTTTTTAATAATGAAAGGTTCTTTGGAGTGCTTCCACAGAAGAACCACTCTTCGTTTCTTAAAGGAGCTTTCAATGGATGAATCATTTTCATAAATGGGATATGCCTTCGTTACAAACCTTTTAAGGTCTAAAATACTGTGGAACATTTTTGCATCTACAACATGAAGAACTGTAGGTTTACTTTTTTTCTTTTCTTAAAGGCTAAAGTAGCTAACAATTAACGGAAGCTCATCCTAGTGTCAAATGCATGGGCTTATTTAGTATTTCCACTGTAAGTCTACTTATGTATGTAATTAGCATGATGCTAATTGGTGGAAATTGGTGCAAGCTTCCATTACTTTATTTTTTTTACTAGATTTTATATCTCTTAGCTCCAAATCTAAACATAGTGGCTAATTGGTTACATTTGGGGTGGAAGTGGATGGGCTGTAACTTTGGCCTTTCTTGAATGGTCTTTATATCAGGTAGTCTTTAAATCAAAATATTGACAGTACATATTACCAATGAATATTTTCAGCTATTAAATGGATAATATGACCTACATAACTAAACAAACATTTTCCACTTTTTTGCCTGAAATGATTCCCTTTACATTATGATTCATTTTCATATTAATATTTGACTAAAAAGACACCACAATGTGCAATGACTCATCAAAAGTTTTCCCAACAGCAATTCAAATTAAACCCAGCTCCGTCCTGTTCTCTCCAGCTGTTTTTGGTGTATTTCACTATTACATAACGGATGATCTCATATCTTTTCCAGCTGCCATTGGTGGTATCCAGTGCATATTAATGACCATCTACTGAAATCCTTTAATCTGCCCATTTTCCAAACATGATGTCCGGAGGAATACAAAAACAAAGCCTGCAATTTCCCAATGCCATGTTGCATTCATTACAGATCAGTATACCGAGTGGCTGGGGACGTGTATTCCAGGGTGCGAAGAGTGCGTGTGTGTGTTCACTGTAAGCTCCATTTGCATGTCTGCAGTTTGGATGCTGTAATTAGCTTTACGCGATGGAGCCCTCTTCAGGAAAATCACATATTGATTGCTCATTAGAGCCTAATGAAAATGTAATCATCCATAAAGTAAAATCATTTAGAGGTTTTTATCATCGCTATAAAGCAGACAAACAGGGCTTTTGGACAGAAGTCAGCACTTATCAAATAGATTCACGAGATTTTATGAAGATGTAGAGTGGTTAAAGCTTGGCCATAAAAATCTAATTCACCTGTTACACTGGAGCTAATAATAAAGCTTACTAGCATGATATAGATTCCTATTGTAAAAATAAATAGATTTTGCAGATTTCTGCACAATTCCATGGCTAAGTCATTCTGAGAGGTTGTAGATAAACTTGGTGACTCTTGTAGATTACTTTAAAGTGGTGGTGATGGACACTAGAAGTGCACAACACCACTTGTTTTGGCTTTTTGTTTAGTAAAACCAAGGCCAGTGTTGTTATATGTAATATTGATAATGGCAAAATAGAGGTAAATATGGCTTTCTGAGGACTATTTTGCCATACAGCAGCCAGCATGTATTACTCTACCCATATATAAATGGATTTTAAAAACCTCCCAAAACTTTTCAGCTGTCTATGACCACTTTGAACAACTCAGGAACAAAGCATTTAACTTCATCTCACTCTATATGGCCATTTAATCATGTATTTTAAAAAATGTTGAATTCCCATTTAAAATAATAATAACAGTAATAGCTCTTTTTTTTAAAGGCAATGTTAATCCTCTTCCTTTAGAGAATAAATATAGAGTAAATATAGACATTATGCTTTTGTATTAGTACCCTGTATTGTTCTCTATTCTATTTTAAATTATGTTTATATTAACAGTGACATTTTGACATTCATAATTGTATTTTATTTATATGATTTGATTGGATCTTTTCCATATAAATACACATCCTGCTCATTCTGTGCTTGCTGTGTTTCTGTTTTTGTATGGATCATAATTCTGTAATATGCTTTAACAGGACACATACACACTGTGCTCCAGTTCCATCCAGCAGTGATGTGTGTTACATAAGCTTTGCATGTTGCATCATGTGATGTGAACTAGTCTGTTCTGGATCCAGACACCACTGAGTGCGTGTGTATGTAAAAAATGGGGCCATTTAGCCAGACGTGCAGACACACACACACACACACACACACACACAATGTGTAATTATGGGCTTCAAAATACATACTCTGTAAGATCAAAAGCCCAGCATCAACCATAACAGTTATGGTATGTTTTATTAGTTATAGTAAGATGTGTGAAATACCACAATACACTTCAACTGTTTCGCTAACAAGATACAGTATTTTCCCATAATAATAACAACACAATAATTCTTTATCTGTAAAATGATGGATCATTATCAAAATGATTAGCTTCTAAACAGTCAGACTAAATATGTTCTCCATTGCTGATCAAACTTGGCTAAGTTATTCACAAGTGTGCATAAGCATATTGATAAAATTATGTTGATGTAAAATATTTTATTTAATTTACTTCTCAGTATAGACAGATAGATGGTTTCATTTAAGATGATATAGATTATATGGAGAGACTTTTTTGGCAAAAACATTCAAAATACAAAATATTACTTTAAATTGGCTGAAATCTGAAAATGTCTATGATCCAAGGCAGATTTGCTACATCAACCACTTCAAAACATCACAGTGCATAAATAACATTATTTAGATTCTGATGGTGTTTAAGCAGTCTAATATATTCCCTCAGTAATTCTGTATTCAGTCTGTTCCGCTGGTTTCACTGAGATGAAGCATCAGGCTTCGGCCTGCTTTCTGAGCAAGGTGTCAGTTCGCTGCAGCCGTGCTAATATGACATTTTGAACTGGAGGATGTGATCAGAATTTGCGATTTAGTTTCAAGGATTCTTGTTATGTTTACTTTCCCTAAAATCCTTTCATAAGCATCCTCCTGGAGTGACAAGACTAATGATTACGATACTGACGAACTGAAAAACAAACAAAAAACAAAAACAAAATTAATAATTGATATGGGTGCATATAAAAAATACATATTTGTTTGTCTCTGTATTTCCTTTGTTCTTAATATTTAATTTTTCTCTGGATGTCTCGTTTTTTGGATATTTCTGCCTGAGCCAGTGTTGCATATTTTCTCAAATACTCATAAAATAATGACTAGATCATATCTAGTACTGGATGCATGTTCAGAGTGCTAAAAAACATAATCATAAAACAAACTGCTTGATATAATCATTATTTATAAATATAATAAAATAACCAGCTAGAAATGTATGTTGATTGTCTCCAACTGCTTAAAAAAGTACAAAGGATGGATAAACCTGTTTCCAGAAACCATTATAGAAGTGAAAAATACCAAAATAAATAATCCATTCAGCACGTAAGTCTAGTTGTCTAGGAAACTGAATGTTTATTTATTCAAAAACACCAACAAAGGAATACATACAAATGAATCAACATTTTGCTCACAATTGCTATCCAACACCAAGTTTCATCTAAACAATCACATGGACCTGTAACCTGCATAGCTACCTCCCTGCAGACATAATACACATATCAGAACACCCAGCAGACCCAGCCCTACGTTGCTAGCTTCGAGCTGTGATGTCAGTATCAGTGAGTATCCAGCTATCACCCAAAATTCAGATTTTTGCTGTCTGCTTTATTCTCCATTTTAAAACATTCAAACATCACATCATTCAGCAGACCCTGCAGATAATCAGAGGGATTTCATCCATCTGTAACCAAGCACTAGCCACTAATCCAGCTCCAGAATCTGGGAAAAACTGCTATTAGCATCTTTGCTTTCGTCTTTATGTGTCAAAGGGGTAAAACAGTAATGCGATACACACATCACAGCGATCATAAGGATTGACCCTCTGTATCTGGAGTGATATCACACAGCTGCAGCAAAGAATCATGCAGTAATCTTGTTCAATAAACCACCTTTCAAATCCCGCATTTAAACCTGTTGCTATTGCCCCACTACGCATGTTCGGTCTGGAACTTCTCCTCATGTCTCAAAAAACCCTCTGACTGACTACAAATCAGAGTTTAGTGCTTTAACTAAATACAGCCACAAAAGCCAGACTGAGGCACAGAGCGATCATGTGCTCTCTGTTCTGTTTGTGCTTTGATCATCAATTAGCCAGATATTTTTAAGATGACTTTTTTTTAAAAAAGGAATTTATGATGTGTCTTGTGTTAATCCTTTAGAATTTTAACTGCCTGAAACACCAAAACAATTACCTCATATCATTGTAGGGTTGTAAGTGTGCTGCTGATTGAATTTAACATGTCTATACTATGACTAGAGTGCAGTAAGAAACAAGGATGGGTTCCCTGTTTATTACTGCACTCTAGTCATCGTATAGATATGTTCAATTCAACATGTGTTCTTCTAATCAAAATATAGTAACTTTACTAAAAAACAAGTATAAAGTAAAAATTATACAAGTAGTGTATAAAAAAATGCTGATCTAATGTAATGTTTGGCTTCAGTTTAAACAGACTGTGTCAAATAAAACCTACTAGCCCACATTAGGCTGTGATAAAAGGGAGATGGCTGAGGCAGGGGTGGCGAAGGTAATAAGCTGCTTGGTTTGAATGTTAGTTTAGGCTAATAATGGACAATACAACATGCATGGGCTTTGTTTAAACTGCATGACTCAGTGCCTTGCTCTGCCCTATGACTTAGTTTGACTCTTTGACTTCAGGCCTGACTCTGGACAGGAAGGTTAAAGTATAAGACTTGTTTGGATATGTATGAATTTCTCTGTCCTTTAGCAGACGGCCCATGCACTGACCGCTGCATTAGTGTGATGAGTCACCGAACGTCAGGCCAAGGATGATGGGATACATATTCAACATTTGCCTCAGTCAACCTCCATCTGCCTCAAACAACCTTTAACAAAAGCCTCATGCTCTAATGACAGAACTCCCGCGTCCAAATGTAGATTATGTTATGTTTAAGTGTTGCCAATGTACCAGATGTCTTGTTAGTGTGCCTTTGAGACATAAAACGACTTTAAGACTGACATATGTAAATGAGCAGTCTTCTGATTGGATGTTCTTCATTGGGGTGCTCCTCTGATTCAATTGGGGGCTGAAGCATGAATAAGCAGGGCTAAAACTTTGTAGACTGAATAATTGGACATCACAAACGCAATTAATTTAAAATGGATTGCTTTTGCAATTTAGTTGGCAAGGACAAGATGTCTTGGAAGATTTTCTGGGTTTTTGAGCACACATTTAAAAAAGCATGGCTTGTTACAATAGCTTTGGTTAGTGTTGGTTATTAGTTGTTAGCTGCAGTGGTATTCATAAAAAAAATAATTAGAGTAAAGCTCTTCCCATACTCCTAAGTACATGCTCTTGGCTAATTTTACTTTCATTACAGTACGTGGTTTTAGTTTTTTAAATAAAGAATTTAGAATTTAACACTTTTGCAATACAACCTCAATTAAAAAGATGCCATCTTGTAATTCAGTTGTAACTTTTAAGTGAGCATACTAGTATAGGACCAGTGGTGTAGGTAGAAATAAATTTGGTAAATACAATTTCTAAATGTCACAACATCAAGCTACAGCCTGATCCTGAAAGCCATGCCATTTCCACCCTGTGGTGAGACAAAACAATAGCAAATTTGTGTGTACACCATAGAGAATGGTGGATTTACATAAACCTAGCCAACACAGCAACTTCCTAACTATAAAGTAAGTGTGTGCATATCACAGAAACATCTTGTGCCCTAGGAAGACAACACAGCTAAGTAATGTGCTTATTAAACTGCTGAAATGAGCAAAAAAAAAGGCACATATTATTACGACAGGCATGAAAAATGCTTATGGCCAATTTATGTCTTACTTGTGATGATTCAATGAAACAGATATTCACTTTGTCTTTTTTAGCATTTGGAGTTTTGAACCAATGGCAGATCGCTACATAAGCAGTGATTGGAGGGCTGAGATAAGAAGGGGGAGCTTTGTGAAGAGCATAATGATTTAATTGGCCACAATAAAATGACAACTCTCACAGAAAAAAATATATAATTTCACTGTCCTGTAAAAAAAATCAGTCTATTTATTTTAGAATTTAAAACCATTGACCAATGGTTTGCACACAGAGGAAGTTGACCCCTGCATTAGCCTTGCCATGTAGTGGAGCACCCACACATATGAGTGAGCAGACACTTGCCTAGAGCGGTGGGCAGTCCTATCTATGGCACCCACGGAGCACTTGGGGGGTTAGGTGGCTTACTTAAGGCCATGTCAACCATGTCCTGGCAGTTCAAGGATCAAACCAATGACCTTCTCCTCATAAGGCTGGTTTCCTAAACCCATTGCAAATGTACGACTGTCCATGAGTGGTAGGTCCAGCCACCAAACAAATGATTTGGAAATTAAATCAGTGCAGTAAAACTTTGTTATGGCACAAATGAACCATTTTCTATTTGTTATGATAAAATATAAACACATGCCCAGGGCATAAAATGGCCCATAGTTGCCAAAACACCTGTGGATTATAATATAATATGTCAAGAAATTAGAGCCAGATGCTTAAGCGTAAATACACACACAGACTTTTGCCGTTTATTGATTAATCAAAGTCAAGGTTTTTTTGCCTAGTAACAGCCCTAGATAGTTTTTGCCCTCAAGTTGACAGTCAAAATAATCACAGAATTCTTCATGTTAGGTGGGTAACAAGCAGCTGACAAAATGGCCAACACTTCACTCCTCTCGCTCGCTGTGTGTCTCTGGATGAGGCGATTGCCTCTGACAGCTCGGCCCCTTGAGACTGGCACTCGAATCTGAGGCCAGAAAGTGGGCTGTGATTGGCTCGTCAGTGAAAGGCTAGGACAGGTTTTCTCATGCCCTCTGATGAAAGACAGGGGAAACCTGTCATCACACATCATTACCATCATTACGGTCACCGCCATCATCTATGTCTACTGCTGGTCACCACCTCATGGCATGATTTGCCCATTTTAACAAAGGTCACAGTTGTGGCGACCGCTGGACAGCTGGGAAATAAGCCACGAAAGCCTACGCTGATTGTAAGTTGTGTGAGGTATAAAATCCCCATATCCAAACAAAGGGATGTAGAATAAGCTGCAGAAACAGCCTGATGTCTTTACAACAAACACAATTACATACATCATCCTATCCCACATATAGTATTGTAGCAAATAATGCTACAGTTAAAATGAATTGTTATAGCCTTTTTTGGAAAGGACACATTATTTTATATGAAGACTTCATAGCACTACATCACCCATTACTGTGCTGACAGAATGTATGATTTTGTTTCATTGTCATGTTGTTTTTGTCTATAGTACCCAGCATGCATTGCACAAAATGCTGCACAGTCATCATGAATCCCTATACTGCTTGACCAACTGACTGCAAAACGTCAAAATGCCACTGTCTAGTAATCAGTTAACGAATGGCTGCAAAGTACAGTATAACTGGGTGTGTATAACACAAATAGGTACATGCTAAAGTGAATGGACAGGATAGTGGATAAAACCATCTCCCCAAAGATCTGATTCCGTTTAGGCAGGAATGTCCTTGGAATAGCAATAATGCTGCATTTAATTAACATGGGCAGTGTGGAACTCGAAATCACAGCATCTTAGCCTCTGTGCTTTCAAACTACTAATAGGGAATTAATATAAAATTTATGAAGTTGGTACCTTCTCAAAACAGTATGATCATAGTCACAGTTATAGTAATAGCTTCACAAGCTCCTCTTTATGTGTTGACTGATCTAAAGCTGATCCTAAAGCTTTATAAAAGTAAAGAAGTCGTTTATGATCATTTGGCATCATACGCTGAGCCAAAGTCCTTACAGAAACAAGTACAAAACACTGAAGGAGAATAGTTAGTTGGATGGAAATGATGATTATAGGGCTCGCTTCACATTTCTTTCATTTTTACAAGTTTATGTTTTATGCACACATAAGTCTAAAGGGAGGACAGATTTATCCATTATGTAGAGGAATGAAAAGTAAGTTGTAGTGAAATTAAAAGGTAAAAAGTCAAGTTATTTAGTAGCGATACACAAAATACAAAGTACAGTAACCAACTACACCTACTTCATTACAAAAGATAGCTACCCTGATGGCTTATACTTCTAAGGCTACATTCGCCTACCGCTGTATTGTAGTTGTTAAATATTTAAAAGTTCTAACCTTTCTCCGAATAACATCTCATACTACACAAAAAGACGTGAACACTTATTTAAAGCTATGCTAACATAGCATTTTATTAACACAAAGCATTTTATTCTTACAAGTATTGGATTCTTGTTATATTCTTGTTATAAGTGCCAGCTCTTCACACCAGCCCACAGACCTGAATCTTGTACTGGGATATCCAAAAAAATGATGGTAAAAAAATGTAAAAAGGAAAGGGATAAGATAATCCAGATAACAAGCTCATACCTCAGACCCAGGTAACTGTCCTACTCACAAGATTTTATAGTTTTCAAACTTCCTCAAACTAACACAGACTTTTATTTTGGAAAAAACGACTAATATTATAAACACCTTAGGGGGGAAGAAAATAAGGACAAGACCTGATATAAAATGATTAAGTTGAAAATATTGCTGACAGTAAAAATGATTTAATAAACAAATTTATAAAAGATAACAACCATAAGTGACAAAAAGCACTATAACACTTTAATTAAGATATGTCTTTATGGAGTGGTTAGCATTCTAGCTTCTCTATTAGGCCAAAGGCATTAGCTAGTGAGCTAGTTAGCAAGAAGTTCAGCCAGAAATATTAATCGCTAAAACAATATACTTGTTTTAATATTATTTTACTATTCAAACACAATAAAGTCAGCAAGTGGATTCGTTTTGTTTTTGGTATTTTCCTCCATTGTTTTTTTTTTTTTTTCATTTTGCCCGGATATGCTGTAGTCTCTTATATTACTTTTTATGGAGGAGAAGGAGCAAGCCCTGCTCCCCCTGAGTTTTTGGTGGTTAAAGGGGAGTATATTTTCATCAAGGCAGAGAATCGATACCTCATTGAAGTGCTGCCCAGAGGCCTCCGCTCTTTAACCGCTAATGTTTTTCAGTGCCTGTGAGCTTAACCTCCACACAGGAAATACACTCTGACAGGAGCTTCTCTCCTTTCTGTCCCTCACTGGGCTCTGTCCTTTACACTGCAGCGGGAAGTAGCCCTCATTTAACCAAGGTTAATATCAGAGGAGGAACACAAGGTAAGGGTAAGGTAATAGAGCAGGCCATCCGCTTCAGCATGGTTAACCTTGCTTCCTGGAGACTATGCCTGTGAATTGAGCTTAAAGCAACAGTTCAGCAGAAAATCAAATGGCACAATTTCACCCACTTTATCCCAAATGTAGTCAATCGGCTAGGTTTTCTGCTTTAGGTGTAGCACTAGAGCTGGGAGGCTTACGAAGCTACTAAGTAATGAAAGCTGCAGCAAGGTGTACTGTTCTCTGCCTCTATCTGCTGTTTATAGATAACAGTATGTTGTACAGTATCAGAGGGCCATGAGCAAGTCTATTTCAGATTCCTTAACAATCCAACACAGTTTGAGGGAAGTGTGAGATTACAGGCTGACGGCACAAATTAGCATACAAATAAGCTTCCGCTGCTTGCTATAGTAATTTTGTAGCTCCAGTGCTTCACTTCAGATGGCAAACATGCCCAAGATGCTTGACTACATTTGAGGTCAATTTGATTTTTTATGACAACATCACTTTAAAGGTGTTTAAACTTGATAAATAGACATGATGTTGTGTACTGAGCCTAAAAACACAAAATTTTAGTAAGTGAAATGGTTCTATGTATAATCATAGGTCCTTTGCATGGTGCAAGTGTTCCTAAGATTGTTCTGGAGATTGTGTTATACACTAAAGCTTCCTTATTTGTATTAGTACACACTTAAAAGCATAGTTCTTTAGGGTTTTTTAGTCATTGTAATGGTTCAATGTGGAATCATAAGTTCTTAGAGGGTTCTTTGCATGGTGAAATCGTCCTGTGTAGACCTTTATAGAACTTTTACATTATGTAGATATTCTACAAACTTTAAACGAACCCTTGATTGAAAACAAATGTGGCTGCAAAGAACACTTCTTAGAACCTTTTTTAATTACTTAAGTATGGTCGGTTTATGGAAATGTAATTGGGAAATAAGTGATGCAAATTCTAATGCTGATTAAAATACAACTTTGTCCATATAGCCCCTCTCTCTGGTCTGAAACAGAAATTGCAGCCCTGCCTGAAAGATTCTAAAAAGTGCATAGTGGGAGACACAAAGCGACGACTGTAGAGGCTGAAGGACACAGTAAAAAAAGATACTGTTGCACTTTCTTTACTTGAAAGAAGGTAGAACGAGAGACAGGAAGGGAGAAGAGAAGGGAGTGAAGCTCTAGAGGGGTGATTGATGGCCATTATGAAGAAGACGAGAGAAAAAAAAAATTGTTCAAGGTTGAAACAATGACCAATGAGGCGTCGGCGGAAGAGTTAGAATGATTGATTTGGCCGACACAGCTGAAACCCGGGGCTACTGTGTGGACTGCCTGACCAAAATGAGACTTCAGTATTGTCTGACTTCGTTTATTTGTGCTGTAGCAGAAAAGGACTCGACCCTGCCGGGTTCCAGAAGTAGAGAAGGTGCGGACTATTTCTCGTCCAGTAGATATTGAGTTTTTATTACCTTGAACGGCTGTGTCACTGTGTTTTATAGCCGAAAGAGGCATTACGATGAGTGGTACTTGGCTCTTCAAGCCTCGGCTCAAAAATGCCCACTGCAGATAAACCACAGAAGTCCACACCAAATGAACAAACATCAACAAACACAGACGAATCCAAACACTGGGCTGGTGTGCTGCACCTGAATTTTCTTGCAGAGAGTCACTAGATAAACAGATAGATAGATACTTTATTGATCCCAGAGGGAAATCCAAGGCATCCAGTAGCAGATATACAAAGTACACAGAAGTAACAGAGAAGCACAAGATAGAGTTATACAGATAGAGACAAAGATACAATACAAAGTTTGAAAGTATAAACATAGAGTCCTTAGTGTCTGTGTAAAGTGTGTAAAGGCCTGAGGGACAAAAGACTTCCTGAGTCTGTCTGTGGAGCAGGACTGGGACAGCAGTCTGCCACTGAATGAGCTCCTCTGCCTGATGATCGTGCTGTGCAGAGGATGGTGAGCATTGTCAAAGATGTTCAGCAGCTTGCTGAGGGCTCTCCTCTCCACCAGTGGTGTTAAGGACTCCAGCTCTAGTCCCAGCACAGAACCAGCTTTCCTCACCAGCCTGTCGAGTCGTCCAGCATCCCTCTTATATCCCTCTGATACTGCCTCCCCAACACACTACAGCATAAAAGAGGACGCTGGCTACCACGGACTGGTAGAACATCAGCTGGAGTTTCTGGCAGATCCTGAAGGACCCGAGCCTCCTGAGGAAGTACAGTCCGCTCTGTGCTTTCTTGTAGATGGATTCAGTGTTTACTGACCAACCCAGCCTCTCGTCCAGGTGCACGCCAAGGTATTTGTAGGACCTGACCACAAAGGTATTTGTAGGACCTGACCACTCTAGAATGTTTTCTCCCAGTCACACTGGTTTTATGGGCTTGGTGGTTCTTTTACTGAGCATTACAGAGTCAGCTGTCCACATTAAAATGATGACGTCTGGTGGAGTTGATTGATGAAGTTGATTGATGAAGCATAATGTTAACTGGTGAGGAATGATTGTGTTTGGCGGTGAATGTGTTTGGTGGAAAATGCTGTTATTTGATAGTGATTGGTGGTTTTGGGTGGAGAATATTGGTGATTGGTGAAGTCTGCTGGTGTTTGGGAGCAAATATTCGTTGGTGGTAAAGACCTCAACTGTAATTAAATTTCTTATCGCTAATAAAACAGAGCATTACGTTCTAGGCAAATGCTCTGAAATTCTGTGTCCCACAGCTAATATCAAATCTACAAAGGTATGCCTGAAATGGAACAAACCAATTTCAGCAGTAAAAAGAGATTGGTGCAGAAGCAGTTTGGGATTCGGGATGTTTTGATGGCAGCACTTTGGCGTCTTGGTGGGAGGACGAATCCATCTTGCAAACCAAAAGCACCAATTACAGTCAGCAGCAGCAGGCAGTGACAGGTACGCTAGCTACAGCGCCGCGTGCATTATTCAAACCCAATTATTGGCCGCGGAGTGACAAGGGAAAAGGAAAAAGCCCAGGAGCTCTCTGACTGTATTTACACTTCTCACCTCTACCTCTCTCCTTCTCTCTCTCTTTCTCTCTCCCCTGGTTCCCCCACCCTCTCTCACTGATTAACAAATCCATCGCCTGCTGTCTCTGTAGTGAGGCATTCAATGCTAAAGCTCCTCAAACTTGATTGACGCATTTCCTCCAGTGCGGCTAAGACTGTCAGGTAATGATATTTATGAGGCGGAGGAGGAAGATATGTGACTAGACAGCCTGAATAAATCCCCTTCAAGACTGCAGAATATATACAGAATACTGGTATTGCTGTACACTCTTCAATATATTAAAACAGTGAATCAGCAAAGTGACCTGGTTAAAGCCTGACCTGCACCATTTTAACCAAAACTTTTGTGTTTTTGTGCTTTTGTTATTAAAGTAATAACCTGCATTTCATTCAAGATATTCATAAAAACACTATGGTTTAAAAAAAGGGCTTGCTTGCATATTTGCAGTGCAAATAAGCCATCTAACCAATCACTGGGTTATGTGAGCACCGATCATGGATGTTGCTGTTCTGTGGGTATTTTGGCATTGTGATTTCAGGTCAACATAATGTGGGCCAATCTTTCACTACATCAGAATTTCAACCATGTGTGTTTATTATATTTCCTGCCAAGTAAACATGTAGCCCAATAAGCCATTCTGAAGAAGCATTTCTGAAGCCAAATTCAGATGGAGGGCAGGAAGTAAAATGGGAAATGGGTGAGATGGAGGTAAGCTGTCTTGTTCTAGTAAAGAATTAGAGAAAAGATACATATGGAAAATCACCACATGTTGGATGTGATCTTTATTTGATGAAGAGAGCATAATTTTCAGTTGAACTGAAATCAGACATACTTCTACTGAAAACACAAATGAAAGCATACAAAAGGATTGAGCCTCAAAGTTTTGATAGCGGTTGGGGTTAATCACAATGGCAAGGTCCTGCTGGATACTGTTGTTTGGTTTTCTTTTATTGTCCTGAAAATCAGTAAAGCAACAAATATTAAACTCTGCAGCATCCCTCGACATTAACATTATGTTTGTTTACTTAATGTATATTAACCACTCTCAAAGGTCCAGTGTAACGCCACTAAAGGTGTTACGAAACAGAATGGGTTAAGTCAATGCAGTTTATTGCAATTGCATGGCAGGTTCAGTTACTTATGTTCGCATGTGAATGCGTAATTGTTAACCCTGATACAAGCGTTAGTGGTGTTGCTTGTAACTATTGTTTTATATCTATCACCGGTGCACACCCACAGATTAACAGTGGGCAGTAGAGTACTTCGCATCTCCCGACCCCACAAAGCTAAAAGCTGCTTCTAAATAAATAAAAGGCACCAGAATGTAACTGAAAGGCAGACTGACTCTCACTCTAGGCCTTTTAGAAGTTCTAGATACCACACTGAGTGTGAGTACGTAAGTAAACATGACCTTGGCAATTCAGTCGGTTCTCAGAACTGGGAAACAGTGGTAGCAGCTCTATGCCAGTGTTTGGTACTGAAGGAGTCACTGTAAAACAGCTACAGCATTAAACATGTAATGCACATGTAATGTGTATGCAATTAGTCTAGTAATGCCAAAAAGGTACATGAACCTGCATTTGCTCAGCAGTAACATTCTACTAGAACTCCATAAATGTGCTGTTATAATTGTCCTAATAAATAGAGCGCTTTTTTCCTGACCTTTGACATTTGAAGTCGAGTTTAGCAAGTCTTACTTATACTCACAGCCCTTCCTGTGTAGACTTTGCAGTAAGTCTGCTTCCTTCGTTTTTGTTTTCACTCTCTTCCTGTCTATCTCTCTGTACCTGACCTAGAAAAACAGCGATGGCGCCTCAGAGAGTCATACAAGGAGAGGAGACACACCCATATGCACCAGTTACATCTGTAATGCTGTTTGGAGCTCTGAATCTTTACGGAGGGAAAACTCTCTGTTTACAGCCATAAATTCTCCTGCATCACTCTGAACTTGTTTCACAGGGATAGAATGAATAGAACATCATCTGTCACTTTGTCCCATGAGTCACCAGTGTTGTGACACCTTATTAATAACATGATCACATGAGGAAGGGCGACGATGAATATTAAATGATGACTATGAGCGTTAAAGAGCATTTCAGAACACTTTTTAAAAAGCACAATAGAAGCCATATCGCCCCTACACTTTCTGTACAGAGTTTTCTACAGGTGTCTGGTTACTATCACCACCATTGTGAACAATTCAGACTTAATTCAGAGCAGTCTGAATGACTTTTTTTAATCTTGAGAATGTAATTATGCAGAGATATGTTAATATAAACAAACCTGATCCACAGTTCACTACAGCTTTAGTGTGATTAAGATTACATGGGCTTAAAGTACAAAATCACTAGAGGGCAGACATAATACAGCAGAGTGAATTTATTCAGGTCTAGAGAGAGGGAAGAAGAAGACAGATGAGGGACAGTGTTCCCTGGCTCTGTGCATGCGTGTGTGTGAGAGAGAGACAGACTGTAGGGTAGTGGGAGATTTTTGGCAGGGCGACAGAAACACACAGTCATGCTGAGGGGGATTCTGAAAGGGAGCAAGAGCTGACCTTTAACTGTGAGAGAGAAGGAGCAGGAGAGAGAAAAAGAGAGAGAGAGGGAGGAAGACAGATAGAGACTGAGGGAAAGGGAGAGAGGAAGAGAGAGAGAGGGGAAGAGAGAAAAAGGGGGAGAGGGGGAGTGTGAAAGAGAAAAAGGTAAAATGAACAGCAGGGAGTAAGGTGGAGAGGGAGTTAGAGAGAAAGGGAGAGAGGGAGAAAGAGAGAGACAGAAAGAGAGAGAGGAAGAGAAAAGAGAAAGAAAGAGGAGAGAGTGAGAGAGAGGGAGGGAGGGAGGATTTGGCCACATGGGTCACTCATTCTTTTCATACACTCACTAGACACTCATAGAGGCTGACAGGTCAGGCCAGCCGTCACAGCAATTACACTTCCTGCTATAATCCAAATCTCTACCAGTCCCTCTCTATCTCTTACTCTCTCTCTCTTTCTCCGTCTCTCTCTTTTTGTCTATTTCTCTCTCTGTCTCTTTTTCACTCTATATGTCTCTCTATGTCTCTCTCTGGCTCTGATCAGGACTTTATTTCCATGACTGTATCAGGTGCAACTTTGTCAAGCATGGTCCAGTAAATAATGCTTGTATTATGTCTATAACTGATTCAAGAAGGCTCACCCAGCGTCTCTTCTTTTTGATCAGACATCCTGTTACCGCTGCATTTCATTAACTGACTTATGCTCTACATTGGTGAAAGCTGCCCAGCGCATCTGCCTTCCAATCTCTGTACTGCCACCATCATTTCATCTGTGTGACTTCTTTATTTAAGGTGCAGAGAAACAGTCAAATCCTCCTACACCTGCTGTAGTTTATTCCAATCTGAGGAGTGGATTATATGAACACTATAGAGCATGTTTTTTTTAATCTGCATCATCACGTCTTAATTAAGATGGATTATTTGATCCCTATAAATACAATATTAACCATTAAACTCATTTCTTGAATCAGCAGTAGATGTAATCCAGTACTTCCTCTTGACTTTGTGGACTTTCCTAATATTCACGACAGAGTCAGCCTGTACAAGCGTTAGATAAGTGAAGGTTCTTATGCATATTACATGTTCAGACATCCACACTGGCAATAACTAAACTGTAATAACCGCAAACCGTTTGTAGCACACATGGAAAAGCCTTCGTTAGTCCATCTGTTAAGGATATTCCTGGATTTCTTTCCTATCAGCTCAGAAAGTGTGTGTATGTGTGTGTGTGTGTGAATGGATCAGAACCCCTAGAGAATCTGTAAAATATATATAGAGTACCTTTCACTGTCTTTATTCATAGATGACTAATTGGAGGAAACAATATGGGACTCACCATTTGCAAAATACTGACTGATACATACGCAGATGACATCTCTAAGCACTACTTCTGCCATGAAACCCGGTCCAACCACTCAGAGCAAACCTGCGATGAGAATGCTACTCACTTTCACTCAGACTCTACAGTCTGTAGATTTACTGCATATTGATAGTCCCTTTCACCCTGTTATTCAATGGGCCGAACCCCCACAGGACCAACTGGAGGATGACCAACACCAACATGCAGCATCAGATGAGCTATTGTTTCTGACTTCACATCTACAAGGTAGACCAGTGAGGTAGGAGTGTCTAATAGAGTGAACACAGTGTTCAAAACTCCAGCAGCACTTCTGTGTTTGATCTACATGTACCAGCACAATACACACTAACACTCCACCAACACTCCTGCGTTACTGCAGTGCTAAGAATGATCCACCACCCAAATAATACCTCTTCTGTGGTGGTACCGTGGGGGTCCTGACCTAACAAAGTATGCATTAAATCAGATGGAATTCAGTTTGTAAGGTCCACCTATATGGTAAGTGCAGTTGATAAAATTGACAATGGGTTTCGATACAAGGGGGTGCACCTAGTAAAGTGGCTGGTGGGTGTGTGTTGGTACCCATTTAGTAATGCTTATTACACTACAGAGTTCTGTTTTAGATGTACTCTATAAGGTGCAACCATATAATTGTACATCAATGTTTTTAATCCTGTCTGATGTATGTAAAGACCTCTGTCCAAATAGGCAGGTGAATGTAATGAGGTTCCTATTTGTGACATCACACATAGACAACTTATTTAAAATGGCATTTGTAGCTCAGTTGCCAAATATGGATTGGTAAGAAATGGATTGGTAAGAAACAGTACTTACGTACTACCTACAATTTTGGTTTCCATGGGCCCTTTAAGAATGCAGCTGCTTCTGTCCTCTTTTACCAGGCATCCTTTCTTTTCTGCAGGCTAACTAATTCTGGACTTCCCCCAAACCTGCCTGACTGAAACCCAAACCACAAATGAGAGTTCCTTGGATCACACCTGCCACTACAAACACCGCAACGAGCACTTGCTGGAACCGCAGTGTTTTGTTGGCAGAAGTCAAGAGCTCCTTCAGCTCAGCATTTAGAGTGTGTGGCTATTCAAAAACCACAGTCCATTTTCCAGAGAAGCAGCAGGGACAACAGGGATGCTGTTCCAGCACAATAATTACCCTCCACCGCTGTGCCGCCGGTCGAGGCCCAGCTCTGTTAAGAAAAGGTCGCTTCACCTTGCATGTTTTGTTTGAGTATCTCGGTGCAGTTGTTCCAAAAACATACCCAAGTGGGGACGAGCTCTCGGATGCAAATGGCCACTTCGCTACACCTGCGTCCAGAAGCATAGCACTGTTCTTCCGAACAGCTGATGAAACACACAGCAAGGACAAGCAGAAGCCAGACAGCAACTAGAGGCTCCTGGCATATTAGAAATGTGCAGTAATCCTCGGAATTGTGCACGGTGGTGAATCTTCCTATTTGCAGGCACAGCGCTTACATTTTTCAGTGAAGAAAAACATGAAAGTCTGCCAAGTCAAAGTTTTTTTCCCTTTCTGACACGTTTAAACTGATTACTCTAACATAAAAAATCTTGTTGCAGCTTAGCAGGTGTTAAAGTCACTGAATCGGTATTTAATCTGCTGTCTACTGTAAAATCGAGAGGGAAAAGAAGCCTGTCAGTACATAACTGTGGACAGTTTAGGACTGTGGCCATATAGGCTGTTTAATCCTAATGTACTCTGAGACTTTCCATTTCCCTGCAGTGGGTGATATCCGAAACAGTCACCTTGAAACTGTTGGCAGTATTTGAAAGGAATAAAAACATATCCTGTCAAGGTCAAAATCTCAAAATACAAAGTACAAAGTAAGAAAATACAAATGGGGTAACAAAGTTCAAAGGTGCACACTGACCTATGTTCCCCACAGAGCACCATCATTCTCCTCCAGATACCATAACTCACTAATAAACGGCATCATTGTCCACCAAATATTATCATTCAAACACCATTATCCCCAGTGCTAATTATTCATAAACACCATAATTCTCCACCAAACACCAACACCATCAAACTACATCACAAAACACTATCTCACTTCACCAACCATCATTAATGCTCCCTAAACACCAAAAGTCTCCACAAATCACCATCATTCTCCACTAAACATCATCACTGTACACCAAACACCATCATTCTCCACTAAACATCATCACTGTACACCAAACATGATCATTCTCCACTAAACATCATCACTGTAGACCAAACACCATCATTCTCCACACCAAACACCATCATTCTCCACTAAACATCATCACTGTACACCAAACACCATCATTCTCCACTAAACATCATCACTGTACACCAAACACCATCATTCTCCACTAAACATCATCACTGTACACCAAACACCATCATTCTCCACTAAACATCATCACTGTACACCAAACACCATCATTCTCCACACCAAACACCATCATTCTCCACTAAACATCATCACTGTACACCAAACACCATCATTCTCCACTAAACATGACCATTGTCCACCAAACACCATCATTCTCCACTAAACATCATCACTGTACACCAAACACCATCATTCTCCACTAAACATGACCATTGTCCACCAAACACCACAGTTCTCTACATGTTCCAGTAAACATCATCCTACTCCAACAAAAATCATTCTTCTACATCAAAGCAATGATACCACCAAACACCATCATTCTTAACCAAAGTACATCACAACACACCATGATTCTCCCCAAACATCATCATCCTCTGCCAAACACCATTATTCACCTGTAAAGATCATGAAAAAGTCTCATGGTTTTCCTTCAAGCACAACAATTCTTTACATCATCATTTTTATCAAACACCCTCTTTCTCCAACAAGAAATCATCATTTAAAAACAAATACTAACAATCATTTTTTGCTCTTCAGCCACAGAGTGGAGTTTAACACTGTAACATGGGCTACTTCAACACTGGAGTAACAGGTCTGGTCTATGCTTGACTTCAATAACAAACTCAGAAACAACAGAGAAGAACAAATGAACAAACGGGCAGGGGCTAACAGTAGCTCTCCCTGCTAACTGGCATCTTCATCAGATTAAGAGTCCTAATAACTTAAATAATTATAAACCCACATTTTATTTTGCACAAACTAAATACACCACTGGTGAGACTAACAGCACAATACTTTACTTTAGAGTCCACTGACGGTCAACGGTGGCAAACTGAATGTGGTTGTGAACTCAAATTTGCACATTTTACTGAAGAATCCAATGCAAATGAATAAAAGTGTAGACTCTAATCTGTCAACACAAAAACATAAAGTGGCTGTATCTGCTGTTCATAATGTAATAACCAGTGATATATAAGGACAGTTAGAAGTAAGCTGTTCAGTTCAGTTTAGAGCATAAGCGTCAAGATACCTTATATGTAGCAGTTCTGTAGCAGTTTTACAGTGAATCTTTCGGTAACCAAACCTTGCATGGAACTATCAGGTTAGCTCCTGATTAGACTGTCTTCATCAGATCAGAGACATGTATTATTCTATTTATTTCCAGAAATCAGTAGACATTCTCTGAAGGTCTAGATGACCCTAATGGCCCCCTACTGTTAATGCATCTGCTTATTGTGCAATGTGTAATAGGCTAGCTAAACGACTGCAGTAACACAAACTATAAGCTTTTACACGCAAACATACCAAAGCACCAAAGTTCACATTCGCTAATATAACATCAGCACTCAAGACATAGCACTGATTACACCATCAAATTGTTCCGGCCATGCTACAAAAACATGCACACAGGCACAGTACTTATTAAGCACATCCTAACCAGAACATTCTCAGGTACCAATGTCTTCCCGGGGGTTATAAATAGCCTCAGTCGTATAGACGATCAGTCATTAATACCCCTCTGTCCAATACCCCTGCCTAAAGGGAAAGAGTGGCTACATCAATCCATATCCACTTTTCCTTTCGTCTTCTGGCTGTGCGAGTGCTGCGTGGAGACGCTCTCTACATTGACTTTCATCAGGCCCTATTAGCCCAAGGGCGGCAGACGGCCCTGCAGAACGAGTTCCTGCGCTCAGAACACTGGGCCGTGTATTAGCCAGGCTAATGCCTCTCCGTGGTATGTGTTTGGAGTGCGTCTGCTGGCTGAACTAAACCACTTTTTAGTGCAAAGTGAGGATAATGGGTTTGGACAGAACACGCACACACACACACATACACAAACACACTCAAGCGTGCCACATACTCGCAGATGTTGCATAAATGAGGGATGAAATTATCTATTATTCGCACACTGCAATTACCTTAGATACAACCTCAGCCAAGAAAAGAAAAAGAATGTGACAATTTCATCTGCCGGAAAGCATCATCTGAGAGCAAATTCTGAAGTATTCCTTCCGTTTATTGCATAGATGCTGTTTGTGTAGCTGCTGTAAAGTAAATAAAGATGAAAAGGAAGGGAAAAAAATTACATGGTATAGAATAATACCCAGGGGTCGCTTAAAGGGGGCGGGTGTGAGGGGATGTGTGTTCTGGTCAAGACAATCACACACTTTTGACATTTGATTTTGCTTATGTCATTGTCATCGCTTATGATATGGAGCATTTGGTACAACACAGCCTCGACACAATCAACACAATGAATATCAATCAATCAATCAATCAATCAATCTTGATTCCTATAGCGCTTTTTACAACAGATGTTGTCACAGAGCAGCTTTACAAAGAATCTTTACAAAGAATCTGGTGTTCAAGCCCCCAATGAGCAAGCCGAGGGCGAAATACACTCATCATCAAAAGAATATGTTATTCAGAAGGAAGATAAAGATTACCCGGAACAATAAATTATGATAAATTAGTATTGGCCGCCATGTTTGTTAATGCAACATGCAGACGTCCTTGCATGAAGTTACAGAGGTTTCTAATGGTCTTCTGTGATAATTCATTCCATGCAGCCTGAATATTCCCACACCAGTTCCTGAAGACTGTGCGGTAGGGGTGGAGGTGGAGTGACACCAGGCCTTCTGAATGTGTGCCGTTGACTACGGACTTGTTGGCTGTCTCCTCAAAGACTAAAGTGGGACTGAAGATGACCCGCTGCCATTCCATGGCAATCTGGCACATTACAACTGCAGTCTTTGCCGACACTGATGTGGTGTTAAAGCCAATCGTTGTAACTGTCTTTAAGCATGTAGTCCTGCATCAAGCAGCAATCTGCCAAAGGTGCTGGCACTTAGAAGATGACTTATGGAGGGCATCACTTTTCGCTGAATGTCCACAATCATGGCTGTCAGATCAGTCAGGTACAGTAGTAAGGCTCATCCTTGATTACGTCACATGCACGGTCGAGCGTGAAACTTGAACCATTTGCATAACTCACAATGTCAAACCTACCCACCAGGTTTCTGTCCTGTCGGCTGATTCTTTCTGGGTGCAGCTATTTTTGCAACTATTCTTTTGATGATAAAAATGAAAGAGTGACTCTTACAGCCTGGTTTTCGTACCCCTCAATCCCAATGAACTTGTTGGTAAAGCCTCTGGTTCTGCTGAGATGGTGGAGTGGATAATTGGGAACACCTGAAAAGTTCCTTGTGGTCTGGTAGTGTATTTCATATAGTTACTGTAAGATATTATAACTAATGCATGGAAACACAAGTAACGAGTAAACATTCACTGCATAACTGATTTGTTGTTTACAGTTGTGTGTAATAAACAACAATATATTGAGGAACGTTTCTCCACTTAGTATTTTTCAGAAGGAACCAGAGTTTGCCTTTATCTTTTCTGTTGGCTGATATTTTGAGGTTTGCAAATTCATGGGATTCAGTTAACCTTGGAATAAAACGAATTTTTTACGCCACCGGAAATTAATTCATTTTTCTTCTTTCTCTTTTAAGTGACATCAAATAATTTTTACTGTATTTTATAAGGTATATCTTTATAGTACTACTCTTACAGCATGCTTTGAATCACACTGAGACCTCCAATGGTGTAGCAACCCATAGGTTAAGAACCCCTGGTATGTGTAGACATATGAGTGTAAGTGTACAATGCTTGGGGGTGTTTGAGTAGAAGGACGTGCTTAGCAGTAGTGGAGTAAAGACACGTTGTTTTAAATCCAAAAGCTGTTTTATTATTGAGCAAATATCACAGGGATTTAAAATAAAGGCCAATAAAGCAGACTAATCCTCCTGGCTTTGTTGTATGTTTGCACAAACCTTTAGGGCAAGCAAAAGTTAAATAAATGGCCTTACATATGAAGAAATAAGTTGACAATATCAAATCAATGGTATGAAATATTGCTGACTGGTCCTCAGGGAGATGTCTATGAAGATATATGTAGATACATTTCAATGTATTTGTGGCAAGAACATGATGTGCTGTCCTCTTTTTGTGAAAAATCCCATCACAATACTGTTTTATGACTAGATGATGGATCATGAGTATATGACAGCTGCAAGGACCATCAAAAATTAAACTTGCAGCTCCAACACCAAATATGTGTTGTCTTATAGACTACATTTAGAGGACATTGTGAAAATGAGACTTTTTGCTAAGTATCCCAACACAAGAGTAGCTTGCAACAGCCCATCAATCTGCAGCCACCCTGGAGACCCCTCAGTCTTATCCTTGAACACCCATTTTACTGACGAATGGAGCGCAGATTCTGTATCTGCTGAAGCGCCCAAGACACCCCGCATCCCACCCCGCTGCGCTTAAACCGCCCAGTGTATGCCCCGTTTGATTTTTCATTATGAGACAGATAATTCTATAATTGGATCAAAATTGCCTATTAGAAGTGCTTTATGGTAAGTGCCATATTAAATTGTCTCATAATATCTCAAGGCATTTGAACTTATGGTATGTCTGATATTAGATTCTAAATGAAACATGACGTGGGCTATGGCTAAATGAGCATATTAAAAAGGTTTGTGGAAAGAAAAATTCTATCGAGAAAATCAATAAATGAGCAAATTAATAAATAAACATCTCTTCAGGCCACTGATTAAGACGCCAACATGTTGAAAATGATGTGAAAGGATATTTATTGAATGCTTTAAACTAGCCTTAAGCCAGTATCTATCGCTCAATCCTAACCTTTTATACTGAACACTAAATATTCTTCAAAAATGCCATAATTCTCCAAAAACAACATTCACCACCACATAAAAACATAAAAACAAACACCAAATATATTATTATATTATTA
Organism: Prochilodus magdalenae; assembly: GCA_024036415.1. Classification (NCBI taxonomy): domain Eukaryota; kingdom Metazoa; phylum Chordata; class Actinopteri; order Characiformes; family Prochilodontidae; genus Prochilodus; species Prochilodus magdalenae. The sequence continues at coordinate 266,136 of JAMWET010001378.1, read as the reverse complement.
ACTGTAATTTATCAAAAAACACCAACATTCCTCAATAAACACCAGCATTCTTTAGCAAAACACCACTGTTGAAGAGCTAACACCATCATTAGTCATTAAACACCTTCCCCAAGAAACACCATCATTCTTAAACACCATAATTCTCCAACAAACCCTGTCATTCTGTAACACCATAATTCTCAAACAAACACCATAATTCACCAACAAACACCATCATTCTCTAACACCATAATTAACCAAAACACTATGATTAGTCATAAAACACTATTTATGCAACAAATGTCATCTTTCTTCACCAATCCCCATCATTCTCCAACACCACCATTCTTCTTTAAATATACTTCATCATTCTCTAACACACACCACCATTCTTCTTTAAACACCATCATTCTCTAACAAACACCACCATTCTTCTTTAAACACCATCATTCTCTAACAAACACCAGCATTCTTCATTAAACACCATCATTCTCTAACAAACACCAGCATTCTCATTTAAACACCACCATTCTTCTTTAAACACCACCATTCTCTAACACACACCACCATTCTTCTTTAAACACCATCATTCTCTAACAAATACCACCATTCTTCTTTAAACATTATCATTCTCCATCAAACACCACCATTCTTCTTTAAACACCATCATTCTCTAACAAACCATTCTTCTTTAAACACCATCATTCTCTAACAAACACCACCATTCTTCTTTAAACACCATCATTCTCTAACAAACACCACCATTCTTCTTTAAACGCCATCATTCTCTAACAAACACCACCATTCTTCTTTAAATACCATCATTCTCTAACAAACACCACCATTCTTCTTTAAACACCATCATTCTCTAACAAACACCACCATTCTCTAACAAACACCACCATTCTTCTTTAAACGCCATCATTCTCTAACAAACACCACCATTCTTCTTTAAACACCATCATTCTCTAACAAACACCACCATTCTTCTTTAAACACCATCATTCTCTAACAAACACCACCATTCTTCTTTAAACACCATCATTCTCTAACAAACACCACCATTCTTCTTTAAACGCCATCATTCTCTAACAAACACCACCATTCTTCTTTAAACACCATCATTCTCTAACAAACACCACTATTCATCTTTAAACATTATCATTCTCCATCAAACACCACCATTCTTCTTAAAACACCACTATTCTTCTTTAAACACCATCATTCTCTAACAAACACCACCATTCTTCTTTAAACATTATCATTCTCCATCAAACACCAGCATTCTTCTTTAAACACCATCATTCTCTAACAAATACCACCATTCTCCTTTAAACACCATCATTCTCTAACAAACACCACCATTCTTCTTTAAACACCATCATTCTCCAACAAATACCACCATTTTGAAACAAACAATCCTCTCTATCAGTGTGACTGTGGGTTTTCTGATTGAAGAAGGAGTAGTGTTTCTTCCTGATTGGAATGAAAACATTCAGCCACAAAACCCTTTGTGATCCTGTCCTAGAATAATAACCCCTGTTGAACTACATCATTTTGTGCCAAACATCAAGATTCTCAAACAAACACCATTATTTTCCATCAAGTACATTTATTCCAAGTATGCAGTCATTCTAATTTTGCCATCTGGCTTTGTTATGTTCAAGAAGAGAGTAAATATGAGTCAGTGTGAAAGGGGAAAAGCACTTTAAAGACCGTCAAGAACCACACGAAGGCACAACCCAACTTTTATATCTGTCTGTACTTTTTGGGAAATGTAGGGTTATTGCTGTACAGCTAAGATTCCAGGGGTTTTAAGGACTGCTCCTGAACCACAGGGCTGCTTATGGGAGTCAGAAATGTAAACACAATGGTAATTAGCTTGTTAGCCAAGAAGGATTATGTTGGAGACAGAATTGGAAGACCATAATCTGCTTTTCACTGTTCACTATTGTTCCCTAAGCTGAGGACATGTCAACCACCTCAACTGCTTTCATACTTTTTCAAACACTAGACACTATTCAGAGTGTGTTTGCTACAGCTCATGTTTTTGGCTTCCTGCCTGCCTCGGTGACTAGGCCTATCTTGTGTTTGTGTCATCACAAAATGACACCGTATTATTGTGCTGTCGCTGTGAACCAACTCCAATCTCCATTTTCATGCTTTTTCCATCAGTCTGAGCTCCTCTGGGAGGAGAAAGAGGCACACTAGCAACCTAACATTTAGACTGTGGAAGTGCTGGTTTATTCTTTGGCCTGTTCCTTTTGTGTTCAGAGGACAGTCATTACGGATTTTTCCAGCACCATGATGAATTTTAAACAAGGTTGTCCAGTCTGCCTGGCTGGGGTTAGTCATTAAGGTACCTGCAGGTAAAGTAGATGATGAAAGCCGCCTCAAGTCCATTACACTTTTAGCAGGGTTACTACAACTCCGGAGCATTCCCATTACAGCGGCACTATGAATTATTTATGCGCCACGCATTCAAATCGGCAAGGCTAAAGGTGGCGGATGCCATTAAATCGCTGTGATTTTGAATTTAATGCTTAATGAATACTTCACTAACCTGTTTCTTCACCTCGCCATCAGCTCCGGCCGTGGAAGGGAACATCATTTAATGGCGAATTAAGAGCAGGTATGGTCATGCAGCAAAACTAGCCTGAAAAAAAAGCAACATTTTGACTGGCTTTGATCACTCTGCAAAACAGTTCCTTCATTAGGGGACTTTTTTGAAGACTGCTGTAAAATATATATATATTTTAAATTTCACACTGGTTTTTTAATCTTAAAAACTGCTTCTGGTGCAGTTTGCCCCCTTGGCAAGTAGCAGTAGGACTGCAGCTTAGGGGCTGCACATACTAGTCCATTTGTCAACTTTACCGCTCGGCAATCACACTTTAAGCTTATTGTTGAGTTACCACTGACATGTGATTATGCCAGTAACAACATGGATAACAAGCCCTGAGCCTGGTAATTTTGTGGTCGGTATCTTTAGGTTAGCAATGCAATCCAGGGCTCATTGGAAATGGTACTGGACTGTCGAGATTATGACACGTGCAAATGGTTCATGCTTCAATCTCAGTCACTCGCATGATGTAAGCAAGGATGGGTCTTATTGCTGTACCTGAATGACCCAACAGTCATTGTCATCCTGTTAGTTCCAGCACTATTGGCGCAGTCACAATGACTGCCCTTAAAGCAATGGCAACGTTGCCAAAGACTCCAGTGGAGTTGTCACGTGTAACATGCCCAAAATGGTGACTCCACCTCCAGCCCTACCATAAAAATCTGCAGGAACTGTGGGGGAACATTCAAGCCGTGTGGGATGGCTTATCTGAGAAGACCATTAGGAACCTCTGCAACTCAATCTCAAGACATATAAATGGTCCAGTGCCATACTGAGATACACTACTTCTGTAGGTGTAGCTTAATAAATATCAGTCTAAACTGTGCTCTAAATTTCTCTGGTTTTTCAAAACTCCGCCACGGTGAAATGTTTCAGTAAGACCACCTAGGTAGGACAGAAATTTGCTACATTCTGGAGTCCATATCTCAGGTTACCTGAAGGAGAACTAGACTTTATTTTGAGAAAAAAAATCCCAAAAGGCTTGAGGCTTGAGTGCTACTTCTGTGAATTCACTTCTCAATACATGCTTTTTGGACATCTTTTAAGATGGGTTATGCAGTACAGGCATCTGTTTCATTTGCATGAAAAAAGAACATTCTGGATGGGCAGTTTCTTGATCACTCTCTGCTTACTCCAGGGCTCTCAGATATGTAGGTTTAATTAATTTTCAAAGCCAAGCCTTGGGGTTTTATTAGGCTACAATGTGCAGAAGATTCCAAGTGAGTAATCTTCATATAGCTGCCCGTGAAAGGTCATCAGCTCTGCAACAGGACTAACACACCTTAGGTGTAAAACATAGCAGAATATCTGAACTGTGAAGATGTATAGTGATTAAAAGCCATATTAATCTTTTTTTAATTGTTTCTATTTTTTACCCAGTAGAAAATTCCTCTTTTCCCTCTCTCCACTTGTTCTGTACGTTTAGTACATTTGGTCAAGTGTGAAAGCTGTTTTTGAGCCCAGGAATGGTGCAGAGCACCAATCTCTAGTCCTTGTAAAATAGATGGTCTGGGGTTCACTTCTAGTGCACTCTGGTGCAGGCTGCTGCAGGTGTGGAAGCTGTCTGCTTTAGCATTGGGTGGGCTTGCAAGGTTGTTTGTAATATGACTGCTTTTTACTTATCATGTCACTTCCCTTTTTCATGTTTAATTGTGATGAAAGCATTTAAGTGCAAATCTTCTCATACGAGACTGACTCAACCTTGTCCGTGCCATGAATCCCAGAAGAGCTGTTCCTCTCCGCCTGGGTGTTTGTAACCAAGCTAAATAAAAAGAATCAGCAAACTGATTAAGCTTCTTCCTACCATTTTGCAAACACACTTTAAGAAAAATGGCATAGGGAATTTATTCACAGTTCGGACAGACTACTTTTAGGCGTAAGCAAACCAGTGATAACAAGCCCCTCCCCTAAATGAGCCCTGAAACATTCCTGGGTGCGGACTCAAGTATTCGTTGTGAAAAAGCTCTAGGAGCCAAACTTGCCAGAATTACATACAGTACATTACTTTGGATTTCACCTTATAGCTTCCCCTCAAAACAGGCATTAGGTTAAGTTATTTATCGTTATGGAAATATTTCCTTCATGATTTCATGATTTCCTTAAAGGGTGAGGCACTGGCAGAAAGAGGAGAAACTGCATGTGCATCATATACAGTTAAAATAAAATGCTGTTATGAAGCTGGTTTACTCCAGTTACATGTTTAAACTACATCAGTTGCCTTAATTATGCTACTACCCATATCCATAATTACTTCACACATAGTTTCTCTACACTCATTTCCAGGCTTATCCTACATCAGTTGACATGGTTACCTTAGTCACTTCCATGGTCATACTACACTTATGTTTACCCTACATAATTCACTCACTTGCTCACTCACCCATCTTCTAATCTACATTCATGTGGGGTACTTATCTTATCTCCATGGGTGGTGCTGGTGCCTATCCCAGCACTCATTGGAAGGAAGGCAGGAAACACCCTAGACAATCCGCCAGTCCTTCACAGGACACCTAGGGGGCAATTTAGCTTCTCCAATCCACCTGTCTGCATGTTGTCAGACTATTTGAGGAAACCCATGCACATGCAGACACAGGAAGAACATGCAAACCCCACACAGAAAGGACCCTGGACCCCCTGGCTGAGAATTAAACCCAGGCCCTCCTTGCTGTGAGGCAAGAGCACTACCCACTACACCACCATGCTGGACCTCTACATATTTCATAGTTTAGCATTTATTTCCATGAGTTAACCTACATCCACTTTCACAGCACTGCTACTCATGTTCTTTTATGCTAGTCCTGACATCATGATAAATGGAAAAGAAATTGGTATAGCTGTCAGTATTGACAGCTAATAATGTTTTTCATGCTCATTTCTGATTTCAAATGCATAAAAAATTAAAAAGCTAATACATACAAATTTATAAGTACAAAATTTGTTCCAAAGTTCCATTAAGCCTGTGTGTGATTTGTTTCCATTCAGGCCTTTACTTAAAAATCTCTGGAAATCACTTCTAAATTCTTGAAAGCATTCAGCGGCAGAAGCACATTTGCCACTCTGGCCTGGAGTTCAAAGTACATCCTGACACTTTTGCATTGCCACCGCTGTTGCCGCTGAAGATGATGGCGGAGTGTGAGCTTTATTGTCATTTCTTTCTGCAGTTGCTCACCCGCAGCGGTGATGGTGGATAAATAATGCAAAACCCCTTCGCCTATCAGACTTTAAAAAGAGGAGGAAAAGAGAAGAAGCAAGAGGAGAAAATGGCATGGCCTGTGAAGCGTCACTTCAAACCGCACACACGCCAGCGCACACACACACTTGTTGACTTTGTGTCCCCTTGATGTAAATTCTGACATTTCTGGCAGCTCTGTATTCTGCTCCAGTTTGAATTGCCTGAGGTCAAAACAGAAAAAAAAGTGGACATGGAAAATTGCACCAGTTTGAAGCCTTAATCACAATGTTATGGTGAATTGGGGCTATGAAAGTTATTTTTCTTTCTCTTTTGAACCGGGGTTGTCAATGCCTCCCTGGCAGTTTGCCTGCAACTAGCCATTACAAGAGTGTGATCAGTTTTTTTAGCATTAAGATCAAAGAAAATGCAAAAGCTCCAGAAGTTGCTTCAGCAATGAGATCAGATCGTTCGTCCTTCAGCCACTTCATTTAAAAGGGACATCTTGCTTTGAATGGCCCGGCCAAAAACACAGCCATTCATGGCCACAGCGCATTAAGTCAAGTGATGTCTCGGCGCCAGAGTTGCTTTGAACATTAAAAAAAGAGAAAAAGTAGATGCGATGTTTTAAAATGGAAGTGAGCTCCTTTCTGTGCTGAAGTGAAGTGGAGAAGGGAGCCATTATTGACTAAGCTATCCTAAAACCGCTTCTCCGTACACTTTACTGCCTCTCCACTCTGCGTGGGTGACAGAAAAGACAGATAGCCCGCAATACAAGACCAGTCGAGTGCTTTTTGACATCCGCTCTAATGAAACTGTCTGCCCACTGGCATGGTAGTCACCCGGACTGTGAAGGACACAGCAGGGTAAAGACTCAGGTGGCTTCAGATTATGCAGGAACCTTTTGAGTGAGGCTGACAAAAACATTTGTATACGCTAAATGAATAGCTTGATATGTATAGCTAATATATAATATCTAGCACATGGAGGCTAGGTGGTTGCTAGTAAGTTGCTTATATCGCCAAACAACATATGGAAGCAAACAGCATCAACAGGCATGACTCCATTTTAAGCAAGACTTGGTAAAAGAGGTCCTCATATGCTACAGTAACAACTTGATCAAACATATATCAAGGACATAACAACAAATGAAACAGCACAACCAAACATGCTTCTATCACCATCCACAAATTGAAGCTAATAGTATTTGATTTGAAACATAATGTTAATATTGCTAATAACAGCAAATGAAATGCCAATACCCAATAAAGCATTTGTATAAGGATAACTGATAGCAATGCACTTTTGTTCAGTGTTAGAGACATTACAAACTATGCTGTTGGCTTTATATCACAGGTCAGCCCCAGTCCTCATGGGCCACAGCACTGCAAACTTCAGTGATGTGCCTCATTAAACACAACTGATTTAACTCATCAGCTCTCAAGGCCTTTGTGAAATGAATTTAATTCAGAGTGTTAGATGAGGGGAAACAAATCTCAGAAGTGCTGTGACCCAGTCTGACATGCCTACATTTTATTATAATAACATATTTTGTTGAGACTGAGAGAAACCAGTAATCCAAAATAGTTCGAGTAGACATGCTAATATAGCTAACGTCAATTAGCTATATTAGCCTGTATATATCAGAAGGGCAAACCTTTATGTGGTTCATACACATAAACACAGTTGGAGATGTGAAGGAAAACAGGATCCTTGAGAATAGGAATAGCTTGACCAAATATGATACCATGGCTAAGAGGAAATAATTAGCATGGTTCAATTCAGGAAGGTGGCTTTGGATTACATAAAAGCTTTCAGTAAGGCTGAGGAAAGATATCCACATACAGCATGTTAATGAAACCAAGTCAGCCAAGGATCCACAACAGGAGTGAGAAGCCAAGTGCAGATTTATTATGCAAAACAAGCCAGGTCAAAATCACAAAATCTATCCAAAAACAACAAAAAAAAGAATGTTGCCAAAGCACAATCCAAAACTCAGAAATGGTAAACCAAAGCAAATAATCAAAACCAGAGAAGAAATCCATACAAAGAAACGTTAAGAATTGAAAGACACCAATAAAAGTCTTCACAAAAGGCATTAAGCAACATGGAGTCTATAAATACAAAATGGCTGCTGATTACAATCAGTTGGAAAAAACCAGGGCTAGAATTCAGGAGAGAGCGACCTCTGTGGGCAAGGAGGGGAAACTGCAGCAGTAGATGTGACACCTACTAGGCTAAGAACAAATGTATTACCTTGTATTACAAGAAAATCGACCAGGCAACAAATAACTTGAACAGAGCAAGTGCCTTTGCAGGCCCCAGAAATATTCTGACAAGGTTATGCAAAAATATCCACATAAGCATGGATGTGTCTTAGCAAAGCTAGGCAGCGAATGGTCCTCCATCCAAATAATATCTGTTCCTGTTGCCAGATACTAACGGATAGAAGAAGTTGACAAGTGAATTCTTAGTGAAGCTTGAAAAGTGGCCAGTAATTAGAAGAACAAAGTTGGCATTTCTAAAACAGTGGTGGATGAGTGAAACACAAAGTAGGTGTTTTTAATAAAGTGGATGCTGAGCAGATGTATTAGGTGGGTGTTACTAATAAACTGGCCAGTAAATGGAACTACTAGGTAGGTGTTTTTAATAAAGTGGCCTGAGAGGGGAAGCACATGGTTGGAGTTTCTAATTAAGTGGGCACTAAGCAGATGCACAAGGTAGGTGTTTCTAATAAAGTGGCCTGCGAAGGGAAGCACATGTTTGGAGTTTCTAATTATGTTGGCACTAAGCAGATGCACAAGGTAGGTGTTTCTAATAAAGTGGCCTGCGAGGGGAAGCACATGGTTGGAGTTTCTAATTAAGTGGGCACTAAGCAGATGCACAAGGTAGGTGTTTCTAATAAAGTGGACAGTAAGTGTAAGTACAAAGTAAGCCTTTCCAATAAAGTGGCCAGAGAGTAGACATACATAGTGGGTCTTTCTTATAAAGGGAGTCGAAATTTCACCCTAATACGGTTACTTGGCCACCAAAGCAGAGTCCATGTTGTTAAAGGTGTCGTGGGAGGTGTCAATGGAAGTGTCTGCTTTTAATCATTGCTGTTTGACGTCAGTGTGGACGATAATGAAGGACCAGCTGTGTCTCTGCTAATCGCACCCTGCTCACACCTTACTGTCATTAGCTCAAACCAACCATACACACCACAGGTTTCTACGGGTGAGAAAGAATAGAGGATGGGTCAGCAGCGGCCAGTCATCCTTAAAAAATCTATTTTGCCAGTTCTCTTGCTCTACATGCAGCCAATTACCCAAGATGTGTTTTGTTTATAAAGTTTGCTTCTTTAGTTTTACATACTGTTGCTATCGTAGGAAAAATAAATATCTCCAAAATGGCAACTTTATAGGAGAGGGCAAAAGCCTTGTTCAATTGTAATGTAAATCAATGGAACCGGACTTATTTTGAAACAATTTTTTAGGTCCATTTATAATGAAATTTTCACAAAATGCAAACAGCAACTGCTGTGTTCAAACAATGCATAAAAGTAGAAATGGAGATGCTTTAGATTATACATCAACAATATTATATAGCTACAAACAGTAGCTGCACTTATTGTAAAGCCTGATATCTGCATATAATTTAGTCCAGGAGAGTCTAATCCTGGTCCTCCAATCCCTGGTCTACCACTCTGGAAGGTTTCAGATCCAACACACCTTGAGCCCCTGAGGACCTTATCTGGCTCAGGTGTGGTAGACTGGGATTGAAGCTAAACCCTAAAGAGTTGTAGATCTCCAGGGTCAGGACTGAGCTCTCCTGCTTTAGTCCATGTTTATAGGTAACAGTGTGTGTCATAGAGTGTCAAAAACCTAAAATGGTTTTAGGTAAAAGTGTAATGGTTTAGGCATGCACCAGGCACCACGCTAACAAGCATGCTAATAAACCACTGCTACGTATAATTGGGAAACACAATAGACCAACCAGAAGGTTAAACCATTTTATAAACCCACACAATGGCACAGAGGAAATATTTGTTCCTTATGAAGCTGAAAACTAGCTTGTCACCAGCAGCACACAGATGCCAGCTAGGCACTCCACACTGATTGGAGACTGTGAGTTGCTTCTCACAGTTCGAGGTGACAGTACGCTGGGACACAGTGTGATGCTGGGAGCAGGCTTACACTGAGGAGCTGAATTTTTTGGAATATTCCAGCTCTGCTTTGTTATCCCCAAAACTGCAGCTTGCTGTGTTTGTTTGGTTCCGCTTTTGTTCTTGGCAGTTTTCATATAATTCGCCCTTTTATTTGTTGACGGCTGCTTGATGGATTTGGCTGCGTCGTGCTTGTCTGCTTATCCTGTGATCCTTGCCTACTGAAGCACATCCAGTGAAACTACCTTTCAACATTTGACGTATTCCTTTAATAAAAACATAATGCAAGATTGGTAATTAGTTCATTAGAAGGTAGACTCATACGTTACTGAAATTTAAATGATAGATTATATCACTAACCTGCTTCATTTAGGGAAAAAACTACAAAATGACAATGCCACTGAATGAAGAGCTGTTTGGGTCTCAACAGAGTCAACTGATGTGACTCACAGCAAAGGGCTGGAATTCCCATCGCTACTAGAAAGCATGTTCTCAGCTGCATTTATTACAATGAATCATCCAGTGTGTTTACGTGCACTTAACAACCTGATAACCACAGAAAATCAGATTTTGTCAGTTATTTGTTAACTATGTTTATGTTATGGGATGATGGGAATGTCAGTCTACATGACTCAAGCAGTGGCGGGATTTCTGCTTCACAACCCAGAACTCCCAGAATAATACATGACACAAACATAATATAAACCTCAAACTTCGAGGCACAAATTTAAGTTGATTTAGTTGGTCATACATCAACATTAAGAACATTAAAATACATGTAACTGGTTGCAGCATCACTCCATATGTGAGTTACATTATATTGAATTAAATTGTACTGCATCACAATATGGGTGATTCATATCCTTATTGCATTTGTACTGGCTTCATATGCGTCTACAATGTTTTGGAATGTTTGCATTGCATTAAGATGTGTGTCGCATCAGCATCTGTGATGGAGAGGGACATCCCTAACAGCCTCCAAACATCAAATCCATTTGGAGAAAGGAGGGAGAAACTGGGGTAATCTTTAAAGACTTGAAACCTTGTGCATGTCCTGAATCGGCTGTATTCAGAAGTAGATGGAGGGGAAAAGTGACTTTCACTAATTCACACACACACACACACACACACACACACACACACACACACACACACACACACACACACACACATTCACACTTACACACCGAAGGACACCGGCCCAGACACAGTGGCTATACCAGCTCACATTTTAATCAGTTATTATGAGCGGGTGTGCGTGTTTGATTCCTGTGTGAATCATCACAGCCCTCTGTGTCTCATGGGGGAGGTCACAGCGGCAGACCACATTGCACACCCTCTGGATACACACACAGACCAACCCAAACATCTATGCAAACACACACACACACACACACACACAATCCAAAAAAGCTGGAGGTTTCCAAACACTGTGCTCACACTTATGTGCTATTAGAGAAATGCCCACTGTTAGAAGCTAGGAAAAGGCTACCATGTTGTGGTAGTTTGAATCAGTAACAAACAGCAATAATGCTTTTAATGATCAATGCAGTCCATAGAAGAGGGCCTTCTTCTCAGTCGTAATGAACTATATATTTACTGGCCACTTTATTAGAAACTTGACTTTACAAACTGGTCACAGTATTAGAAATCCCTTAAGCTTATGAGCTCTGCTGCTTTACAGTGGCCACTATGCGACTATTTTATGGAAGACAGTTTGTGATCTTACAGGTCACTGTATAGCTGTGAATTTTACAGACTGTATCCCATCTGTTTCTGCCCTTGCCACACTTTTCATCACTGGTCACTTTCTGACCACAGGACCATCGATGACCAGATATGACCCTGACATGGTGTTGGTCATGGTAGTGTTTGTAGTAAAGGTATGACACAGACACAGTGGTGTTTTTAGGTTTATACATACATCAGTATCACTGCTAGGCTGACAGTGACCACTGCACAAAAATAACTAACCAGGAGCTGCTCTGTGATCAGACACCGGCCACCAATAAAGAGCTAAAGTATGACTGATACACACTGTGCATCAAAAGATGGGCTAGAGTCCCTAACTGCAAACCAGCAGGGTGAAACTACAAGAGAGGAATTTCTAATACAGTGGAAGAAGATTTTGCAAACTTAGTTGTTAACAAGGTTAAATGTCTGAAAGACCTGCTCTTTTACTGTGCTCCTACATTCTGTTCTTCTCTGATATTAACCTTAGCTAAATGCTAGTTACTTGTCGCAGTGCAAAGGACAGTGAGGGACAAAAAATGCAGAAGTGGAGAATGTATTATTCATTTTTGTAGATACCAGTATGTCATAAAGTCAGAGCCAGTTTAAGTGTAGCGTGGCTGATTCCTCAGTGAATAGATGGAATGGAACTAAATGGATGGAAATGTTCATTAAATATGTTATATATGATATTATATTTATATTAGTTTTCTTTTACTTGATCTAGGCAAAATAATCGGTACTTATGACTTCTAAGTGCTGGTAGGCTTGCTACAATTACCACTACTAGGTGCTGTTTGGTTGACTAGCATTACTGCTACTGAGTGCTGTTTGGTTGTCTAGCATTACTGCTACTAAGTGCGGTTTGGTTGACTAGCATTACTGCTACTGAGTGCTGTTTGGTTGACTAGCATTACTTTTACTGAGTACTGTTTGGTTGACTAGCATTACTGCTACTGAGTACTGTTTGGTTGACTAGCATTACTGCTACTGAGTGCTGTTTGGTTGACTAGCATTACTGCTACTGAGTACTGTTTGGTTGACTAGCATTACTGCTACTGAGTACTGTTTGGTTGACTAGCATTACTGCTACTGAGTGCTGTTTGGTTGACTAGCATTACTGCTACTGAGTACTGTTTGGTTGACTAGCATTACTGCTACTGAGTGCTGTTTGGTTGACTAGCATTACTGCTACTGAGTACTGTTTGGTTGACTAGCATTACTGCTACTGAGTGCTGTTTGGCTGTTTTTTGGTTTTGACTAGCATTGCTACTGCTACTGTTTGGTTGACTAGCATTACTGTTTGGGTTGAGCATAGCTACTGAGTACTGTTTGGGTTGACTGCTACTGAGTGCTACTGTTTGGTTGACTGTTTGGTTGACTAGCATTACTGCTACTGAGTGCTGTTTGGTTGACTAGCATTACTGCTACTGAGTGCTGATTAGTTGGCTAACATTACTGCTACTGAGTACTGTTTGGTTGACTAGCATTACTGCTACTGAGTGCTGATTGGCTGACTAGTTTTATAGCTTCTGTGTGCTAATTGGTTGGCTGACAATGCAGGTACTGAGAGCTGATTGGTTGTTGAGCTAATTAGCTCATTGGCAAAATAGAGTAAAATGGTTTTCACTCACTGATGTCATGACCACATGCAAAACACAGTTAGAAAGTCCTAGACCCTGAGTTAATAAATATATGACAGCAGCTTTAGAATGATGTATATTGTTGTGTGTTAGCAAGTCTGTTTTAAATTACTTAATGGTGTCTTGTGAGGGTGTGCTGATTTAGTCATGCAGTTAACACATTGCCTACAACCTTTAATCACTTGTGAACAAAATTAATCCAATAGATCCCTTGTAAATCTAAAGAAGCAAACACCATGTCTTTGTGGGAAAGGAATTATTCTTTTGGAAAGGGAGGAAACCATACAAATTGTACTTTTGTCTAAACTATGGCTTTAAAAATTCCTCCTCCTGTCTCTGACACCCGTCTGCTCCTTGGCCTGAGGTTCTGTTCTTGGACCAGCTGGAACACACACAATATATCAAATAAACGTCAGGCCGTGTTTGCTGAAGCAGACCGGCGCCGCAGACAATACTTCCACATCCAGCGGCTAACAGAGCAGCCATTAAACGAATGGAGCAACATCACCGACCGGACAGCAGCGTCCACCCCCCCAAACACACACATTCATTTTGTCAGAGCAAATTAAATGAAGGGTAAAAGGCTGCTGCTCGGGACGCCCTCGGATAGAGAGGGAGAGAGAGAGAGACAGAGAAACGATGAAAGAGAGGGGAGATGAAGGCAAAAAACAGGAAAGAGAAAACAAGATAGGAAGAGAGCAAGAGACAAAGGGAGAGGTCTGAGAATGGAAGTGGGAGCGAGAGAGAGAGAGGAAGAACAGAGCAAGCGCATAAATGAAAGAGAAAGAATAAAGATGGAAAGTGGGCAGAAAAATGAGTGAAGCAGAGGGAGAAAAGACTGTGAGAGAATATGAAGGAGAATGAAAAGAAAGTAGGAGAAAGAGATGTATAGAATGAAAGTGAGAATGAAAAGACAGTAGGAGGAATTAGAGCAAGAATCAAAAAGAGAGTAAGAGTGAAAGAATACAGCCAGAGTGAAAGAGTAGAACAGTAGGAGTAAGAGCTCAGAGAGCTTGAGAGAAAGAGAGGGAGAGTGTCCTGAGTACACAGTGGTGGTGTAGAGTGTTTGCTGTGCAGGGACAACACCAGCTTCTGTTGGAGCTCTGAGAACATCTTACAGCTACAGAGTAAACACACAGTATGTACATGCAGAGCACATTAAAGCAAGAGTCTGGCCAAAATCAAACCCACCCAGTTTTCCTCCCCACTGACCCCAAATGTAGTCTGTCAGACAGGACAGGACAGGACGGCTTTGGTGTGTGACGTTTGTTTCCTTTTACACTAGAGCTATAAGGCTAATCAAGGTACATCTATTACAGGTGACTAAACCAGAGGGCTAAACTTAAATTTAGCTCTTGAGCTTGTAAGTAATCTCAGAAAAACTCTGTATGGCATATCACTGCCAGTGAAATGCCATACAGCATAGATCAACTCATTCAATGAAAATCAACCCATTAATTAATTACAAATTCATTATATAGATCAAATCTATCAATATGACACCTCATGACTTCAGAGGATGGCATATTTAAACGATGCTGATCCATATTTTGTGACTTTTAAAAAAACACTCAAGAGATCAACTTTTATAGATATGCAACTCTAACAAAATAGCAAATGCCTTCATAATCAATGTTACAAAAAATGCTACATTTACATTCATGAAATATGAATCTACTTGAATAATATGCCATAAAGGTTTCTAACCAACGGATCAACTTTACTGGTATTCCATTTAAATTCAAAGAAAAGTGATCAGCTCTTAAGTATACATTACAAATGTAACTAACTGTATTGATCTACCTTATGTTCCTAAATAATAATCAAATGAAAGTTAGGCTGTTTACATTCATGAAATAACATCTTCATTGGCATACAGCCTTACAATCACTGACCAACTATACAAATATGACATTCCGAATAAACAGAATATCAGTCATCCTCAACTGTATGCCATTTACATTACGCAAAATACAACTATATCAATAGGCTATTTAAGTTCATTAAATATCAATCATCTTTATTACTATGCATTTAGAGTGCATAAAACATACCGATCAACTATTTATAAGCCATTTAAGCTGACAAAAATGCCAATCAACTGTATTGATGTTCTGTCCCAAGTTAATATAGTACCAATCAGCTTCATTCCTACGCCATTTGAAGTTAGGAAATACTGATCAATCCTATTGATATGCTGTTCTAAGCTGTATCTTATTGACATGCACCATACATGTCAGAATGAATCACTCCAGGCAGATATAATAAAGCACAGTGCAGATTTTCAGTGATGTGATTATGTGATTAAAATGGTGTTTCCTCTCTCTCTGATGCAGATGGTGATGAGGCTGGTCTGTGTGTGTGTGTGTGTGTGTGTGTGTGTGTGTGTGTGCGGATCAGGCTGGTTGTCAGGTATAGGAGCAGTATCTAGTGGCAGGATTCCTTCATTACAGCACGCCGGCTGCTCGTTTAATTAGCAGAATAATTACCACGGTGCGGTGACAACAGCGGGCCTGCAGCTGATTCTGCTCCAACTAGTCGAGATTTTAAAGCTGCAGTGCCTCAATTATATCAGCACTTACCATCCACTTTAATGTCCTTTAATATCTTACTGTAGTGTCTGTCTGTAGCTAATAATAAACCTGACATATTACAGGGTATTTATTTTGCTAATTATATATGTCAGCAATATTATTATTATTAATAATACTATTATTGTTGCCATAATAATAATAATAATAATAATAATAATAATAATAATACTAATAATGGCAAATGCAAAAGCAGTTTACCAGTTTTCATCATCAATATGCAGTAAAAGCAACAGTGGGTGTATGCCCCATCCAGTGTTTATCATATGTATATACAGTATATATATATATATATATATATATATATATATATATATATATATATATATATATATATATATATATATATAATGTATAAATGTGTAACATTCTATCATAGCAAATGTGCTTTGGATGGGTCGAAGCTTTCAGACCATGAATATGTGTTAAAGACATTAAAAAGGTTGTGTAAACGTGTTATGTATGTGTGTGTAGAGTGGGAGGATGTGTTATGTGTGTTATTGATCAAAGCGTCTGCTAATGCATGAGTGTGCTCTTGGGGCCAGAGGTTCAGAGGCTCTGTCTGTGTGTGTACTGCTTTTGTCTATGTTCTGTGTACTAAATGTAAACATACTGAGCTGCTCTGTCCATCAGTGCCTTACACACTGGCAAACACAGAGTCAGTACTGCACAGTAACTAATGCTCTGTTACACACAACCCTACATTCATTCATTCATTCAGTAGTTTACTAGGCAGGGCTAGACTGCTGTAGGCTAAATGGGCAGGGCTAGACTGCTGTAGGCTGAATGGGCAGGGCTAGACTGCTGTAGGCTGAATGGGCAGGGATAGACTGCTGTAGGCTAAATGGGCAGGGCTAGACTGCTGTAGGCTAAATGGGCAGGGATAGACTGCTGTAAGCTAAATAGGCAGGGATAGACTGCGGTAGGCTAAATGGGCAGGGATAGACTGCTGTAGGCTGAATGGGCAGGGATAGACTGCTGTAGGCTGAATGGGCAGAGATAGACTGCTGTAGGCTGAATGGGCAGAGATAGACTGCTGTAGGCTGAATGGGCAGGGCTAGACTGCTGTAGGCTGAATGGGCAGGGCTAGACTGCTGTAGGCTGAATGGGCAGGGCTAGACTGCTGTAGGCTGAATGGGCAGGGCTAGACTGCTGTAGGCTGAATGGGCAGGGATAGACTGCTGTAGGCTGAATGGGCAGGGCTAGACTGCTGTAGGCTGAATGGGCAGGGCTAGACTGCTGTAGGCTGAATGGGTAGGGATAGACTGCTGTAGGCTGAATGGGCAGGAATAGACTGCTGTAGGCTGAATGGGCAGAGCTAGATTGCTGTAGGCTGAATGGGCAGAGCTAGATTCCTGTAGGCTGAATGGGCAGAGATAGACTGCTGTAGGCTGAATGGGCAGAGCTAGATTGCTGTAGGCTGAATGGGCAGAGATAGACTGCTGTAGGCTGAATGGGTAGGGATAGACTGCTGTAGGCTGAATGGGCAGGAATAGACTGCTGTAGGCTGAATGGGCAGGGATAGACTGCTATAGGCTGAATGGGCAGAGCTAGATTGCTGTAGGCTGAATGGGCAGGACAAAGCTTGTGACTGGGGTTAAACTGCTGTAGGGTGATGGCACAAGGCCGAAACTCTGAATGGGCTATAGGGTAACTGGAGGGGGCTAAACTGTTGTTGGCCAAAGTGGTGGAGCTAAACTGCTATAGGCCAAATGGGCAAGGCTAAAGGCTTCAAGCCAAATAAAACCCTTCTTCAAACTTCTTCAGTCACTCTGACATATCACACACAGAGCTCAGCTGATCAAGTGAATGAAAAGTTCAGTGGAAGAGGAGACAGATCACAGTCCACACAGATGTACAGATGCACACCCAGTAGGCCTTTAATAAATACATTAGCATAATTATCATTAACGATCACACCACTGACTTTGTTTCATGTGTGTAATTAATGTTTTTAAGTGAGTGCCTCTTCATTAGATGCAACACAGTTTAAAAACTATGATCAGATCCATCATTCTTATGAAATCTGTTATTACTTACACCTCGGCTGGGGGCACATACTTATTGCCCATTTGCATAAGCAATTATGATAAACAGCTCAAATGTGATTGGCTGAAGTATCAGCATTGACAGCCTACTGTAAAAACATCTGGGTCTGTACTTGTTATTTATGGAAACATAATCTCTCTCTCTCTCTCTCTCTCTCTCTCTCTCTCTCTCTCTCTCTCTCTCTCTCTCTCTCTCTTTCTCTCTCTCTCTTTCTCTCTCTCTCTCTCTCTCTCTCGATCTGTTTTTTCTTAACCTTTCTTTGATTCTTGGTTTGTATTTCTTTATCTCTTTCACTTGTTATTTTTACATTCTAATTCTCTGTTATCTTTTTTTTCTTACATAGTCTTGTTTTTTTCTCACTCATTTCTGGACTATTGTTTTTGATTCCATCAGCATTACATTTGAACACAGCACAAAAGGAAACTGGGGCCTTTAAATCATGTGGTAAACTACAGAATAAATAACTACAAAGAATTTTGCAAAACTGTTACACTATCCTTATACAACCACTGGTACTACAATGAGCGATACTGAAGAACCCAGTGACATTTTAGGGTTTGTTTTTTTGTTTTTGACCTGCACAGAGCCTTGACATCAACCCCAGTGAACACCTTTGGAATTAAATGTAACCTAGCTTGTAAGTGAAGTCTTTATATCTAACATGAGTAGCAAAGCTTTATGAAACAAATCCACACTCCACAATCTTGTAGAAAGCTTTCCCAGAAGAGGAAGGAGACCAAATCTAATGCTCAGATTGGTACAAAGGTGTCCACATTTATCTGGCTATATACTGTATATACAGTCCGTCAGTCTCAGCTATCCTGCAACAGGCTGATTAGATATTTCCATGAATTACTTAGTGTACAGGTGTTTGGTAAATGTATATATATGTGTGTGTATATATATATATATATATATGTATGTATATATATATATATATATATATATATATATATATATGTATGTATATATATATATATATATATATATATATATATATATACACACACAGTATATACTGTACATATTCGTTACTAATTATTGGGTTCAGCAGAATAATTGTAAGGTCAAATAAACCATTCATTTACTTTTCTGTCATTTTACAATACGTAATGATAATACTGATATCCATCCAGCCCTGTAACGTTTCAGAAAAAAGCCATTTAAAATTCACTTTGGAGCTGAATTGCCTGCAGTGTGTTTCATTTCCATCCATTACATAATCATCATGTCTGGCCGCCTCTTATAAAGCACTGCATTAGGCAATGATAGGAGTGTGGACCGGCTCCCTGCTGCTGAAGCGCCGCTCATGGCGAGAGATAATGAGTGTTTTTACTGGGCTCTGGGTGGACATGTTTTGGGGAAAGCCTTGTTTTTTCCATCCTCGATTGCCTCATCCTTCAGGGGAGCCCAAATTCTGCCAGAGTAACCAGCATTAAAGGAATAGTTTGACAAATTCGTTTTTTCTTCCGAATGTATTCGACTGGCTTTGTTTCTTTACATTTAGCACTGACGCTACAAGTGGTTGAGGTATTGGTTTAATGCTCTACTGAAAAGATACAGTGTATGATGTTACTGGATTCACAGTTAATTTTGAAAAGAAAGGCAGGAGGAAAGTAAAGAGAGTAAGAAGGTGAGGGAAAAAGAGGAGTTATAGACCTAAAACTTTTTAAAGAGACGGGAGTGAACACTGCCTGGGGTATCCTCGTTTTTACGTAGAATGAGCTGCGATGGGCAGGAGACTTGGTTGCCATAGCGACAAACAAGGATGCTGCTGCATTGGAGCTGGAATGGAGGGAGAATTATCCGGAGCTTAAGGTTTAAAGCTTCAGAAACCTGGAGAGGGAATGAGAGACCTAGTTTTTTGCTCTTTTCTCACCTGTTCTCTCTGTTAGTGGCTGATTTTCATTAATTTTAGGAAAAGATATTTGCAAGCTCCACACCAGTAAGAGGGGTACATAGCATCCTCATACTTCAGAGAAGTAACTAAAAGACACATCGGCAGCTTTAGTTTCCTTCTGTTTGGTACAGGCATCATGCTTGTATTTAAACTCTTTACTCTTATTCATTGGTAAGCTTCGGCTGGAAAATCTTGACACACCCAAAGATCAGCTTAAACAGAGGTGGAACAGTTTTAAGAGAATAGATGTCACTGTGGTCTTTCTGAAAGTTCTAGGAGCTAGCAGTAACTAGAGTTATAGGAAGGATAGTCATGGCTTGTCACTGATTATCAAGCATTTTATTAGTCAGTAATTCAGTCTAAACTCAGTCTTTAGCCACTGGTATCTAACAAATACCACACCCACTAAGCTAATGTTAGCCATAGGCAGCTCTCTAAATAACTATAAACATAATAAAAGATATTACAGTAATTACAGTATTAATGGCTAAGCTGAAGGCCGTAATCTTTGTCTGCTTATGTTCATTAGATTTTGTATCACACAGTAACATTTCCAACAATTCTCCTCACTGTTATATTTCATTGTGTTTATTTAGGAACACTGTTGTTACATCCTTATCTACATTGTGTGTGTGTGTGCATGAGAACAGTATTAATCCATATATTTTTTGGCTGTTCTCCCCCTTATTAGATTCATAAAACATT
The DNA here is from genome assembly GCA_024036415.1 of Prochilodus magdalenae. Lineage (NCBI taxonomy): Eukaryota > Metazoa > Chordata > Actinopteri > Characiformes > Prochilodontidae > Prochilodus > Prochilodus magdalenae. The sequence goes on along the minus strand of JAMWET010001378.1, from coordinate 245,602 downwards.
CAAAATGTCCTCTAGCCCACCTTTCAGGCTCAGCTTGGCCTTTAGTAATAATTAATCTCTCCTGACTACACTGCCATAGGCCCCTGCAGGGTGTGTGTGTTAGAGGCATCCATACAGCCTGCTGTTCATCTGTAATAACATTTTGCTTCCCCATCCTTGGAGAAAACGCTGCTTTGCTGTGGGAATATGGGGATATTAAGTGTGGGCGAAAGCAATTTCCTCCAAAAAAGGGTTTTATAGATTATACCTTGTTTTTAGGGGGAAATATTCTCACCCCTGCTAAACTCATCAAGAAAGTAGCTATGGAAAGAAACAAATAAGAAACAAATTGATGTGTCACTCAATCAAAATGTTGCATAATGTAAGTGATCGTTCAGGTAAAATGCAATTCACTGTCCTGCTTTAGCTGCTCAACTGTTTTGCCTAACTTTGGTAACTTAGCTGTAGTGTGCTGGTTCCTAGCATACTAACATCTTAACTGTACCAAGTAGCACAGTTTGTGAATGTGGTAGTGGCAAGTGAATCGTGGACACAAAAGGCGGATGGGTAAGAAGAAATAATAAATTCAGCATTCCGTAAATTAAACATTGATTATCATAGAGGGCAAATTTTAGACGGAAGCTACCTTGCATTTGAGGCTTGAGTCTTGTTTTTTTACCCTCATTCATAGAAAGTATTACTCCGTAGTAGCTGCTGAGTAATCCATAGTAGTTTGAATAATAGATACTGAATAATTCATGGTGATTACCGGATGGTTTATAGTAGATGTTGCATACTTTATAGAAACTGCTGTATAATTCACTTATATACACATGTAACTCATGTTAAGTAAACATGGAACAACTGTGAAGTTTACGTACCATTAGTTAAGCATTGTAACCATTGTTAAGGTGTTACATCATGTTAGTCAACACTAACAATGCATAGTGTAACTGAATAATTCCAAGTAGTTAGAGAATAATGATTTGTAGCTACCAAACAAATCATAGAAAATATTCAATAATTCATATTAGAATAGTAAGGATAAAGGATAATTGCAGAACCGTAGCTATAGTATTTACTGAGTAAACTATTATATCATAACAGTTAATAAATAAATCATATCAATGATTAAATAAGTTATAGCAAATACTAAGTTATAGTGTACATTGAACAATTAATACTTAATAACTAAAAGTAGATTTAGAATATTTCACAAAAGTTTCAATGTAAATCATAGTATCTGCTGAAAAAAATAAAGTAATAACAGATATAGATCATCGTTTCTGATCAGTCTTAACACAAACTAATTCATAGTAAGACTAATTCACAGTAGATACCGAATATTTATTTTTAAACACTTATAATTAACAGAAAAAAAACTAATTGATTAATAGTAGATTTTGTATATTTTCTGATGACTATTGTATAATTCATAGTAGATACTGAATAGTTCATAGTAATTACAGAAAAGAATATCTTAGTAGATACTGAATAATAATAGTGATTACTGTATAAGCAACTCTAGTTACTATAAAATTGATATCAAGTACTGAATATTTAATAGCAGATATAGAATTATTGCAGAAAAATAGTAGTTCATTAATAACTGTAACACCAAGCCCTTATATTTGTCTCTTTCTTTAGTTTTGTTTTCCCTCCATCATGTCCCCACAATGTGCTCTTGTTTCCTGCTCCTAGCTGGTCCCAGCTTTTTGTTACCCTTCTCACCTTTACAGTACCTGTGAGCCACCAAGCATATCTGCCTTCAAGACAGTCAATGCCCTGGAGAGCACCATTGAGCCATCAAGTGGTCCCACAGCACCATTAAGTGCTTCAGAGAATACTGTCTAATCAGTGGTTTCCTATCATGCCACCTAGAGATGTCTTATCAGTGGGGGCTTTCCTAGCAACTTCAGTGGCTGCTAGCTGATGTCAGTCTTCTGCGGTGGCTCCTAGATCTGCTCCTATTGCTGCACGCCAGGGTGATCCTGTTTCTGGTCTATGGGATGCTCCAATCTTGCACCTTGGGTCACTATGACTCCAGCACTGGTCTCCCAGCATCCCACTCCAGCGCAAGCCTTCCAGTCCAGTGATGACCTTCCAGCATTGTGCTTCTGTGTCAGCTCCCCACTGCATTTCAGTGCCAGCCACCTGGCCTTTCTCAGTTGTGCTGTCTGTATTTGTCCTGTCTCCTGTCCTGTCCTTGTGCAGTGCCACATTTGGTCCACTGTCCAGTCTTCTGATCAGTCATTTATCCAGTCCCCTGTCTACTTCTCAGTCCAGTGTAGTAGACCTGTTTTTGGTCTTTCCTCTGGGCCAGCTCCCTTGGTGTGTTCTATTCAGTGTTTCAGGAGCCGCACATTGCATCCTGTTTTACCCAACCCTTGTCCTTCTCTGCCACATGCTTTCATTTTTGTTTAGCAGCCTCTCCATGGCTCCAGATTTTTGTTACACCACCTTTTGCTCACCTCTGCAAGTCAATTTCTGTACTGTATTAAGTCAAATACAAGCTATACTGTACATGTATCATGTCTTAAGTCTATAATTTACAGGGTTAGCTATTTAATCAAATGAATAATCTAAAAGCACACCCAGAATAAGGCGAGAGAGAGGGAAATAGAGCAAGACGAAAAAGAGAAACTTTGTCTGCTGTCACTCTGCCTCTGTATTTGTGTGGTACTCCCTCTGTGAATGAAATGAGCAGGACATTTCTAGCTGTGAATTCACTCTGTCTGTAATGTTGATGCTCATTAGCTCCCACTTCCACCAAAACCCATTCAATTACTCAGAATTGTCATGTCGTCGCTTTCTCGCTGAATTGTCGCTGCTAAAATTGAACCAAGACTTATCCTATGCATGCTCAGCTTGGTTCCACCACCCGCTTGTCTCTGAGCCATGCGCGGATATATTGGATAGAGAAAACTGGCCCTGCTGTAAATGTAATTGCTTTTATGTGCATAAAATAGGGCTCCTGCCAGGAGCAGTAGTTGAGAAACGACACTGTGGAAGTGTTCAAGGACACACTCATGCACCTCCATTAGCATCAGTAGGGCAGATACATACTCTTTCACACTCCCTACTGTTATCAGGGTTGTATGTGGTATCTGCTTGTCCAAACGTTTGTAGACACTTGTTCCAGCAGTGTCCTTTCTTCGATCTGGTTCAATAGGAAATGTTGTTCTTCTTTGCTGTAGTAATATTTTCCTCTCTTCTGGAAAATCTTTACTTGAGGTCCTGATGCTGGGTGATCCCAAATGTGTTGGATAGAGCTCCATCATGCCAAAAACACAGCTCCACTGTTCATAATGCCAAATACACAGCTCTACTGTTTTATATTTGGCATTGAGCTTTGCCCTTAATTATTTTAGTGTATTTTGTCCATGAGGATGAATGCAAAATCTGTATCTGGGATGTAGCTGAATTTACTCTTGAGGCTGACCCTCTAGATACTTTTGAACATACAAGCCAGTTTAAAACCTACATGTCTAAATTGAATACCAACTCTTTTGATCATTTCAGAAGGGCTACAAAGAATATGCTGTGGAAGGACACCAGGCTTTCTGGACATGTGACAGAAGACAACAAGCTGTTCATCTTGGTGCTGACCACAGTGCCTTCATACATAGATTCGTTGATTGTCCCCGCCAAGACAAAAGTGGGACTCCTCACTGAAGATGACCCACTGCCATTCTGAGTCACTCCATGACACTTGGCACGACACCAAAAACGGTCTGCATGCATGCATTCCTGTATATCATCACTGCTCGCTGAATGACTGAAATTATGGCTGTTGGGTCAGTCAAATACAGCCATAAGGCTTGTCTGTGCTTTCTTCACATGTACTGCCTTAATCATTTGCATGTCTCACAATGTCTAACCTACCCACCAAATTTTATTACTGTCGGTTGATTCCTTCTGGGTGCATCTATTCTTTTGATGAAGAGTGCATTCACAGCAACAAGCCAAAAGTGAAATATGAAGACATACAGGTACACTATATGGTCATAAGTATGCAGATACCTTTCCATCACACCTATTTGAGCCTCCTGGGCATTTAAGAAGATATTTAGAGTAAAAGAATATTAATAGCAATGTAGCAAAAAAAACCTACCCTTTATATTTTGTAAAATGGATGAGTGGATGTTTTTTTTTTTGTCTCTATATTAGGGAAGTCTATTTACACAAGCAACATGGTTAAAGTCAATCAGCAAAACTGAATCTGGAAGTGAAACGGTATTTGTCAAAATACTCCAGAATACTCTGTGATATATATTTGAATTGTGTCATTTGGAAAAGGGATTCCTCTGAGGAGAATTCCTGGATGATTATGCTGTGTGTTTTAGCTGTAATATGTTTAAGCTGCTATTGATCATGTAATCCTTGTCTTATCAGCAAAGGTCTCCAGAGATTAAGGCACTACAGTCCCAAAGGAACCTGATAAAGGCCAAGTCTTTAGTCAGCTGACATATTAGCACAATGCTAAGAGCCCATCGCCTGCATTTTAGTTTTATTTTTATTTTTCCCCCTGAGATGCCAGATCATTTCTACATGAGCATTTTCCAACCTCGCTATATCCCTTAGAATTATACAAGCTGTTTTTGTTATTGTACCAATAAGACTGACTCTGACTTCTGATTAACTGCCCTGTAACAAGGTGCTAATTATCGGCCAGTGTTATCAGCCAGCATCCCTAGCTCCATTAAGGCTGCAACAAATATAAAACAGTATTCTGGGGCCATATTTAAAACTAAATCAGGGGCCATATTACAGACACACCCAAGTTTTGAAATCTGTTTAGCCACTATGACAGCTGAAGTTACGACTGCTTATAGGACAGAATCTTTCACAACAACAGTTTCTAAGTTCATCATCTCATCAATTAACTCCAGATAAATAAAAAAAACAGCATTACAGAAACATCCTAACTAGACAACATTTCCTAAGTAATGGCCTAAGAATCCCAGTGGTATCCTGACTTCGGTTTTAATTCTCTGAATTTTAAATCGTGTTTAGGCAGCTATGACAGGCCACATAGTTCCCTATGACTGTAAGAAGCATAATGGCATCACATTTATTCATATTGCAAAATGATGGTTTGGTTTTTTTAGCTCCACGTTTACAAATTACAGTCACTGTGGACAAGAACCGGTCAGGTAAAATATGACAGTGATGGTGAACATGTGGCTGTTTATTAGGAGGAACTGCTTCCAGCCTACACTGGTTAAAGCTGTGTGTAAGGGAAAATGAATCAGTGTGGAGGGCACAGTCTTGTTAAGCAGAATGGGATGTTGTCAGAAACCTCCAGGTCAACACACTTTAGTTTTGTTTTGATCTTTTATATAAATTGGTAATGGTAAACTGTCTGCTGAACATTTTGAACACTGAACATTTTGAACTTATGGTCAAAGGCTTGACGTGACATTTGATAATTGATAAGATTTCTGGAGATAAGCTGCTGTAAAATGAGATGAAATTCCTAAACATGAATTAGGTTTGCTTATGAAATTAAAATAGTCTGTGATAATCTTGTATTGACTTTAAACTAAGGAAAGGTTTCTGCAATATGGACTCTAGTAAATATAAGAAAATATGGGAAAACAAGGCATGCCTGTGGAAAAATGAAGGTTCATTAAGATATTCACCAGGCATACTATCACCAGTAGCATGCAGATACAGCCATCCACACCGATCTCAATGCAGACCCCCAACTGTGAGACTCTTACAATTCCATGTATGTGTATCTTAAGAGTCCATATCAGTCAGAAGCCTTTGTCATTTACTGTTCCTGATAACATTTATTTTCTGTCCAATTAGCATTGTAATCTGACACGTCCTTCTGTGTGCAACTATTTTTCTGATGATGAGTGTACGAATCCACAAATCTATACACTAATGATACTAGCTGCTAATGCCTCATATTATTCTTTAGCATATACTATATGTGATATAGTTCACTGGAGGTAAAATAGTCTTGAGTGTGTCTTTTGAAGTAGCCCAGATAAACATTTTTCTGAAAATAGAAATTCTATCAACTCCCTTCATCAACTGTAATTCCAACACTGGATATTACACTGATATTAGATAATATTAGAGAAGAATACATTTTTGCCAGAATGGTGAAAAGATATATTGGATACTGATATATTTCATATATCATATATGCATATACTGTATATATGTACTTTCTACAGTTGTATCCATTTTTATCATTTTATTTTTTATATTTAAGTTAAAACATCCTCTATGAAGAACATTGTAAGAACATAAGAATACAAGTATAGTATATAAATAAATATATTTTAATGTACAAGTACTTAAGTATATCTGTAAGGGAATCTTAGTGTTCTCTCAAAAGAGTATGGTTAAATACGTTTAGTTCTATTCAAACATATTTTAATAGCACTAATCATTATATTTTGCATGCTCAGTACATAATATATTTAAAATAGTACACATTCACCATATTAATCATACTATAAATATACTTAAATTAGGTTTCTCCTGGCCACAATACAGATCACTAGAATGATAAAGGCAGTGTGTGTGCACAGTTGTAAGTGTTAACTGTAGTTTCCAAATCAGACCGATACTAATAAGTGATAATTTCCATCAATCTGCAAATCATTTTTCAGCTAACTGATCTTTTATGTTTGCGCTTTACTTACTATGAACCGGTTTTAATGAAGAAAAGGCAATTCTCACTGAGATCAACATCAGCCACAATCACGTGTTCATTGTCAGTTGCCATCCTGGAAATCGGTAGAATTTTAAGTTGGTGCCTCTCAGCTGTAATGCAGAGATCACATGCTGAGGAAGTCACATGACACTGAGTCTTTATGTATGTAGCCGCCATGGGAACAGGAGAAACACAGAATGGAATCACGACTCTGTCTGTGTGTACGCATCTGTGTATTTATGTCTCTGTGGGGTCCTTGTCCCTCAGGACAATAACAATAAGAACATGTAGTGAATGTGGGGACAACAGCCTATGCTTTTCCAGTTAAATTTGTATTAGGAGACGTAACAGAGCCCAAAGTTGGTCTATTGGGTGCTCAGGTCAAGGTCATGGGTGGGTTAGTATTAGCGTTTAGCTATACTCATACATGAACACAGGGAAACACACACACGCACGCACACACACACACACACATTAGTCTGGCTCGGTGTCCTCTAGGTGTGTTATGGAGTCTCCAGGCTGAATTCTCTGTGGAAAGCTCCTCTGTTGCTTAGCAATGTGTGGAAAATTAAGCTAACGAAAGTCAAAGGAGCTTACTGTACATATGTACAGTATATATAGTATATAAATTTTCCACATCTTGCTGATTAAACCTGATTCAAACAAGATACTGGATAAATTCTTTTTACAGTCTATTTCAAACCAATTACAGTCCATCTGTTTCTCTGCATGCTTTATTAATCTCTCTATCACCCTGATCCTCAACGATCACGACCTCCACCGGACCACCACAGAGCAGGTATTATATGGGTGGTGGGTCCTTCTCAGCACTGCAGCGACAGTGACATGGTGTTCGTGTGTTAGTGTTTGTTGTGCTGGTGTGAGTGGAACAGACACAGTATTGCCGCTAGAGTGTGTAAATACCTCAGTGTCACTACGGTGACCAACCAACACTATCCAGCCAACAACATCCTGTGGGCAGCATCCTGTGACCACTGACAAGAGGGTGAAAAGAGGGTGACAAGCATTAAATGTACAGCACCAGATGAGCTACTGACTCTCTGATTGACCCAACAGCCACGAATGCACCTAGTGATGCCCTCCATGAGTCATCCTGTTAGTGCCAGCACCATTGGCAGATGGCTGCACGTCACAGAACTACAAGCACACAGACCATTAAGACAACTGCCCTTAACACCATGTCAACATCTTCCAGACTGTAATGATGTTGTGCTAGACTGTCATGGAGTGAATCATAATAGTCCCACTTTGTTCTGATGGAGACAACCAATGAATCCGTGTGTGAAGGCACTGTAGTCAGCACCAAGTTAAAGAGTTTGTTGTCATACGTCACATGTCCAGAAGACCTGGTGTCACTCCACCTCCACCCCTACTGCAAAATCTCCAGGAACTGTAGGAGAATATTCAAGCTGCATGGGACGGCTTATCATATCATACCATTAGGAATCTCTTCAACAGCATGTTGAAACACATACAATCTTTACCTTCCTTCCAGATAGCACTGCAATCCAACACTTCCTTCTGGTAATGTATATACATATATATATATATATATTAATATATATATATATATATATATATATATATATATATATATATATATATATATATATATATATATATATATATATATATATATATATTGTTTATCCATGTACTAACAGTAAATCTCTGTACTGGCCCCTTATCCTGTCAGGATATCAGCAGTGTTAAGATGTTTACATATCAGGCTTTATCTCAGAGATTCACAAGGTCATTGAACAGAACATGCTGGCCCTCTTCTGCTGTAGCACACTGTCTGTGAGCCACATACCCAAGAAGTACAGTATCTTATTTACCATCTTTCAGAAAATAAACAGACAGTGGTGGTGTGGGCTTAGATGCTGTAACTTTATCTCACCACCAGTGACAAGAACACACACATCTCAGAGACTCCCTGAGACTTACAGAGTGATCTTACCATTATCCAAGGCTTAACAAATATCTTATAAGTAGATCATTTTAGCTCCTATATGTGTATTTATTAACTCATTTATTCATTCGTTTGCAGTATCATCCATCTGACATATTTATTCTTTAATCTTACTATAAATGGTCCCATGAATACTGTGTCAGTTTTCATCCTTCCCTCAAGAGTATGACCTTGGCAAGCTCCCTATCGTCTGACAACAACATTATTTGTTCAACTACATTACCCGTGAGGCCTTGGCTACTCAGTATTTATGACCTTCGATTCCTCGCTCTCATAATGTATCTCAAGGGCATCGGCATTTGCCTCTGCCATTGTCTAAACTGCTGCTACTCATGACTGTCTAGCTGCTGGTTCTTCAGTTGTGTTGGTAATACAATAGTCCTTCATAAAGGAGGTCTTGGGTGGATGTGTTTAGGAAGGGAACCAATTTCAACCTAACTGTGACACTGAGGTGAGTAAAAAGCCACAGCAACACTGTTGGGTCTGAGTGCTCAAGGGTGAAGCCGTAATGTTGAAGGGGATGCTATAGCTCTGGCTGTTTTTTAATGCTGCCTTAAATTGTGTACGAGATATACGGAGCATTGAGAAATTAAAAGGCTTTTCCGTCCTAAAATCATAGAGAACATGCAATATTATTGGTGTAGTTTAGTTAAAGACTTTAGCCTATCGGTTGCTCCATCCCTCCGCAACAATCATCATTGGTCAGTTTGGCAGTGGCACAAACATGGCGGTGGTCACATATCACTGTGGTGTTTTACACACATCACTGTCACCGTTAGGTTGAGAGTGACCACCACCCAAAATATCCAACCAAAGAGTGGCTCTGTGGAAACCAACCATGAATGAAGGCCTAAGGGATGGCTAACAAATACTGTGCTTTGCCACACAGACAAACACACAGATTTCTTCCTAGTAGCTGAAATTTCATCACACTCCTAGCTGGACTCCTAGAGGCTCAGTGATCATACCAAAAATACCAGAAATACCAAATACTACCTGGCCACACACACATATACACACAGCAGAAGGGTTTGTTTACTGCCCATTGCCCTCAGCGCAACCGGCCCATCTCCTCTCATTAATGGATATTTAACAAGCCTAATAAAAGATGACGTTGCCCCTGGCAGCAGCAGGGGGCCATTATTTATTCGGGTCCAAACATCTGCCACCTCAAACCGGCCAAACAGGTCCAGCCTATGCAAACCATTTCTGGAGGTGGTGTTGAAGTGTCTCAGGGGAGTATGTTACAACTGACTCTTTCACTGAGAACCCACACACACGTCTTCTACCAAAGTCTCCAAGCACACCAAACCCACAGCAGCGTCACAACACAGAGTGTTAATTAACAACCAGGCTCATCACCTGTCCACCGATGAAACTTAAAGGGCCCATATCCTAGAGCCTGTATGATGCATTTTTAAAAAATGGTTCACTTTTAAAACATGTTAAGAACTAATAACATTCCAGATCATTTACTTGTGACTCACATACTGTACAGAATGGTGGCCCAGAAGAGAGCCAAATGTGGTTGCCAGAACACAACCTGTTTACTGCAAATAGAAGCCCACATCTCACCCACTTCATGACCACTACGGCCAGAACTAACCCACAACTTATAACCACTAGTACAAATACCAGGCTGTAGCTAAAACTCACATATTGAGTGGGACTCAGGGAGTGAAGCCTAGCATGTGCCATGTCTCTGAGATGTGGTCTTATGGAAACAAATAAATAATAAATATAAATAATAAAAAACTAAGAAATAAATAAAATTTATTTTTATGTGTCCATTTCCCAGGCTTTCATTAACACTTAGAATTTTTTTGTAATATCAGTAATTTCATTAAAGCTGGCTAGAAATGCTAAACAGCAGCTCTTGTAGGTGTTGTAATATAGACTGAGTTGTGTGCTACAGTTTCTCATTAGGTTGAATGCCTTCATTGCTCTGGTGCAGAGGGCATTTCGCTGCAGCTCTTGAGCGCAAATATATTCCAGAAAAGGATCTGTGCTGAAGGGGGATAAGCCTAAAGCTCCAGCTGAGCTGTCTTGACCCTCCACACTTACACAGCAACCGCTGAAATGCCCTGGACAGATAGGTGCTAATGACAGACACCAGCAGTTGGTCAATAAGAAAGTCATTTGTCAGGCTTTTAGGCTTCAACATTTGTGGCTATCTACAGTGATTTATCAGCATAACTATTCGAAAATTACTTTTGTGGTTGGGCTTGGTTTAGCAGCTATATATAATATATAAGCAGATTATAAATGTGTACATTCTTATATAGTCATACAGTGTTAGATCCTGTTTACACCTGAACACTTAATACAGTATCAGGCTTATATCTGGATAAGGCCAAGTGACATAATAAAAATGCAAATGTAACCAGGACACAGAGATGGGCTGACTTGACCTCCATGCAGTACATCATAAGTAATAAGCCTCTGTTGCTTGTTAGCTGGATTAGCCTCCCAGATTAAAGAGTCAATTTTGACCTAATTATGATTTGGCTGATTATATTTGGGATAAAACTAGCAAACTACCAAACTATTCTTTTGATGTGTGTTTCTAAGATGAAGTTTTGTGTAGTTGTGGGTTTTTTGGAGTTTGATGCTAACTTACAACTAGAGTCAAATGTGCATAGTTAAAATGTAATGATAAAGAAGGTAGACAGAAAGTGTAAAATTACTTTATGAGTAAAACCTAACTTGGGGAACCAGCTATCCTCGCCATTAGCATGAAAAGGAGCTCTGTTAGACTAAAACTTGCAGCTCATTATTACCCACCTCTGGCTTGTAAAATAAAAAAAAATCGTCTCAACCAGGAATTCCTAACTGGAAAGTTCACACCATCTAGAGCAATCTAAAGCAACAGTTCTCTACCTTTATATGATATTTGCTTATATATATAAAACAAGTAATTGGTTCATCTATAACACTGACTACAAAGTTCTGAGATGTTAAATACATGACAGACAATGAGTCTCTCATAACATTAGCCTATTGCTATTACTACACCCTTCTATGTAGGCATACATGTTTTTCCACAAAGTAGCTCAAACACATGAAGGATGAAAATACTACTGTTCCAAACTCCAGCCTCCCACTGCTGAGTCAAATCGAATGTAGCAGTATTCCACTTGGCATGGGATTTACCTCATTTGAAATTGAGTCTATGTCATTATACATATGCATGCTGTATATTCACATATAAATAGACTATAGCTGACTAATGCTGCATAATTAAACATCTGTCAAATGGTAGCCTACAGTATATAATGTGACACTGCAGAAGGCACAGCTCAAGTACAGGAAAGTCATTAATGCCATTTTTTAAATCCTGTGAACATTAATCATTATTAACTAGATAACCACATAAGTTTCCCATCTGAAAGAGAGATTCAGCTCTCTGTTTCTGTTCATTTCTGTTTCTGTCTTATTTATGATCTCTGTTTATTGCAACCCTAATTATGAAGAATAAGAAGACCCTGATGTGCTGTTGCAAAGTCTGTGCTGATAACAGTTGGTGGTCTGCACTGGCATGGGATAGAAAGATGCCCCGTGTCAAATATGCCCCACCATTTCACTCACTCCCTTGAGCCACCTTATGTATGAAAAAGTTGAAAAAAGTCAAAGGGTTGACTCCAAGCCTTGTCATGGTTTGTGCTAGCTATAATGACACAAAGTAGATAAATCCCCAGTTCAATTCAGTTAAATCTGACAACTTAATAAAGACTGCTGATGAGATTCCCCCCTAGGAGCATGTTTTTTATCTGCAGCTTACTGCCAAACCTGACAAAAGTCGAGGAACAGTTCATAAGTCCATATGCTTTAATATGATATATTACTGCATAAGAACAACAACAAAAGAAGTGGGACACAAAAAAAAAAACTTCACAAGAGAAGAAAAGTATCTTCTTCACTCAGTTACCTTATGTTAATGTTCATGCTTCAAAAGCATTCACATCCAGGTAATTTTGGAATATCTCTATTGGTCCATTATTCATGAATGGCAGCTGGAGCTTTCAAAATATGCAAAAAAAAGTGTAAACCTATAGGAGTCAAGATCTTCAGAAACTTTACTTTTTGGCTTTCATAACTACATCATATTTTGGAGTAGTCAACCAAATAAGACATACATTAGTAATGAGAAAAATAAGTCCTAAATTTAAGGGCCAGTGTATGCAGTCATATTACCAAACAGATGAAGAAAACTTGTTAATCTGCATTAGCCTCTAAAGTCTTTCAGTTTCAGTTCAGCAGGGCAAAACTTTTGTTGTACAAAGTAAGCCTTCAGACTCTGGAGTCTCTGACACATTTTAGTCTCGTTCCAGTGATACACGTGTTGCATGCTATTATGGTTTCTAAAGCAGAACAAATACAGTCTCTAAGGCTCCCTCTTTCACTGAGCGTTATCATCCACCCTCTGGAGCCTCTGTTTGCTCCAAAACCAAGGATAAAGCCTCAGCGCTTGGAAAACGGTGGAAGAAAAGGAGGGATGGAGTGGTTTATCAGATTTAAAGTGGCTGTAGGGAGGATTAGCTCTCTCTTTTGGGTAAAGCAGCTATATGGAACACCTTTTTGTTGGTTTACTGTTTATATATGATATTGTACATTCGTACGAGCAGCAGTCCCACTGTTTACACCAATGTGCACCAGCACCAAAACACTCCTTATGTGTAATTGGCCAATAAAAGTGATTCTAATGCAGAAAAAAACACACCTCCTTCCTGTCATTCGTGTCTTGCATTCCACCCACACACATACATATATACATACATACATATAAATGCACATGCACCAACTGTAGCCTTAAATTCTATTATAGAATGCATCATTTTCAGTGCTAATAGAAAACAAAGCTCAAGCTCAGTTGCTTTACTGGCAGGTGACATTTGCATCAAAGCAGCCAAACCCCTGTGTATATGTATGTGTGTGTGTGAGCAAGAAACGGCACCAAATGGTGTGAAATACAAGGGTGTGCTGTGTTTCGCCTGCCAGATTTGCATCCAATCCAAAGCAGCGGAGAAACAGAGGGGTGCTCGCCTACCTGCAGCTGTGGACAGAAGATGCTGCTGTCGCTCGCTTCAGCTGGGAGGATGTGAAGAGAGGGATGGAGGAGAACGGGAGAGAGAGAGGGAGTCACGGAGGGAAGCAGAGGAGGAGGAGTCTCACCAGGGAGTGGTAGAGATAGAGAAAGAGAGAGAGAGGGAGAGAGAGAGAGATAGAGAGAGAGAGAAAGAGGGAGGGAGGGGGCTGACGTTATTATCTGTGAAACCCACAGGGATGCTTGTGCACGACAATGTGATATCACTGATAGGGAGAGAGAGAAGGAGCAAGGAGCGAGAGAGGGATAAGGAGAGAGAGAAGGAAAGATAGGAAGACAGAAGGGGAAGAGAAGAGAGAGGAGAAAGAAGAGAGAACAGAAAAGAAAGGGGAAAGAGGAGATGGGGAGGGCAGAGGGACATGGAGGGAGAAGTGAAAAGAAACAAGGGATAGCAAAAGAGAGAGAGGGGAAGGGAAGGAGAAAGAAACAACACACTGAGTGAAATAAGAAAGGGGAAAAAGAGAAAGAGAGAGTAAATATGTGGTGGGGGATAAGATAAACAGAACGAGAAAGGGTAAAAAAGGAAATAGTGAGGAGAGGGAGAGATATAGAAAAACAAAGGAAGAGCAAAAAGAGAGAAAGAGCAAACAAGAGGTTGGAAAACAGAGAGAATGCAAAAAGGGGAGGGAAGAAAGAATGAAATAGAGAGCGAAGAGAGAGAAAATGAGAGTGAAACAGAAGAGAAAGAAGGGGAAAATAGGGAAATAGAGAACTGGAAAGAAAAGAAAAAGAAAGAGATGAAATAAACACAGATACGAGAGAGAGAGAGAGAGAGAGAGAGAGAAAGAGAGAGATACTGTAATGGAGAGGGATTTCTTGACTGTTTAACTGCTAGCATCATCAGCCTCTTCATTTCTTTCCTTTTTTCTGCCCCTCGGAATCCCTCCAATCACAGTGACCAGGATGAAGTCCTTGGCCTTGATTGGCTGTTTAGTTGTGACGAGAAAGGCAATGGCTTTCACAGCAATAACGCTAAGATAAACCCTCACTCACTCGTGCTCTGAGCACAATGACAAGCAAGGACATTCCCTAGAGAAACGTACAGTATGTGTGTGTGTATTTATCATTTTGTGGGGACCAAAATAAATAACAAAAACAGAGCATTATGTGGGGACATCCGGCAATGTTTGTTTTAGAAAAAGTATTTAGATGAGGAAAAAAATTATATCTCATAAAGAAAAAACAACTGTCAAAAATAAAGTAAGCTTAGGCTTATCTATTGACATTAGAGTATAGGTAATATATTACAACTTTATTAAAACATTAAAACTTGTCTACATATGGAAGGATGCACTTGAAAACATGTGCATTCATTTTTCATAAAGGAGGTTTCGCTAGATAGGCTAATAAGCTAATAGAGCCACTAGAGGTCACGTTGGGTGCTACTAAGAACTTTTCTACACCCAGTATTTTCCTCTCCGTGGATTCAGCGGAATAATATTTTCACGGTTACAGGATCTTGTTAGTATCAGAACATCAGAGTAGTTAGCCTAATAAACAACGGATTGTTACACTGTATATTCTCCCACAAAGAAACATTTTGAATACCCAAATAGTGAGTGCATTTACACGCACTTATAAATCTGCTCATGGTAACAACCTGGTCTGATTTCATAGATTTTCTTAGAGGCCCAGAAATCTGCTGATGAAATCCAATAAGAAAGCAGGGTTTTAGGTCATTAGCTTTCTCTGTGCATGTATACTCTTGATCTAATCTTAGTTTTCTCAGTTTTCATTTCCGGTATCAGAAATAAGCAAACAGTTTATTCCTACAGCAACAAAACACTTTTGGAGCGATGCTGAAAATACATGCTTAACAAAATACAGAATTTAGATATTGTTAATCTTCTGGATGATTTATATTCGTATTTTAAGGTAATGGAAACGTAGGCCAATGCAGTGTTAGGAGTCTTGTCCAAGGACTTATATTGGTGTAGCACAGCATAGTCATCCAGACCAGAATTCAGACCCCAGTCTCCCACATATGGTGGTGGCAGGCAGTAGTGTCATCCACTGAGCTACACCAACCACCAACTTTTCTGTGGCTGGTTGCAAAGTCAGATAATCATTCCTGGCTCATATAGACATATACGACTCTAGTGCATGTAAATGCAGTGACTGGATTACTAACAAAATCGAATCTTCTGCAGTTATCAGATTACTGAGTATGTGTAAATGCACAGTGAATTTGGTACTTGAATATTGGCATTTCTGACACTTAAATGAGCACTTGAGTACCTGGGCACATCCACAATATAAAACTCATTTACACCTGGTCACATCATACAACTTCTGTATCAGGATTATATCTGGAAATATAAATGTAAATGCACCCAAGATACATTTAAAACCAATCACTCCAATCATTTCAGGGGGTGATCTCAATGAGATAGTAGTGTATCCATTTCTCCAAGACACGTTCCACAACCAAAACTCCTCCCAGTACAACAGAAACCCACTTCACCCCCAAATGAGTGTAACATGCACATGTATATAGAAAGATCAATTCATCATAACATGGAACCTTTTTCTGATAACTTGATCTTGGTCTGTTTTTTTTTTATTTATATTTCCTATAATGGACTTGAAGTGCTGTACAAATAAAGCTTCCTGCCTACTATTCTGTCCTGGCATTGTGTAGCATAAACAAAACCATAAGACACCAAACTATTAAACCCCACCATAATGTAGCCTAACTGTATAATGTCTACCAAAACCTAAGCAATGGAACTCTTGGCTGTTGAACAGTATTATGGGATAGCCTTCATCTAAAAGGATAGATGTAATAGAGTTGGTCAAAAGAAGGTCATTTAGAAGACAGATCAATTATGCTACCTCCCAAATGGAACAACCTAGATAGCAGCCTACTGAAAGGACCGTACTACATATGTGGACACCAGGTCACATCTTTATGGACTTGTTGGAAATCCTGTCCTTTTTGAGTTGTATGAAATAGCCTGGCTCGTAATTAATGTTATAATTTATCTCAAATGTTTTCAGCACAAGTCACTGGAGGCCTTGCTGGGTGTAGGATCGTATTTGGAGGCTAGGAACATGATCTGACCAGTACTTTGGGAGGATAGAATAATCTTTTAATATTTAAATGAATCTGTTTTCTTTATATTTGGGGCAAGGTCATATCAAGGAGACTACTTTCACAGGAGAGCATCTGGAAGACCTGAATGGACCTGAAACGAACTTACCAGGTGACTAGAGTTTTTAGTCACCTGTTGCATCGTATTGAGGTATTTCTGTGAAAAGACATGACACGGCTCTCATACACATACCTGTAGAACCGGACCAGCTTTGCAAATCTTCTCTCAAATTAATTCATTTTGAATGAAGTGCCAGACGCAAAGAGCGCCAAGTTACAAACAGCATTAAAGTCTTAGTATGTCGAGTCAAACTAACCTGAAAGTTAAACTAACCTGAAAGTTAAAACTTGTGTGTTAGTTCCAAAAAATATTGGGGTGTGAGTATTGTTGAACAAAAAGGGTAAAGGGTGGGTTATTCTGCCCCTACCAGTGTTGCAAACAAACCTGTGCCCTTAAGCTCCACACTGTAATGAATAACAAACTTGACACTTGCTGAGCTAAAAGCAAAGCCAGGCTGATTAGGCAGATTGGCCTTCAAGCTCAACAACAGGATCAGGCCGAACATAACAAAAGGGCAAGGACAGAGTCAGAAACCAAAAAAAACAAAAAAACAAGTGCAAGTCAAAAGCAAACAAAGCAAACCAACCATTAAACAAGTTTAGAGTGAAGAAACAGAAGACAAACCCAAATACGAAAAACTGTTTAAACCCAGATACGCAAACAAGAATGCTCAGTAGGCTCCAGAACGACAACACTGAGTGAAACAAAGGGGTTTATAAGCAAACTACCTCATTACGAGCAGGTGTGTGTGGTTAGAACTGGTTAGGAGATGATGATCAGGAAAACGGCATGTAACTGGGCTCTGACAGACATGTAATGCTGACGTCACTGGGTGGTGGGTTATGGGAAATGCAGTTCTGGAGATTGGAGACACACGCCAACCTCATCAAATGTCTTTAGGGGCTATGGCTTTGTACACAGGGGCACAGACATAGTGTAAGAACAAAGGGTCTATCCAAAACTGGGTGTTTTCCAACATTGACCTTCAACAATGCTGCTGCAGGTGTGTGGAGGATGGAGTAGTTAGATATAATAATCTAAATCCCTAATATATTGCACTGAATAGAAAATAGTAATGTTTTGATGTGATATTACAATACATGTGGTTTGAGAGGCAGCCACCTGCAACTGAAAATCCCTGTAAGTAGAATGACATATATGTACTATGTATACGTATTGTGTACGAGCGAATGCCAATAATGGGGACAGAAAAGCACTTCATTTACCCCCGACAGACATAACACATTAAATTAAAAACTAAACATCCTTTCAACACCCTTTTGACAAAACCTAAGGTAAAAACAGGACTGGTCCAAAACCAGACACAACCCAACCCTGCATTCATAAACCCGCGTAAACATAAGAAGTGGATGTCAGGGGTTGCCTGTACGCACACTCTTACAGACGACCACGCAAACACAGCACAGATTGTATTTTGTGACACTGCAGCAAGTTATCTGTGATATAAGTTGGTATCATCTACAAGCCCTGGCCTGCCACTTCACACGCACACACACATACACAGGTCTCAACAGAGAGATTGTGATTTCCCCAGAGAGCTCCATCAATAGCAGTCGTGTGCGTGTGTGTGAGAGAGCTGGCAAGGGCATGCGCTAATTAAAGAGATGAATTCAGTGGCTAAGCTGACCTCCAGTCTTGAAGGAGGATGCTAACGGACCGGCTATTATTCCGTTCCGTGTTCATTAATTTTGGACCAGCCTGGATTCACTCCAAGCGTATCGGCGGCCTGCTTCACAGCCATCATGTCACACACACACACAAAATCACGTCTCTCTCAGGGTCAACGTTCATGCTGCAAAATGGCTGCGCTTGTGTTACATAAGCGTGTTAATGACAATGACATGACTAGAGAACATAATCATTGCACTGTGTTGTTAAAGGCACTGTTTGGTGAAAAGTGACAACGTCCGTAAGTCCTGCAAGTGCTACAGCAGGGCATCAAGCTTTCCTGAGGAGTTGTCCTATGGACAAGAACATCCAGATTTTAATAAGGTCAAAATCACTTATTCACTGAAAAAGATCAATAACAATGTTCGTTGCAATCAGCACGGAGAGAGATCATTTTAGCCTACTTTGCCAGTCTTGCGGTTTTTCCCCACTGCCTTAAATACGTGTTAGAAATATCCACCACTATGTGGTAATTATTAGTGGGAAACTGCACTTTAAACTGGCACATTTTTGAGCAGCCACATATGAGCACTGCAGGCTACAATCATTTTTTCAATATCTTAAACCTTATTTTAGCGGGATTTGTTTTACCAGGGGAGGTCCAGGAGTGTAATTTGTTCTGATGGCCAGTAGGTACGGGATAAAGCACCTGTGTAATTTCCTGAAATTACATCAGAAATCCCAGATCAAAACATTCCAGCCTAGAATTAAACAGATCCAAACAACAGTTACAATGTTCTAGTTAATACTAGACAAAATAGCATTAGGCTAAAGTGGGCACGTTCAGCATAACAAGTGTTGCCCAACAGAAATCCTATTTCCCTGCTAGAGATACTTTCACATATAACTCATTTCATTCTCCCTGTAATCTGGCCCTGCTTTCAATTTAGAAAAACTGTGGGCTTGATTTCAGTTATTACCCCAGGGATGTATTTGCAGGTGTTAGTGTGTTAGTGTTGTCAGAGTTAACACATTTACTAAGTAAAAGATTAACCCAACACTTTTATTAAAATGTTGTTGATGCCTGCGACTGTAGTGCTGTCCGTCAAACACAGTTCTTATGACATCAGTGGCAAATGTTATTTTCAGTTTCTTCAAAAACATAAATTAAGAGTTCGTGTTCAAGTTTGGAAGTCACGTTGATGAGACCCGGTATAAAAGCCTCAAAGAAGTAAGAATAAAATACATTCCTTGTGGTAAAACTTGCTGCTCTGTTTTATTATTCAGACACATCATACAAGTGAGTGAGGAAGTTAAAATACTGGCCTCATTCCAGTCTTTTGTCAAGGTGTTGCTGTCTATAATGAGAATTATTGCTTCGCAGGCTTGTAAATACCTCTGACATGGCAGATTTGTCTAGTAATCAATCATGTAACAACTCCTCCCCAGGTAAAACAAATCCAGCTCAGTTAAGTCTTTACTCTTACACACATGCAAACATTTGCTTATATGCACTTACGCTGTGTGATGCTTCTAAGTGAAAACTGATCGAATGCACAGTAAATAAAGTGCAATATAAACTTGTTCTCTGGATGACACCCTAGCAAAAAGCATTATTCCCAGCAGGGCCATCTTGATATTTTGATCAAGTTACTAAACACATATTGCTAGTGAATATGCTGCTTTCTTAATAACTGGGAATGAATTGTCCATTTCTGTATTCCTACTTCCCACCTATGAGTGTTCACACGACATCAGCTGCTTGAGGTCAGGAAACAATCGGTAAACCAAGGCTCACAATGAGCTAGTGCTTGTTTGGTTGCTGTGCATGTATGAAAGGCTCTTTAATGTGTTCACAACTGAATTGAAAAGCTGTTTGTTTGGTTAGTGATTCCTTTATTTTAAAAGTGGAAGTAGGCCATGGCAAATCAGCATTTGTTGTAGGGCTGAAAGCATGCAGGATAATCAAAATCATGCACACAAGGGCTTAACCCCACAAGCACCCCAGAATCCCATTGTTTATCTGCATTATACACAAACAGCGTTATCTCAAACACAAATAGCATAAACACAAACTCAAAACGCTTGTTACACGTGCATTGCTAGGCATGGGCATGGGCAACTCAAAGAAGTTAAAGCTCTGGAGAAACTCTGACTTTACGAGTGGGAATTATAAGTGATGTTTAAATGGATTTTTCCTCCTGGGATGTTGAAAATTTCTTAGTTCCCACAAGGTCTTGAATGCAGAGTTACAACCTCTGAAGTCATATGCAGGAAGGTAAATCATCTAGCACTACGTGATTGGAGTGCTATTGTTTAATAAACCTAATTAACTGCTATTTAACTTTATATAAAATAAAAGCAATCGAAAGTTTTGAGCAAGTCATGTGATTTGATGGCTACTTTGGCAGTTTGTGTTGTCAGTTGCTTCTCAGTCAGGTCAAGCTTCTCATTATAATCAACGTTAATCAGTAAAATGGTAACGTGTGCTTCTTATTTAATATTACTATCACTGAGAACTCTATACAGTAAGGTAAACTGTATTTTTTACTACAATGAGGCAAGCTGAAATTCCAAAGCACATCAGCATTTACGTATATATATTGTGGGGAACCTGTGCGGTAAAGTTTACACTGCATAACTCAGTATAAGCTGATTCTGAAGATGCTACTCCATACAAACAAATAGCCAACATGCAGAATGTCCTTATAAGCAAATAAGACCCCCTTCAGTCCAAACAAAATGAGGAAGCCTTGGTAGCTTCCACACAGGCATTAACTTTTGTTTGATTCTGATCCTTTTAACCTTTGTGAAAAAGTTCGACTTGTTGCTCCATCACCTTGGGACGACTGCTGAGGCAACTGTGACTGGTAAGTGTTACATATCACCAATGAAAATTTATTGACATCAGAATACAACATCATGAATAAGTCACAATCAGTGTGTAAAGGTCTTTAGACTTGAACATGTTAGGCTGTTTCATTTGTGGAGGTGTCAGAACTTAGCAGTGACACTAACATGTGTAGATAAACGCCACAGTACTGCTGTGACACACTCATACCAGCACCACACACTACCATGACCACCACCATCTGCTGTGCTAAGAATGATCCAGCACCCAAATAATATCTGAATAACAGATGTCCTATAAACTGACCAATGGATGCAGCAGAAGATGGGCTACGGCCTTTAACAGTACAATCCTGTTTCCAAAAACTTTGTGCCACTGTGGCCAAAAACAGAATACAAGATTGTGCAAATTATTTAGCCCCTATATTTAATTTAAAAGAGTAAAAAAGCAATATATCAAATATGGAATTTATATATCAAATATTGAGGAATGTTTTAGATATTTAAATATTTAATATTGCCAGAAATGGCAGAAACGTTTCAAACTTGGGATGGTCCAACAAAAGACTGATAAAGTAGTGTAAAGCTACAAAATCACTTGACATCTCAGTGAGTCTTTCTGAAGTAAAGAGGGGTTCACCACTCTGTCTTAAAGTAGCAAAGAAACTGTCAATTTTATCATTTAGGGGTCATTACATCATTAAAAAAATTCAGAAAACCCAAAGAAATATGGAAACCAAAGGCCCAAAACCAATCCTGGAAGGCTGTGATCTTCGAACCCTTAATCGGCACTGCATTAATAATAGACACAGTTCTTTTGCTGCTACCCAGATGTCGTGTTTATTTCAGTTACACAATGCCAAACCATATTCTGCATGTATTACAACAACATGATTTCATAGTAATACAGTCCAGGTGCTAAACTGACCTGTCTGCAGTCCAGACCTGTCAGCCATTAAAAACACTTCATGCATTATGAAAGGAAAGATATGACTTGAAATGCTACATCATGAAACAACTGACTTTCAGAACTAAAGTAACTGGTTTCCTCCCACACATTTACAGCATGTTGTTATAAGTAGAGGTGATGAACATAATGGTCAACATCAACCGGTGTCATCTTATGTTTTGCACAGCATCCAGTTTGCACAAATACATAGTGGTCGTGCAAGCTAGGTGTTTCTAGTAAAGTGGATAGTGAGTGTATACCTTAGCACTAAAGGTCAAGCTCTTTTTTATTGTGAGCAGTGTAACTGGTGTGACTCCTGTGTAGATTCTAAAAGGAGAAACCGAGGAATAATGTGACACCTATTGATTTTCTCTCTGTCCATCGTAAAGCAAAGCATAGTATCCAGGTAAATCACCATGCTAGCATCATTGATAGTCACTCTAAAACAGCGGCAGGTTAACTGCTGGGTGTCTGTAATGTGGCCTTACCTCACTCTGATTGATAATCAGTAGTGATAACCACACTCCAGTGTTTGGACAGTTGTTTGCAGTTTGTGTTGTGGAGGGTTCTTTGCAGTGTGGGTGTGTGTTTTGAGTTCTTGAGGACAGTAGTCACAGATGCTGTGCAGCAAATGATCCTTTTCACAGCCGGAGCTGCCAAAAAAGTACAAACTCACTGGGTGTAAATGTAATTTGATGAGAGCAATGACTTTCTCCATGGCCACCTTCAGTGTCCCACACACACCTGAACCTGCAGGCCCTGCAGTTTTATGCATAATGATTAGAAACTGCATGCTGTTTTTTTACTCTTGACGTGGCACCACACTGTAATCTATACAAAAAGCAAATAGTCATCTATCGACACGTTTGTAGGAAGCTCAACACTATTTTAAGCACACATGTGGAGATTTGGCTCTATTTTGTGCAGGTGGTTTGCTGTTTGATCCTGCTATGACTCATTAGATGTTGGTTAGATGTCGTTCTTCATGGTTTTGATGTGACTTTGATAGGGGTTTCAAAGAGAAAAGTTCAAAGTGACATTTCCCAGATCAAACTAACAGTAGGAACATCCCGATTAAGGGCTTCAATAAAAACTAATTTTCAGTTTTCTCACATCGCCCCAATATGTACTCCCAAAGAAATAAGCTTGCTTCATTAGCTTTGGACTCGATGGGGCTAATGCAGTTTTGCAAGTACTGGAAGCAGTTAACCGGTCCTGGATGTTTATCATGCTAATTAGCATTGTGGCCAAAGAATTAGCAAGTTTACCCCACAGTTAAAACAGTAGGAGCAGGCTTAATTCTAGTCTCAGCTTTTGTTCATGTATATATATATACACACTAATCATCAGAAGAATAGTTGCACCCAGAAGGAAGTGTTGGATTGCAATGTTATTCAGAAAAAAAGATAAAGGTTACCAGGAGCAAGAAATGATTTTGCTAATGCAAAATACCAGACATACCGGCATGAAGTTGTAGAGGTGTCCGGCGGTAATCCAGCCCATGCAGCTTGAATATTCTAAAACTTCCTGCAGATTTTACGGTAGGTTCCAGATTTCAGCCCTTCTGAACATGTGATGTGACAATATCATACACAGATTTGTTGCTTGTCTCCACTAGGACAAAAGTGGGATTCGTCTGTGTGCATTTACTCCTGCATCATGCAGCTGTCTACTTATGGTTCTGGGACTAACAGGATGATTCTTGGAGGGCATCACTGCTTGCTGAATGTCCACAGTCATGGTTTTTGGGTCAATCAAGTACAGTAATAAGCTTATGTCACATGAACGATGCACAGCAACAACATTCACTTGTTTTATGATGTCAACCAACCAAATTTCATTCTGTTCAGCTGATCCTTCTGAGTGCAACTATTTTTTTGGTGATGTGTGTGTTGTAAAGTAGCAAAAATTACATAAGTAAATCTGTTTGAGAGGACCTAATAACTCAATATTGTTTAAAGCGAGAGTGTGATGATATGCATGCAACTAGAACCATATTAAACAGGGAACTGCCTCAACCACATCCAATTATTGAATGTCCTCAGGAAAATGGGAATACCAGAGCATCTCTTTGTACTAATGCAGAATCTCTGCACTAATTAACAAGCCACAGTCAGGGCCGGAAATGGACAAACAGTTCCACGTCTTGTCAAAGGAGATAGACAAAGCCGCATTCCATCACTGCACCTGTAGTGAGAGAAGAAGGACTAGAGGTCTGGAGTAGTCCAGCAGTTAAGATTGTTGGAGAATACATTTTTAAACCTGGGATATGCTGATGACACTATACTAGCAGAAAATTGTCTACACCAAGACAAATTGGGACCAAGACAAAGTTACTCCACGAGACTCCATGACAATCTGGCACCACAGACTGGCTCTTCTGGTGAGATGTTAAGGGCAGTTGTTGTAATGGTCTGCATGCATGTAGTCTTGCATCGTGCAGTTGGCTCCCATTGGTCCTGGCCATAACAGGATGACTCATGCAGGGCAACACTGCTCACTGAATGCCAGCAATCATGGCTGTTGGACCTCTTGGCACATATTAGACAATTTTTGGTTTTCCCTCTGTGGTTTCATGTAGGTCTCTTAGATCCTTTATGTCGCTGGTGCATGCCCTCTTCTATCCACTGCCACCAACAACGTGATATGATAATATCTGCACAACCGGTATGGCTCACAATACCTGGACCATCCCGCCTCCCAGAGACTTAAGATGCAACCCTCTAGAACTCTTCCAATTGTTCAGTTTGCTTTCAGGCTCTTCTCTGAGGCATACTTCACTTGCAAAGAAAGCTACCAACACAGCATGAGTCAGAATACCCAGACCTGACCTGATAGTAAACTCGTTTACACTCGCTTCTACAGTTTTACTTGATGTAAATCGGTATTTGTGAGCATTAACTTACCAGAGTTTAATGCTAAAGCGAGCTAATAGAACAGTCTTGTGAGGAGAAAGTTTGTTAGATGATGGGTGAAATGTTAATAATACAGTATGTGTAAATTATAATTATTTGTAACTGTACATGTAGATTTATGTGAAGTGCTGAAAACTCTGAGAGCCGATTAAGGAACGTCTGCAAATTACTATCATCAAAGTCTGAACATGATGGCATGAAACCTTATGAGCCAGTGCAGCGTTTCAGCAGATACAACACAAATGATGGCCAAATGAGTTGTCAAAAAGACCTCTATATAATTATTGCTGGTGAGAATAATAATGAGATTTCTACCAGTTTGGTCGACTTAAACAACAGTATTCCCAGGAGAAGTCCAAGGAGCCCAGTTTTAACTATATTGCATTTGTATGTTGAACTCAAAAATGTAGTCTACAGCACTTTCTATTTTTTGTGTGTTTTAATATGTATTTTTGTAAGTTTTACTTTAAATCATCTTTTTCTCCACGGGTCCTGAATTTGTCATCATTTCACACAAATGATACTGTATGAAACAGAATTATTTATATGTATTGCTCCTCTTTTCTTTGCCCATTTTGCTAAATGCGAGATCAGTGTGTGAAGCACAATACTTAAATGACCTATAATCTAAATAATAAAGAATGATATATCATTCTGTTAATATAATAAAACAGTGCAGTCTTCATTTCTGCCTTGTGCTAAACCAGGGCTGCACAACTCTGGTCCTGTAGGGTCAGCGTCCAACACAGTTTGGCAGTTAACCTGCTCAAGCACACATGATTAAATCCCTCTGTTAATTGCCCGGTTTAGTGGGTGCATTTCAGCAGGTATAACCAGCTGTGTTAGATACAGGGCCTTCAGGACTAGTGTTGTGTACAACTATGCTAAATTCATGTTACAATAATTATTTTCTACTTTTTCTTTTTTTGTTGTTTATATGCAACTTTAAAAAGCAAAGCTTCTGGATTAGACTACAACGACATATTTAACAGGTAACCAGTGATCTGTAACGGAATACACTTTATAAGAACCCAGCCCAAACCTAGTGGGGGATCATTCTCAGCACTGCAGTGACACTGAAAAATGCAGCCAACAGCGTCCTGTGAACAGCATCTGACCATTGATGAAGTACTAGGGTCTCTGATTTTACATCTACAAGGTGGAACAGTAAGGTAGTAGTGTCTAATAGAGTGGACAGTGAGTGGACACATCGTAACCACATCACTTTGACCTAACGCCAGAACTGAACCTTTGAATGATACGTTTAAAACAGTTGTCATTACCAGAGGCAATGCACAGAAACACTTCGCATGATTTACACCAGTACACCGTCTTAGCGCGCTTTGGCAGGTCCTTGTCCGTGCTTCTGGATTTGCTCTCTTGGCTTGCTTGTACTTTTCGGCACAAACAACCCATGTGTTATTCCGAGATGCACCTTCCGGTCGCTCAGGCAAGTGCAGGTGGATGTTGGGTTCATTCTGCAGCCGGGCTTCATCTCCTTCTGTTTTGCGACGTGACATGGGCACCAGCGCTCAGCATTGTGTCCCAATCAAGTCATGACACAGCTTGTCAGCAAACATCCGGAAAGTTTGAACCCGCTTGCCAGGTTCGTTGTGTGGTTTGTAACAGTTTTGTATGATGTAAGCATTACACGCACACCACACAATATCCACGCAGTGCTATTTTTAGACCAACAAATTCCAGCATCATGAGTGCCATGCACAGTGTAACCAATATTGTAGCAATGGCCGGTACTGCGGCCCGTCAGGTACTGACGGTAGATAGGTGGGCTGCTATAGCGGCCTTTCGGGTATATATATGCCTCTCCGTGTTCAAAGGGTTAAACACACCAGCAGCACTGCTGTGTCTGATCCACTCACTCCAGCATAACACACCACCACCATGTCAGTGTCACTGCAGTGCTGAGAATGAGTCTCCACCCACATAATACCTGCTCTGTTGTGGTCCTGAAACTGAAAAGTGAATAACCTGTAGGCCTATCTAATACTCATTTTTAACTGGAATGGAATAAATATAAGGCAGATCTCTGACTCTGGCATCGTATTAAATATGAGACAGGCCCTCAGTAATTACAGAGTTACCTATTTAAGTTCATTATTTCCTCTAATTACTGCTCATTGAGCTACTGAGCTCATCAGCTGCACTGTGGTTTTGTATGATGTCCATTACAGTTTATGGTGACTACAGGCCGAATGTGCTTCTTCGCTTTGTGTATTACAGCTTCTGAGCTGTGTCTGGTTTACAAACCAAGGCCATGTTCAGCTTCACTAGATAACTCTTTGTGTGTGTGTGTGTGTGTGTGTGTGTGCGCAATATGCGCAATATGATGGACAACTGTACTGTGGTTACATTGTTATGCATTTGATTGTAATACAGCAATAGAGAAGTACTTAGCTATAGATAAGTTACCTGGTTATTTAACCAAAATAATTAACTGCGAACAAATAAATACCACAGCAAACTCACAGGGGTTTATGTGTATACTTGAAATGGCAAGACCACAATTATGATTAAGCAATATACACTATATTGGCAAAGGTATTTGCATGTCTACCTTCACATGCATATGATCTTGACTGATATCCTATTCTTAATCCAACAGGTTTAATATGGGAATGTCTTTATGGGAATTTTTGACCATTCTTCGAGAAGCATTTTGTGAGGTCAGACAATGATGTTGGACAAGAAGGCCTAGTTCACAGTCTCCACTCTGAAGTTTGGAGGTCGGTAGCAACAGACTCTACAGAAAGTTGGCGAGCCACTGTCATTTTATGTGGCTTACGATTTCATAGTTGAGTTGCTGTCATTCCCAATCTTTCTTTTTCATTACTTTCATTTTGTTGAACAACACTGACCGTTGACTGTGGAATGTTTAGTAGTGAGGAAATTTCACAACTGGACCTGTTGCACAGGTGGCATCCTATCACGGCTGGAATTCACTGAGCTCCTGAGACTGACCCATTCTTTCACAAATGTTTATAGAAGCAGTCTGCATGTCTAGGTCCTTAGCTGGAGTGATTGGACCTGAATTCAATAATTTGAATGGGTTAGTAAATACTTCCCCAATATAATGTATACTACATATATATTCATTGTTTTTGTGTGTTTATCTAATTTTGGGGTCTAAATTCCTCCAGAATGATGAAAACATAACGTGCATTTGAATTGTGTTGATCAAATGTCAAGACAAATAACTTATCTGAGGTTTGCTGCTTTAGCAATTGAACTATGAAACTAATGTAGCTAACAAGCAATGCAAGCTTATACACTACTACTGAGCATGGTGCTAACTACAGAGCTACACCATAGTCATGTAAAACTTCAGTGGGTACGGAAAGTATTCAGACCACTTTAAATTTTTCACTCTTTGTTTCATTGCAGCCATTTGTTAAAATCAAAAAAGTTCATTTTATTTCTCATTAATGTACACCCAGCACCCACTCTTAAAAGGAAAAAAACAGAAATGTAGAAATGTTTGCAAATTTATTAAAAAAGAAAAACTGAAATATCACATGGTCATAAGTATTCAGACCCTTTGCTCAGTATTGAGTAGAAGCACCTATATGAGCTGGTACAGCCATGAGTCTTCTTGGGAATGATGCAACAAGTTTTTCACACCTGGATTTGGGGATCCTCTGCCATTCCTCCTTGCAGATCCTGTGCAGTTCCGTCAGGTTGGATGGTGAACATTGGTGGACAGCCATTTTCAGGTTTCTCCAGAGATGCTGAATTGAGTTTGGGTCAAGACTCTGGCTGGGCCAATCAAGAATGGTCACAGAGTTGTTCCGAAGCCACTCCTTTGTTATTTTAGCTGTGTGCTTAGGGTCATTGTCTTGTTGGAAGGTGAACCTGCGGCCCAGTCTGAGGTCCAGAGCACACAGAACACAGAGGTTTTCTTCCAGGATATCTCTGTACTTGGCCGCATTCATTTTTCCTTCAATTGCAACCAGCCGTCCTGTCCCTGCAGCTGAAAAACACCCCCATAGCATGATGCTGCCACCACCATGTTTCACTGTTGGGATTGTATTGGGCAGGTGATGAGCAGTGCCTGGTTTTCTCCACACATACTGCTTAGAATTAACGCCAAAAAGTTCAATCTTCGTCTCATCAGACCAGAGAATCTTATTTCTCATAGTCTGGGAAACTCTATGGGGGCTTTCATATGTCTTTCATTGAGGAGAGGCCTCCATCAGGCCACTCTGCTATAAAGCCCCGATTGGTGGAGGGCTGCAGTGATAGTTGACTTTGTGGAACTTTCTCCCATCTCCCTACTGCATCTCTGGAGCTCAGCCACAGTGATCTTTGGGTTCTTCTTTACCTCTCTCACTAAGGCTCTTCTCCCACGATTGCTCAGTTTGGCTGGACGGCCAGGTATAGGAAGAGTTCTGGCCATCCCAAACTTCTTCCATTTAAGGATTATGGAGGCCACTGTGCTCTTAGGAACCTTGGGTTCTGCAGAAATTCTTTTGTAACCTTGGCCAGATCTGTGCCTTGCCACAATTCCATCTCTGAGCTCCTTGGGCAGTTCCTTCGACCTCATGATTCTCATCTGCTCTGACATGCACTGTGAGCTGTGAGGTCTTATATAGACAGGTGTGTGCCTTTCCTAATCAAGTCCAATCAGTTTAATTAAACACAGCTGGACTCCAATGAAGGAGTAGAACCATCTCAAGGAGGATCAGAAGAAATGCGACAGCATGTGAGTTAAATAGGAGTGTCACAGCAAAGGGTCTGAATACTTATGACCATGTGATATTTCAGGGTTTTTTTTTTATAAATTTGCAAAAATTTCTACATTTCTGATTTTTTCTGTCAGGATGGGGTGCTGGGTGTACATAAAAATAAAATGTACAAAAGAAATAAAATGTACAAAAGAAATAAAATGAACTTTTTTTATTTTAGCAAATGGCAGCAATGAAACGAAGAGTGAAAAAATGTAAATGGGTCTGAAAACTTTCCGTACCCACTGTATGTTAAGATTAATTTTAAGCAGACATGTTTATGTGCTTCTCACACTGTATTACTCACTGTATTAAACACTGACAAAGGTTTGGACAAAAGTCACACTTGGAGATGGCCACGTGTTTGTGTGTGTGTGTGTAGAGAGAGAACTACAGACAGAGATGTATGAGTGCATGTCCTCTGAGGACAGAAGGTGCCCCAGTAGCGGCTGGTTGGCTCTGTTGCTGCAGGTTTGGCTGAGTTTGCTGTCAGCAGGGGCACCAGCTGCACCCTCATCGCTGCCCTTCAAAACCTGACGTCCTTCTGACTCAGAGTTCTGGCCAGCGTCCAGGCAAACCCAAAATGCTGGGCCAGGATTGGCCAAAAGCTTGACCTGGCCTGAACCTAGCAAGTCCACAGACGTCATTGAAAAAGTTCTGATATGTTTTGCATGATGGAGTTTCTATACAATATCTATAATCAGTATTCAGACTGATTCAGACTGACCCTAACAAAGTTTTAACAATAACACTGCATACATTGGAACTGTACACCTGATCATTCACCTAGCTTTAACCATGATGATTAATGGACGGACTACTGGTCCAATAGCAAGGCATACAGCAGTCTCACCTAGCTAGGAGCTAACACTATAGCAAATAACAGAGATTAGAAGAACATAGAGGATTTAGAGAAGATTGCACAGGCTCATTTGCAGTTTCTCAATAAAACTATGTATACTGTATATACTCTTACATACCAAAAGTCATGGGGTAGTTGATTGATTCGGTGTGGTATTACCTCAGGGGATGGCTCGGACACGCCCACACCTGTTGCAAGGTGGCATGAACGTTTATTTCCCCAGGCATATTTCCGCAGGTCAGTGCAATGTTTATTTTAGCGTGCATGGCATGGCATATGGGAGCAGGAGACCCAGCAGAGTGCCTCTGTTCATTCCACAACACTGGACATGTGCTTCACCTGGTGCTCGTGAGGTCGTTAATTGGACCCAGAGGATTGGATACATGTGGCATGCTCCAGGGAACCACACTACCAATCATTTCGGGCTGAAGGTGCGATTTGTGTGTGGCACAGGCCCAATGAGGTCATGGCAGCATTCTGGAGAGCTCTGACCATTGCTATAGGCTGCACATTTGCCTGACATAAGCCCAGTCAAGGCATTCCACTATTATGCCTCATTTGAAATAATTCACATCACCAGGCCAGTGTTTAGACTCACTCACTCACTGGATAACACCTCACTGCTTCTACAGTTGTGGGCATTCCCAAGCCATTCACTAAGGTAACGCCACTTCAGGATCAATTTATTTACTGCTATCCCATTTTGGGATGTAATTGTATATACAGAGGCAGTTTGTCAAAAAAAATTAAATAGTTTTTATATTTCTTCATAAACTTGACCTGAAACTATCAGATTCTTAAGAATAGTCCTAAAAATAGAAAAGCAGAACTGACTTAAACAAATGAGATATTATATTAGATTAGGTAATTTAATTTAGAAAAAAATGAACCAATATTACATATTTGTAAGTGGCAAAAGTATGCAAACCTTCAATATCTGGTGTGTCCTCATTGTGCAGCAAACTACAACAAAACGTTTCCTGTGACTATTGGTCAGCACATCAGCTTGGAGGAACTTTAGCCTGTTCTTCTGTGAAAAACTACTTCAACTCTGTTATGTTGGTGGGTTTTCCATGAACTACTTGTTTCACATTCTTCCACAACATTTCTACTGAATTAAGATCAGGCCATTCCAAACAGGAACTTTATTTGACTATGACCATTCTTTTGTACAATTACTTCCTTAGGATCATTGTCATGCTGTATGATACATGTTCTCTCGAGATTCAGCCTACCAGTAGACATCCTGACATTTTCCTTTAGAATTTGCAAGTATAATCATAATTCATTATTCCATCAATGATGGCAAGCTGTTCTGGCCAACATGGAGCAAAACAGGCCAAAACCATGATACTACCATCACCGTTGTTCACCGATGGCATAAGGTTTTTATACTGGAATGCAACATTTAAATTTTTCCAAAGACAAAGCGTCTTGTGGACACCTGAAAGATCTATGTTGGTTTCATCTGTCCACAAAACATTTTACCAATAGCTTTCTGGCTTGTCCATGTGATCTTTAGCAAACTGTAGAAGGGCAGCAGCTTTCTTCTTTAAAGTTTATTGGTCAACATCTCTTGGGGAGGGTAACAGTGGTCTTGAATTTCCTTCATTTGTACACATGTTGGACTCTGGATCAGTTGACTGTAAACACTTTGAGAAACAATGTTTCCTCTGAAGTTGTCAAAAAAAAAATCATGTTTCACTAGGCATCAAGTTATTAAACCCTAACTGATTCAGTTAGGGTTTTCATTTCTTAAATAACCATGTTGAAAGACACATCCTGCGGCCGTGGAATAGATAATCAGAAGGGTCAAATTATTGGCTTCAAGCAGAGAAACCATCTAATGAGATTGGCGAAACTACTAAATCAGATAAATAACTGTCCAACGCATTACTAAAAAGCGGAAGGACAGATGGGAAACATCATCTTTGAGGAAGGAATGTAGTCAGAAAAAGATCTTGAATGATTGTGATTGGCGATCACAAACATTTGATGAAATCGCATCGTAGAAAAACAAGAGTAGAACTCAGGGATATGTGTAATAGTAAAAGTAGGAGCATTTCCACACGCACAATGCAAAGGGAGCTCAAGGGGTTGGGACTAAACAGCTGTGTACCCTTAAGAAAACCACTTGTCAGTGAGGCTAACCGGCAAAAACGATACATGCTGAGTACCATCCCAAAAACACCATCCCTACTGTGAAGCATGGGGGTGGAAGCATCATGTTTTGGGGGTGTTTTTCTGCACATGGGACAGGACGACTGCACTGTATTAAGGAGAGGATGATTGGGGCTGTGTATTGTGAGATTTTGGGGAACAACCTCCTTCCCTCAGTTAGAGCATTGAAGATGGGTCGTGGCTGGGTCTTCCAACATGACAATGATCCAAAGCACACAGCCAGGATAACCAAGGAGTGGCTCCATAAGAGGCATATCAAGGTTCTGGAGTGGCCTAGCCAGTCTCCAGACCTAAACGCTATAGAAGATCTTTAGAGGGAGCTCAAACTGGCTGATCTGGAGAAGATCTGTGTGGAGGATCAACTGGAGAAGGGCCAAAATATCCCTGAATGCTGCCAAATCCCTGCTGCAACCCTGGTGAAAAACTACAGGACCTCTGTAATTGTAAACAAAGGCTACTATACCAGATATTCACAT
This sequence comes from Prochilodus magdalenae, assembly GCA_024036415.1. Classification (NCBI taxonomy): domain Eukaryota; kingdom Metazoa; phylum Chordata; class Actinopteri; order Characiformes; family Prochilodontidae; genus Prochilodus; species Prochilodus magdalenae. The sequence continues at coordinate 212,088 of JAMWET010001378.1, read as the reverse complement.
TGATTTTCACATTGATGTTCAAATACTTATTTGCAGCAGTAACACACAAATAAATGATTAAAAAATCATACATTGTGACTTTTTTTAAGATTATGTCTCTTTCAGTGGACATGCACCTAAGATGAAAATTTCAGACCCCTCCATGATTTCTAAGTGGGAGAACTTGCAAAGTCGCAGGGTGTTCAAATACTTATTTTCCTCACTGTGTGTATATATATATATATATATATATATATATATACATATATACATATATATACACATACATACATACATATACACACACACACACATACATACACACACCACACCAACACACACATCTCCAATAAAAAACATAAAATATGGCATAGAGCCTGTGTAATGTCACATTGTAAATGCAAGACGTTCAAACACAAGCACGATTTTATGGATTCCACAGATATGATGCCTATTATTTGCTTGGATCAATAGTACCCAACGGTCAGTTACAGACTGTTTCTGATAGGCCTGTGGGACATTAGAATACTGAGATCAATATTGTTTGAAGCTGCTGCTGTGGCCAAAGCTAAGCTATGATGGTGTTCAGTCACGCTCTCTAAACCCAGCTAGCATCTGCTGCTGTTCAGCTCTAATGGTTGGAATAGGTAAAGAGCAGCCAAGCTAAAGTGTATAAAGTGATGCAGCTGTTGCCTCCGGGCGCACTTGTCCGTCTCTGCATTGATCTGTTGTTGTGGAGAGAAGCGTCTCTTTCGGATGCTGTTAAACACTTTCGGAGTGTTTGAGTGATCTGTGAGAAAGAGAAGCAGGAGCTGTAAGAAAATGGAAGGTCAAGGAGATGTATTAAAGTCGATTTTGTCATCATAGGTCTTTGGAGGGGTTGGAAAATGTAAAGGCAAAAATTTAATTAACATGACCCTCATCCCAAACTTAGTCAATCAACCGAGCCACGTTTGGTGTCTGAAATGTATTCCTTAGTTAAGCTATTTGGCTAATGTAGCTAAAAAGGAAAGCAAGCTCACCAGTTAGTTTGGTGCTAACTGCATTCCGAAACCATCACAACTTGCATCCCTATAGAGATAAATAGAGGCTGCTACTGTTTTTAGCCATGCATCATTTTTGTTCATGTTTATTGATAACGGTGTGTAATGTGTCAGAACCCACAAAACCAAGTCTATTTAAAATTACTTAAAGGAGATATCTAAAATCTGTTCAGTTTGTTGTTGTTAGCTTGCTCACGTTTAACTACAGACTGTATGAATGTGCTACTGACATTCTTAACTATTGAAGTTAGGAACAATGGGCTTCATTCAAAAAAGAAGTTGTTCTTAAAACCCAGTTACGCTTGACAAGGGCTTATGATAAAACCTAAAAAAGGTAATCGTAAGGAAAAGCATATCGTCACAGTTGGCATAAACCATGTTTCCAGCCCATGTCTTACGTGAAATGAATGCACTGAAGTAACAGCTGCCTTTTGTTTTAACATTTTTAAAGACCGTTTCAGCCTCTATAGTAAAATTGCACTCTATGAACTAAATTAGCAAAAGTGTGAAGTATTTTTGGAGGGTAGAAAACAACATACTTACTAAGATATGCACAGAATTTGATAGGCTTTCTTGAGACTTTCTTGAGATGTTGGGTTCTTATTCAAATTTCAGTTCCACCCTAAATAGGGTAGCAGTCACATGTGCTTATGCAGGTATCTGGAAGCAATTGCCACACCATTTAAGGTGGAACAGGAAATGAGTATAAGAAGTTCTTATAGTTACTTGTTGCTTGTTTCTGGTACATATGACACTAAATTGTGATACATTTTACATAGTTTATCTATATTGATGCGCTGATCCTGCTTGGATGTACCATTTATCATCTGTCTGAGCATTCCTGTTCTTAGGGCAAGAATTCATTAGCTTGCAGTAAGCAGTCGTAAAAGTTACCGGCCCACTAGGAATTCTGATCTCTCCTGATTACCCATTTCTACATTGGCCAATATAGTGAAGTCACTGTTCAGAGCAAGTTTCTCATGAACAGATTCTGCTTTATGTATTTTAAACTGAGAAAATATTGTGCAGATCAAAAGCCAAAGTGTCAAAAAAACATGGTACCTTAATTGTTTCTAATGTCAAGAACCCTTCTAGTCAATTAAAGCAAACTGAGTGTAACTGCTAGCCAAAGATTATTTCAATTACTTGACACGGGTTGAGACAGGTGCGAATGTCTCACTCATGTAAATGTATTGGTTATTCTCTTATAATGATACTTCATGCAGCACTGGTTGTGTGGTTCTGCTTGGGAAACTAATTGAATGTCAGTCTGTTTGACATGGAGGTGCTGCCAGAAGGCCAAACTCCATTTCCATTTCTTTGTTGCACTGGCAGGGAGATTCTTTAATATCTGTGTTCAAATACCATGCAGCATCTAATGCTTAGATGAATGCTGGTCAATTTAAACAGCCATTTGTGTGCTGTTCCCTGACAGTATTGTGCAGTAATAGTTTTAGGGTAATAATAATTGATATAGCATTGAGTGTTTATATATATTTTGCTGTTTTCCTGCTAATTAATATATAAATAGCCCACACAGTGCATTATCCCATGATGTATTCATGTATATAGGTTATCAAAAAAATCAAATATTCATGTAGTTTTCCCCCGTTACCCCAAATGCAGTCTATTCAATCAAGATAAGTCCGGTGTCTAAAGGGCTAGCTTCCAATCTGTGGGTGACATTTTTTTTTAACAGTGCAGACATTTTAACAAATGTTATTTTAAATATGACTATTTACTAGCAAAAACAGAACATCATATTTAGGTAAGCCTCATTAATCAGTTTTAGCTATGTTTTTTTTCTATTTCCAGTATAAGAAAAAGTAAACTGCTCCTCTTTACATTCATATGTAATTCATCCATCATTGCTAAATGGTTACAAACAGGCTCTTTTAAAAGGAAAGATCAAGTGAACCAGCCACCATATCTCAAACTGAGAAAAGCAAGGAAAGCAATTACAAACACAAAGAAAGAAAGATACGTGAATATCAAGTGAAAACTAACATTCAGTGAGCTTCTCTCTATTTGAGAGAAAGCAGGAGACAAATAGATCCTGCCATTGTAAAAGTTCACACATGTCGAGCAAAGCATGAATAAAACTGTGCATTTTTGACATTCATAAAATCATGCTGGATATGCATAATATTACCAGTTTATAAGTAACACACCTAAAGTTCACTTTTAATAATTATATTTGTTTATTGTGACCATTGTAATAAGTAAAAATAACTGCCCCCTGCTGTTACCCAATGGGTATAGCAAGCAAATTCTTTAAACTAAACATGCTCTACAGCGTTTTGCCGGTCAGACACCATGTAAATCATGAAAGCATGGTCATTTTCTCCCCAAATAAAACTCAACATTAACCACCTATTTGTTTTACAAGTAAAGAACACAAATGCAATATTTACAATTTAAAAGTAAATGGACAAATTGGTCATTTTCCTCCACAGAAAGGTGACCACACTTTTGTGGGCGTCACACTAATATTGCCCAAAAGGTAATGGATCCATAAATACTTAGCTTAATGCATCATGTATTTTCTGAAAAGGGGGAGCCTGCTCAGATCATCTTTAGTGTCGTACTATTTTATTTTATCGTGTGTCTTGCATTCATCTATGTTATGTTTACTGTTTAATATATTCAGTATACTCTTGTTCTTGTTTTAGTTGTAATCTACTTATCGTTAGATGTTTATGTGCAGCAACTTGAGTCCGAGATTAATGCAATTTCATTCCTCTGTACACATATACATACATACATATTGAAGAAATGACAATAAAACTACTTGTCTTGACTTGACTTGACTTGACCTAAGGTTCTGTACTGGTAAGACTTTGTGAATGGTTCTGTTTTACAACCAGCCAGTGGAAACAAAGAAGCCAGCATCCCTGAAAACCCACCAACCAACTTCTCAACAACCAATAGCGAAGGTACAACCCTCCATTTAGAGGTTTTCCAGCATGCAGTAATCCCTACTCCTGACTGGAAGCATTTCCACCCAGAAGTACAGCTAATGCTTATATTTACAAACATTCCGGTTTGGTCTAAGAGCCTCCACATTCGCCTCATTAGCATGTCATCAGATATGTTTTGGCTTACTGCTTACATTTGGCCCAAGTGGAAAGATTGTGTAAATTAGATTTTTTACTGAACTATTACCTTCATTGTATCTTTCTCTCCTCCACAGCCCAGGTGTAGAAATGTCCTACAGAGGCCGGCAGGTCAGCCTGATCTCCTCCTACTCCTCCTCTCTCCGCCATCCCCTCAGACCCGCTAATACCTGCTGCCTTTCAAAACCATGCTGTGAGCACACTCCACACACTAATGGCTTCTTTTGTGAGCTGGAAATGGAGCTTGAGGGACAGGAAATGAGCAAAAAACGCAGAAACCCCATTCCCTTAGCTGCTTCACTTCTGTTACATTATAGCTCACTGGCCTGAGAAGAGCAGACAGACAGACAGATATGTGCATGGATATATACACTAGCATACCAAAAGTCATGGGAGAGCAGTATGTATAAATTGTTATGAAGTGGCATTACCTCAGGAAACCACAGGCTTGGCAAAATGTGAGGTGTGAGTGTGAGGTGTTTTCTTGTGGTTGAACACTGGCCAGCACAATCATTGTAAGCCGACATGAATTATTGCTATTAAAACAAGGCTTTACAGTGAAATCCCTTGATTGGGCTTATGTCAGCAATCATGCAGGCCACACCATTCGTCTGAACTCTCCAAATGCTTCTTAAATGAATTCTGGACAACTTGGGCATGATGGCATGGAGCACTATCCTGCTGGAATGTCATTGTAGGAGTAGATGAAGCACAGATGTTTACTGGATGTTAAAGGAATGTTAAACGTCTGCACAATGTTAAATTTCTGTACAATGTCAAATGTCCACACAACTTCAGAAATGGAATGTCCCATCTGTCTAGAACCCACTATCATGCCTTGCATTCTGCAGAGTCCAGACGAATGGGGTGGCCTGCATTATTGCCTGACATGAGCCCAGTCATGGCACTCCACTGTAATGCCTCGTTTGAACTCCATTAATTCATGTTGCCCTGCATGTGCTGGCCAATATTGAACCTCACTCACAAGACAACAACTCACAACGTATACAGGTGTGGGCATTACCAAGCCATCTTCTGAGGTAACGTCACTTCGTAAACAATTTACACACTGCTATCACATAACTTTATATCAGTGTATATTGTATATTGAGTGTATATTCATGGATAGACCGTGTTTGATATCATTTAGAATGATTACAGGTTGTACCGGATACACTAAACGTGAATAATTCCAAAAAATGCAGTGATGGGACCAACATCTAATATTTTATTCAAATCGAACACAAATCACAGATCAAAAGTTTAACTGAGAGAATGTATCATTTTAAGGGAAAAATATGTTGTTTCAAAATTTCATCGCGTCAACAAATCCCAAAAAAGTTGGGACAAGGCTATTTTTACCACTGTGTGGCATCCCCCCTTCTTCTTACAACACTCAACAGACGTCTGGGGACAGAGGAGACCAGTTTCTCAAGTTTAGAAATAGGATTGCTCTCCCATTCATGTCTAATACAGGCCTCTAACTGTTCAATCGTCTTGGGCCTTCTTTGTCGCACCTTCCTCCTTATGATGCGCCAAATGTTCTCTATAGGTGAAAGATCTGGACTGCAGGCTGGCCATTTCAGTACCCGGATCCTTCTCCTATGTAGCCATGATGTTGTGATTGCTGCAGAATGTGGTCTGGCATTATCTTGTTGAAAAATGCAGGGTCTTCCCTGAAAGAGATGACGTCTAGATGGGAGCATATGTTGTTCTAGAACCTGAACATAGTTCTCTGCCTTAATGGTGCCTTTCCAGACATGCAAGCTGCCCATGCCACAAGCACTCATGCAACCCCATACCATCAGTGATTCAGCAGGCTTCTCAACGGAGCGTTGATAACAACTTGGGTTATCCTTGTCCTCTCTCTCTGGTCCCCATGACATGGCTTCAAATCAGTCCCAGTGTTTCCATTTTGCCACACTCATTTTAAAAGACCCCTTTGTGCAAATCGTGACTCATCTGTACTTGCAGAAATGGCTTCCTTTTTGCACTGTAGAGTTTCAGCTGGCAACGGCGGATGGCACGGTGGATTGTGTTCACTGACAATGCTTTCTGGAAGTATTCCTGAGCCCATTCTGTTATTTCCTTGACAGTGGCATTCCTGTTTGAGGTGCAGTGACGTTTAAGGGCCCGGAGATCACGAGCATCCAGTAGAGTTTTATGGCCTTGACCCTTACACACAGCGATTGCTCCAGATTCTCTGAATCTTTTGATGATGTTATGCACGATTGATGATGATAACTTAAAAGTCTTTGCTATTTTACGCTGGGTAACACCATTCTGGTATTGCTGCACTATCTTTCTGCGCAACAATGATGGAATTGGTGATCCTCTTACCATCTTGGCTTCAGAGAGACACTGGCACTCTGAGAAGCTCTTTTTATACCCGATCATGTACCTAATTAGTGTTAATTGGTCTTCCAGCTGTTCGTTATATGCTCAATTTTCTTTTTCCATCCACTTATTGCTACTTGTCCCCACTTTTTTGGGATTTGTTGACGCCATAAAATTTTGAAACAACATATTTTTCCCTTAAAATGATACATTCTCTCAGTTTAAACTTTTGATCTGTGATTTGTGTTCTATTCTGAATAAAATATTAGATGTTGGCACCTCCACATCATTGCATTCAGTTTTTATTCACAATTTGTTTAGTGTCCCAACTTTTTTGGAATCCGGTTTGTAATACGAGATGATAAGACTTTTTTTTTTTTTGCAAGGTGAAACCTTTTAACAGCCAATTGTTGGAGCTGCTAGGCTAACATTGCTAACAAACACTGGAGGTACAACAAAACAAAACAAAAAAAAACCTTTATACTACGTCTACAGGCAGAACTTTAGGCAAATCATAAACAGACAATGTATTTAGACACAAAGATATTCTCCCATGATAGAAATGTATAAATACTTTTAGAAATACTGTCTAGTGACTTTCAGAAAATGCATTTCCCAGAGTGCACTACCTGATGACATCACCCTCACATGTCCTCAGTCACACCTCGTTCTTCTGTTCTGGCTCTCCTGACTACTGATTGCACACACCTGCTGTGTATTCCCCTTGCTGAATTTAAACCCCACACAAACACATACTCAAAGCAAAATTCTGCCAAACCTCCGTTTGCATTATTGAGCATTTCTCTTGGGTTCTGACCTCCTTTGTTGTTGACTCGCTCTCTTTGTTCATCCCCTTTGTTTTGGTTGCCTGATTGTTTGCCTCATTGGTGTTTTTTTTTGACTCTCCTTTTGTTTATTCTGATTACTCTCTTGGTTTTGTCCTTTGGATTTGTTCACTGGTCTGTCTGTCTTCCTGGTTTTCGACCTTTGCCTGTATCTCTGTCCATGGCCTTGCATTATCCATTTGTTATGTTAGCCTGGATTTTGCTCTTGTGCTGTACTGTCGATTTGTTAAACAAAACACCACCTAACTTTTAACTCCGTGTGCGTGAACTCTGAGTTCTTTGTCCCTGCCATGCAGAAAACCTTATTTCAATAAACTTTATTTATGTGACCTGGATAAAGATATTTATTACAGAAAAAAGGCCACTAGAGAGCTGTTAAGTGTCCCTGGAAAAGATGTCTGCTTGAAGGCAGCATATGTTGCTTTTCAATAGATTGACCTAGGTTCAGTTTTACCTTCCCACTTTTTAATATTTGAATGCTTAGTGCATGACAGGCAATGAATACATATATATTACATTGCAAAACAAACATGATATACAATGAGGTATCACTTACCTGCTTCAGTAAGTATGAAATGTTTCATATTGGACACTGATGCAAGATGTAGTACTGGAATTCAGAAATTCCTCATATCCCACAGTGCCAATAGACAAACCATAACAATGGCATCATTTTAAGAAATTAAAATCATGTTTTAGAAATACTGTCTAGTGACTTTAAGGAAATGTAGCAGAATTTATTGAAATGATGCCCTGGATAAGGACATTCACTGTAGTGCTGTCAAAATAGGCCACTGGAGAACTGTTAAGCTGAAACCACTGAAACTAATAAGGTTTTCATTGTGCACCATCAGCCCAGAGATACTACACTGTGGTAATCTTAGTAGCTTTAGCAGTTGCTGTGCCCCTGGCATTGGAATAAAGTTGTAGAAAATATAATGGTAGTCAAAATGCCCATTAAAAACTGATCTAGGATCAGGTTTTCCACACTAAAACTAATAGACTGACTGTATAACTCTGGGTATGTTATGTATATGTTAGATAGATAGATAGATAGATAGATAGATAGATAGATAGATAGATAGATAGATAGATAGATAGATAGATAGATAGATAGATAGATAGATAGATACTTTATTGATCCCAGAGGGAAATTCAAGGCATCCAGTAGCAGATATACAAGCTATACAGAAGTAACAACAGAAGCAAGATAGAGTTATACAGATAGAGACAGAGATACAATACAAAGTATGAAAGTATAAACATAGAGTCATTAGTGTCTGTGTAAAGTATAAAGTATAAATGGAGGTAGTGGTAAACCATTGCTGAGCAAATTAAGAAGATGGCTGTTGTCAGCCATACAGACAGTGCAAGTACGCAGTAATATAAATATTAATATCATTTATATTTATTTATCAGTGCAAAATGTGTAAACAGTTTATATTGCACTGACTGTTAGAGCAGTAGACAGCAAAATGTTACGACTGAAGAAAGCAGTCATTTCTTGATGATTTCTAGCTAAGCTAAGCTAAATACTTGACTTTAGCATGAAGCATCTAAGGCTGAGAAATAGAGAGTAGATGATAATGAACTGCAATTAAACATTGGCCTTTTACAGCTCGTATGGACACCGCTGAGTCACATTTTTATGATAACATCTGACAGAGTAATGTAGGAGGAAAGCATTGCAAAAAGATAGAAAGCATATAAAAGAATAAAAGGCGGTATAGATATAACATCACTCTGCTATGCACTGGGTGTTGTAAAATGCTGTCATTGATCACATTCAACAACCAGCAGGTGTGGACAGCAGAAGAGGGCTAGAGCTAGAAAATGACCAAACGCTATTAGTTTCTCTCTCTCTCTCTGCCTGTTTCTCTCTTTCTCTCCTTCGCATTCTCCTTATCTCTCTCCTGAAGTATGGAGCCATGTCGTGAGGCCCTGCTGGGAAAGCTCTATTGGACATGATAACTCTGAGCGATCATGTGCTCCATACCATTGATCTGCCTGCGTGTTTGACTTTACTTTTGTCTGCCTGAGAGCACTTCATACTGACACAGCCCGGTTTGGCTGGAGAATTTGAATTGATTTGACTGACCTGTAACAAAAAGGCTCTGGCTGTTTCTTGTGGATTTAGTTTTCATCTGCCACTTTGCATCTACCCCTCTTTTCCACCTATGAATATGGTTTTCTCACAATTCTGGAGGGAACCCAGTCTTCATAAACCTTGGCCAGTCATTTGTAAAGTAAAAAACATAACTGTGGTTTATCACACTTGAGTTCAATTTCTCTAGCCACACCCAGGCCTGATTACTGTTTGTTGATCTGAAACATTTAAGAGGGACAAACAAATAAGGGCAAAAAAAAATCATGAAGGGGGCAAACATCTTTTCACACCACTGTATACCTGTCTGTTTAGTAAAGTAAACAATTCTGATGATTGGTATGATCACCAGAGTAATATAAATCTAAATTGAACCGGTGGCTGATGCTGCTATTAAGAACAATAGAAAAGTTCCATACAGCTATCAGTGAATAGAACATAAAGTAGAATAGAATGATGAAAGACTGTGATTGAGGGAGGGGGAAGAACTTTAGTTGGACTTCCTGTGGTGGCTTTTGCTTGGAGCTAGAAGACCAGATCCTCGCATTTGGCTGATAGTAGGACTGACAGACAGAATGGTGGGAAAGTGAGGAAATTGGGTTAAGGTTGTGGTTGTGATTGTAAAAACTCAGTCACAGAAAATGGAAGGTAACAAAGGAAATTCTGGGGTGTTTGATTGGATGGAGGAAAGTTTTCAGGCATGGTTCCTCCATCAAACATCAAAGCAACATAAAGGAAGTTATCCAGCCATAAAAAACGTGATCCTTTATGGAGTACAGATACAAGGAGGTGTACTAAATAAAGTGTCAGGTCATGTTTTATACTGTGTGTATAGCTTTGTTAAAGTATTAAACTCCATTAAAAGTCATCACATTCATCAGGATTACAAATAACATACACACAGATTGTTTAAAGCAGTATGTTTCATTTAAGACCAATACACGTCTGAAGTAAATGGTCAAATGCAAAATGCTGCTTACACAAGTATTTAACCCCATTCAGAATAGTACTGGATGATGCTAGCAGTTTGCTATTTTCCAGTAGATCTAAGGATTCTAGAATGGGCTTGACTTTACTATTGTAGAATATTCACCTTTTTGGTTTCGTTCAACCAATTCTGTGTTGCTATTGTACTTAGGACTATTGTACTGCTCAAAGGTGGTTTCTCCCAAGCTTTGTAGCACAGTTTTGCGTAGATACCCAGTCCCCACTGAGGAAATGAATCATAACAACACAATGCTCCCACCCAAATACTTTACTGCTGAAATGGTGCCTGCTAAGATAACGGGCAGTGTTAGGTTTTGCGCCACGCAAGGTGTTGAGCTGAAAAGCTAAAGTTAGTCTATTCTGACCACAAAACCTTTTCTCACTTTAGCAGGGCTATGCTGTTGCTTTCAGGCAAGCTCCAGGCTTGCTTTGTTTTTAATCTTGAGTAATGGCTTCTCCCTTTCCATCCTCCTATACAGGGCAGCTGCATGCATTGCTCTTGATATTGTTGACTGGTCCATCTTCAGTTCAATCTCAGTCACTGATCTATGTAGTTCCTCAGGAGTGACTGTTGGCCTCTCTGTGTACATGCCTTCCTGCTCTAACATCCATATCTAAGCAGTGTCTGTGTCAGAGATGGGCACTCAAGTTAGCGACTCGAGCTCGAGTCGCACTTGAGTCACATATAAATAGACATCAGACTTGGCTTGTAACCTGTTCATAATGACTCCCGACTTGACTCAGAAACAGAAAAACTAGTGGTACTCAAATTAGGGGGAGGGCTTTTTCATCCAGATGATGTCCTTATAATATAATAATATATACATATATATATAATAATATAACATATAGAAGCCAGTTCAGAGATTCATATATACATACGCACACCTCACCTGTCCTCCCCTTTAGCATAATGTACACACAGAAATCAATAATCAGAGGTACCCAAATGGTTTTTAACGTACGGCTTTATTAAGAAAACCTAAACCTTTATGATATGCTGTTACCAAAAACATTCCCAATGCTACTGCGCCAAATAACCATTTTTAGCACTGTTATGGTTTAGCAGTGTATTTCCAGTGAAATGTGACATGGATAGTAGGACACAACAAAGTAGGAGTAAAACTAGAAACTTCTGCTTTCCACAAATGGAACAGCAATATTGTGCTCAAAATTTCCCCAGATGCCCTCTAGTGGCTGTTAAGTGGAAATCACTGGCACAGTAAATTTCAGGGCTATGTTAACTGGTTATGAAAGACTGAGATTTCCTGATCTGGCATTATTTATTATATAGGCTGGCAGCAGTTAGAAACAATGACTCAGCCTCTCTCAGATTCAAAGAACTTTCTTGCCTGATAAAACAAACACTAACAACTGGCCAACAGTCATAGCACACCAAACACTACCAAAAGCATCATTCTCCAACAAACCTCAAACCTTAACTCCCATCACACACCATTGTTTTCGAAACTATTTACCACTATTCTTGATATAAAAAACCATCATTCGCAACCAAATCCCACCTTTCTTTAACAATCTCTATCATTCTCCATTGAACACTAACATTCAACAACTAACACCAAAGTTATGCAGCAAACCATCATTCCTCCCCCCACCTAAAAACCCCACATCAAACAGCATCATTCTCCACCAGAGCACACACACAAGAAAAGGTACAGACAAAAAAACAAAAACTTGCTCTACCAAACTCTGGAACATTTCTACATGATGATCAGCGCCCACCTGGTGTTAAGCAGTGTAATTAAAGTGGGTGTTAAAGAGCAGTTCAGTGAGAACTGACACCCTATAATTTCCACATACCATAATTTCTCAGTATGTCACACAAAAAGAATTTTCTGAAATGTACTCAAGTGGTCTCTTTCATTTGATGGAGGAACCATTGTTATGCTCACTTGAGGGATCTATGAAAGTGCTATAATTTGAATTGCCCGTAAACTTGAGAGGTTATCACCATGGCTCTGTGTAACTCACTTGAACTGAAGAGGCAGAAAATGGACCAGGGATGTAAATTGTTGGCTTAACGTCACTTTGATTCCTATAATGGTGTAGCATGAAAACAATTTGGTCTCATTTAGGACTGTCTCGGCTCAGAGAAAGCCATCGAAAAGAGCCTTTAGAAACTCCTTTAACCATTAATGAAAAGAAAAGAGTTGCTGAAGAAACTACTTTTGAGTTTTGAGGACAAGACAGCTTCAGTGAATGGAAATAACGCCATAGCGCTGTGGAGTCACTAAGCCAGAGCTCTAACATAAAGTGGTGCCTGAAAGTTTGCGAAACTGTTTCTGTGTGTATATATGTGGTCGGTGTCACTGCAGTGCTGAGGATGATACACAACCCTAATAATACCTGCTCTGGGCTGGTCCCATTCGGGTCCTCATCTTTAAGGAAAGAAGTGACAAGGTATACAAAGAAACAGATGAACTACAGTCTGTGATTGTAAAACTGTAAATTGCTCCTGAATGGTTAGCAGAACTCATAAATTGGACAATGTCTGTAGATAGGTTTATCTAATAAAGTGGCCAGGAGGTGTATATGCTATATATGTTCGGTATATTAAGTATTATATGAGTATTATATATTGGAGTAGCTTGTTAGCTTTCTGCTGACCTACTCAGCCTACTCTAATTACATGAGAATATATCCAGTAACAGAGGTGTAGGTTATGTTTGATAGCAGCAACCTATGGTATGTTTCTCAATATTTTTTCTTCATGATTAGAACTTTCTAGCCAACATGTAGACATCATTATGAGTGAACCAGTAGAAACACTCCAAAATTGCTTTCTTAAATTTACTTGCATTAAGAGCTAGTTACTCTATTGGAGATATTGAGAATGCTAGTTTCACTGGGTTGTGTTTAAAAACTTGTCCATGCTTGTTAATGTAACTCTAAAATAGTTTCGCCTTGGCCTCGAAAAACATATTTATATTTCCAAGAATGGACATGCTTTTTCCTTGGCATGTCATGGCTATAAAAGAAATATGCACCATAACAGCCGGTAGCTTGTTTTTTGTCTGTTGCTAATGTCAAAAACATCATTATTCTTTTGGGAACTTTAATTTAAACCATTCAGTGGGCACATGCATATGCATGCAGAATTACAAAAAAGCACAAAGGAGGTTTTAAACTGAAGCAAATTCAGCCCATGCTTCATGACATGAACGTCCTGACGTCTATTGTGAGCAGCTGAATGATTGTGGCTGAAGGGCTCTTTCCACCGAAACACAATGTTCCAGCCCCATTTCAATTACACTCCGCCAACTCACGCAGATCAATAAGCAGCTATTATGAAATTAACCACTGATAAGCCATTTATTTATCTGTCAGGAAAACGGCTGGAGAAAGAGGCTGGAGGCTGATGGGGAGGATAGAAAAGAAAAAGGAAACTGAAAAAAAAACACTTAAAAGGAAAGAAAAGACTTTATTCAGTTGGAACTTGGGTCTTACAATATTAGTTCTTATCATTTTGCTTCTCTGAAATTATATTAATACTATTTAAACCTAGTTACATTATTGCAGAATTAATACATAACTTATTACATCACGCAATGAATTTAAATGAGATTGTAGTCTGTCTATTTTTTTAGTTTCAACTTTAATAAAAAAAAAGATGGAAAATAACAAAAATGGAAAGGATAGATCATATATGTCCTCTGCAACAATTCTTAATTCCAAAGACAATCAGAAACAGAAACCAGTGATCATTGAATTATGCCTTTTAAATGAAATATTAATAAAAATATATACATATACATTCTCAGCTCATATAGCGAACCTGACTCGGTCATGCAGATTCCTCCTCTACAACATCCGGAGGATACGACCCTTCCTTTCTCAGGAAGCCACCCAGCTGCTGGTCCAGTCTCTGGTCATTTCAAGGCTAGACTACTGCAACTCGCTCCTGGCTGGTCTTCCTCTGCGGGCCATCAGGCCCTTGCAACTTGTCCAGAACGCTGCAGCCCGTCTCATTTTCAACCTTCCGAAGTTCACCCACGTCACTCCACTGCTGCGCTCCCTTCATTGGCTTCCTGTTGTTGCCCGCATCAGGTTTAAAACTCTGAAGAATGGACCAGCGCCTCCCTACCTTATGGCAATGGTGAAGAGTCGAGCTGTACCTCGAGCCCTTCGTGCTTCAAATACAGCTCGTCTCAAACCACCAACCCTGAGGACTCGTCCAGACTCTTCTCTGTCCTGGCTCCCAGATGGTGGAATGAACTCCCACTGGGCGTCAGAACAGCAGAGTCTCTCGCAGTCTTCAAACGCAGACTGAAGACCCATCTCTTCGTAAAGCACTTAAGTGAGTGAGCTCTAGCAGACGTGTAAATTGTGTGTATTGTGTGGCAATTTAATGACCTTTTTGTATTGCACTTATAATGACCTTTGTCAATGTGTATTGTGTTGCACTTATAATGACCTTTCTCTAGGTATCTGCACTGACCCCCTGTTCGGGCAGTGTCTGAGCTCGTGGTGAGTTTTAGGCTCTAAACTTCCTCTACTAGCTGAACAGAACACTAAGCACGGTTGTAAGTCACTCTGGATAAGAGCGTCTCCTAAATGCCTTAAATGTAAATGTAAATGTAAATATACATTGATATATTGATATATTGATATATATGATATGGACTTGATATATATAGATTGTTCATAACTACTGTACAGGGTCTTGCAGTCTTATTTTGCATTTCATAATGCACCACATGCTTTACATATGAGACCGGACTAGGCAAGTTACTCGTGTTGTGATGCAGTGGCTGAGGCAGGTTGCACGTGAAGAGTTATTATGGATTATGTTAGAGTTATTATTATTATGTTCTGAATCAAAGTCAGAACAGGCATGGGTCAAAAACAAGCAGGCATCAGCAGAGACAAATTCAAAACCACAAAACCAAGGTGCTAGAGTAGAGCAAAAACTAACACAAAGAAACACAGCAAGATACTCAGGAGCATGGCTTATAGAACTCTGGTTAAGAAAAACAGAAACTTAGCAGGTAGAGAAAACATTGGGGTATAAATGGAAGTCCTGATGACTCCTAGATCAGCTGCAGGTATATGAGAGTGGGGAGGGCCAGGGTGAAGCCAGAAAAGGAAGCCATGTGCGGTACCACACAGACACCAGAGTATATGACTTATGTAGCGAGTACTGATTCATCTTTATATCATGGCAGCTTTTAAACTTTATGCATAGTGACAGTCTGCATGGTCTGTTTCTTGTTTGGCCAAGGAAATTGGATGCTCATTACTTTTCCCATGTGCATCCAACCATTTCAGATGAGCCGAATTGTGGTTGACATGTGGCTTTGTTTGTGCATCATGAAATCCTAACTTCCAGCAGCAACAAACGGTGTTGTTGGCAGTCCTTTATTTAAGTATGGCCAAGCCCATGTGGTGATATCCGTCACAGAGAAATGCTAGTTATTACTGGAGTGCCATCTGAGGGGTCAAAGGTTACAGGTATTTAGGTGTGGCTTCTGAGTTTCTTATACACAGTGATTCTCCTGGACTCCCTGAATCTTCTGATGATAGTATGTACTATAGACGGTGAAATACCTAAAATAATTTCAATTGCTCGAACATTGCATTTAAACCTCTGGATTATTTGCTGATTCATTTTGGGGAGAGTGAAATGAGCCTTAACTTATCCTTGCTCTTAAAGAACTAGACCTTGTCTCCTCATGTACTTAAGCATGACTGCACATTTGAGCTCTATATGTGCAGTAAAATGTATTTTGCTAGCAAAGCGTTTAAAAGGTAAGGCATGTTGTGGAAAGTTAAGCATGTTTAATTTTCTTATTTTGTTTATTCTTTTTCAATATCTTTTATAATGCTTTTTTACCATCTTGTTCTAATCTTTATCTATTCTATTCTATTCTATTCTATTCTATTCTATTCTATTCTATTCTGGAGATCCTATTACTTTTTGTTGGATTTTTAAAAATATATTTTATGAATATATTAAATGAAAGTTAATCTAAGAAACTGTGTGTCTGGAATGACAATTTGAATAAAATTAATATCTAGAATTACAAAAGCCTATTTAAATGTTTAAACTATTGTATGAATTATAGTATATTGTATATACCTTTTCCCAAAAATACAAAAATATAACCCCCTGGAAATACTATGTCTAGAAATACTTTTTAAAAGGTTTTATAAAAATGATTAGCAAGAAGTTCTACCAAGCTCTTAGGCGCTAATGTAAGCGTCTACCTGAAAGACAGATGCATGTTTAATATTGACGTTTATGTTTCTTCAGATGAGGAAGAGAGAAAACGCCAGTTTTAGCTTTAAATTCATTTTAGAGCAAAAAAATGAAGACATGTCTTAACTTGCTTTTCTAGCTCTGTCTGTTCTTTCCATTATCACTAGAAGACTGAAAGCACAAGTCTGACAGAGAGAGAAGATGGCTTATGTGCTGAGGACAAGTTTAAACCACTTCTCGTTCCTCACATTATGTCATAGCAGAATATTACTCTAGCCAGAGAGAGTCCTTATTAAATGGGCATTAGTTTAAGTATGAAATCATTACATTAAACCATGAGAAAAAAAGCAATTTGTTAAGAATTAAAGCTACTGAGTGCTGATTAGTTAGCTAGTATAAGATCTACTGGTTGCTGATTTGTTGACTAGTATTAGAGCTATTTAGATGTGATTTGTTAACTAGTATTAGAGCTTATGGGAGCTGATTACTGGTACTGGGTGACAATATGAGCTACTGAGTGCTGATTGGTTGGCAAGCATTACTGCTACTCTGTGATGATTTGTTTAGTAAGAGTATTTACTGAGTGTTAATTGGTTAACTAGTATTAGAGCTACTGGTGTTGATTAATTGGCTGGCATTACAGTGACTGAGCACTGATTGGTTGGCTAGCATTACTGCTAATGAGTGTTGATTGGTTGGCTGGTATTGTAGTGCATGACTACTATTGATTGGCTTGTATTATGGCCCCGGAGTGCTGATAGGGTAAGGACAGGTGTCATGACCTTGGGTTTCTAGTATTCATAGTATTCATAGTATATGAATATATATACATATCTATATATATATATATATATATATATAAGATATATATATATATATATATATATATATATATAAGATATGTATATACATATATATATATATATATTTTATGTATACAATCTATTGTATAAGTACTTTGCACTCTTGAGAGTAAAGTAATGAAGTGTGATGCTAAACTTGCAACATTTCTTCTAGACTGGTAGGGACTGAAGGAGCAGGAGAAGGGGCTGTGCTTTGTCTCTTTATTGTTTGGAGTATAACAGAACAGGCTGTATCATATTTTGGAGTATAATACAACAGGTTGCTTATTGTTTGGAGTATAATGCCAGCAGTTAACATTTTAGATATCTGTGTGGGTCACTTTCTCTAATAATAGCAACAATAAAAAGTGTTAAAGGGACAAAAACCAAAATAGCAATTCTCAGGTGACACCAAACACCATTTATTAGGGTTTTACAAAGACTACAAAATTCTCCAGATGATTTAAATTGTGGTCTCTTACTATTTACATGATATGTTACTTACAAATGTACAAAATATAAAACATTTACGCACAAATGTTGCACTTAAAAAGAAATACTCTGAAAGAAATAAATGGTATGCTCTCAGGAAGGTGTATTTGCAATTAAGTAAAAATAATAATTATTAAAAAAAAACAGAAAATTGAAAAATTGTACCACCGACACCATTACAATGTTCAGGAAATAGTTTGAAGCTTGTGAAGTTTTGATTTTCAGGCAGTTGAGGACAAGGGATAGGAGCCAAAACTTGATCAGCATGATTAATAAAGGGCAAGTTTGGTGATGCTGGATGACACCTGTGGTCAGCAAACAATGCAACAGGCAAGACATTCAGAAGTTTAAGACCAGATCTATGGAGCAGAACAGACCAGTATAAACTACACACTAATAAAAAGAACAAACAGAACACAAACAGTATTGAGGCATTGACAAGGTAAGGAAGGGAGCTAGTAGAGGGCATGGATCTGTGGGATTTGTGCCTGAGGAGGTGGATCTGAGAGAACTGCGTCCGAAATCGCTACTTATACTGTAAAGTGTTGCCTACTAGAGTGATGCCTACTACTATCGGTTCTCTGGATGTCTCTTCTTCAAAAAAAAAACATTTTAGCAAACAGAATGTGTGAAGATGTACTCTTTCTAGAGTATAAAGACCCAGAACCATATGTCCAAGCCAGGAACCAGTCAGGAATCTTGTATTCTGTAATCTTTGTATTTTATAATCGTATTTTAAAAACATTATTCACACATTTCTTTTGCAAATCTAATTCTGTAGAACCATCTATTGAAACATTCTACAATGAACTAGAAGCAGCACGGTAAAGAAACCATTTAGCACCATTAAGAGGGTACATCAGGTAAAACTGGTGTGCAAATACTGGACGCCCTCCAATCCCATTATCACTGTGAGGGGGCATTACAGATGCAAGGCCAAAAGTATGTAAACCCATAACCATCAGGATTAAATGAGCTGGACATCCCATTCTAAAACCAAAGGGGTTTAATATGGTCCCCACATCTTGCAGCTAAAACAGCTTTCCCTTTCTGGGAAGGTTTTTCACATGATTTTAGAGTGTGCCTATGGGAATTTGCGGCCATTCAGTCGAAAGGGCATGTGTGACCTCAGAAATGAAAATTCCTGGCTCACAACTGACGTTCAGAATCATCCCATATGTGCATTTTGCCAAAAACACAAGGAACTGTTTAACATTGCCTTTCACTAGAACTAAGGAGCCTAAACAGTACACCAAGCTTTATACCACTCTAGTCAACACTTGCATATAGTGATCCTAGGCTTGTGTGCTCAACTATGACATCTCAATTCATGAAGCTCCTGAAATTCAGGTCTTTTGCTATTGTTGCTTCGTTGCTATTGTTGAGTTCTATCCATGTTGCTTGTTGGTCCTAGACACTTCTGTTTCACAATGATTGCATTTGTCAGCAATGACTATGGCTGAAACTAAACTCAGCAATTAGCTGTCCACATACTTTTGGCCATATGGTGGTAGATTGGATTCATATGTTGACATTTTGGCAATTTAAGCATTTGAGTCAAAAACTACAGTCCAAAACTTTCAATTTCAATTAAAAATTTGATTTAATTGAAGTTGTCATTATACTGTAAATGTAAACTCAGGACAATAACGTGTTCTATTGTTGCGATTTCGGACGCAACCTTGGCCTGAGGTTGAGCTGGCACTGTTGGAAAATTCAAAAGGTCGCACATAGCACCTGTTCTGTTTAGTACTGTGCACCTTTAGGACAGCAGGCTGAAACTGAGACTCACTTTCTGTAAACAAATCTGGAACAAAACTGTGCAGAAGTGCTATGAAATTAAAATCATTTCACAGTAAAATGGTTTTGTTTTTTCTGTTATTTTACTTTAACTTCTTTTTTCTGTTTTATCTTTACAATTTGGACACTTACAGTCCACAACGGTATTGAAAGTTGGAGATAAATAGAAGAGAATGTGTCAGGAGATCTGATTTTAAATGAATGAAGCCGACTGATCAAAACTACGTGGTTTCGCATCTTTGACAGTAAATCGAACACGGATGTTTTCGGGAATATAAAAAGAGTTCACTTCTCACTGGATATTGTACTTTAGACCAATCGTTACAAAACATGAGGGTTGGATAGCTTGCTGGCTTGCTTTTATTTTCTTTTTTTTCTGTTCAGTAAAACACTACAGCTTACTGCTAGGCAAAAAGAGCAGGTAGGGAATTCGAACTGGGTAGAATGCATCATTGAATCAAACCGTGAAACTGTGCAAGACTCGAATATTTACAAATAACTCTCAACTGTGCAAAGAAAAGAAACAGGAACTTTCAACATAAAAGAAATGGATGAATATTTCCACACAAGCTGGTGCCTGGAGTGAACACTCCAAATGCCACACACACACACATCCACACATACAGACACACACACAGACAACGGAGAAAAAAATGAAGAAAAAAAAAAAACAACAACAACAACAACGGCATGCTAGCCAAGCAATCTGTCAGGTTTGTGCTCATCTCAGTTCAATTAGTCCCAGCTCAACTGGGATTACATAAAGATATCACATATTCTCGCTTATTTTACACTTAGACCATTTCGTAACGCTGTGTCTCTTAACACTCTTAACACTCACTTTGTCAAGGTAACAAAAATAAAAATATGTGGACGTGGCATTTATCGGGATACGTATGGTTTCGAATTTCGTCTTAAGTAGACGCGTTTCTCGCCGAGAAAGACTCGCCGAGGAATATAGGCCTATTCCAACGTCTGCCACAGCTCAGCACATTTAAGGCAGCAAAAAAGCACCAATAATCAGGTGAGTCCAATTCTACTACTTCTTCTTCTTCTGTCCGAACATCCACTGCACTGCCTGGCACTCTGCCGCTCCCCGGTGGAGAGAAAGGGAACTGAGTCAAAAAATACGTCAACACTGGAGTTGGTCAGCTTTACTTTCGCTTTAGCTGTTAAAGAGGGAGGCTGAAAGGGTTCGTCGCTGTTGTTGGCAGTGTACTGACTGTGTGTGTTAGCACTGGCAAAGGTTTCACAGTAGAAATGACACGAGGCGAGGCTTGTGCTTTGTTGGCTAGGCGTGAACGGTGTGTAAACATCGGGAAATGTGACACCGCAGCAGCACCAGGACGTCCACTGAGGTCATAGATCAGCACTTCGCCCTTTTTTTACCGGCAACTGAAAAAGACTTGTGTAAACAATTTCGTTTAACCCCTTAAACTCTAAGGATCCATGTGGGGGCCCACATTTAAATTTCTTACTTAAAGTTAATAGATATCCGATAATCCAGAGCAAGCCTTAAAGTAATAGCTTAATGAAACATGCTACCAAGGCTGACAAATACAAGCCAATAGCCACCACCTAGCACAATTAGCATTCCATAATGCTCTCTGGTTGCTTTCCGCTTTCATTCACTGTTAGCAGCATTAGTATTTCTTTACTCTACTTTAGGATTAATGACAGAATAATAAACCTTGGGTTTAAGGGGTCAGTATGGATGACACTGACCAAACCAAAACGAACCAGAACTTCCAGTTGTTGTTTCTTGTTTTGTTTGTTTTTCAGTTGCACCAGTTTTTCACCAGTGTTTGTTTGTGCAAGCACCACTTTTCTCTCGCTTCCACAATCTTCAGCCTCTGGCACCCCAGCAGGGGATGTCAAGGTGGACACTCGACCCATCCACCAAGGTCCAGCAGCCGCTCGGATCTGCCATCTCTGAAAAACCAGTAAGAAGAAGGCTCCGCCTCCTCCAGGAGGTGGGATTCATAGGGCTGACTCGAGGGAGGAGTCGAGCTGGTCATCGTGGTGACTGGCACTGTCGCTGTCACCGCTCTGAGCACTGGAATAGTTTGCTGCTTCCTGCAGCCTCATTAGCATATTCATCTGGAGGGAGTGAGAGAACGAGAGAGAGACAGATTTTGAAGGAGAAAAGGAGAGAGGAAGATACAGAAAAGAAGGAAGGATGGCAGGAATGAGAGAAAGGGAAAGTAAGAAAAGAAGAGAGGAAAATGGAAAGGTAGGGAAAAAAGAGATATGGGAGAGAGAAAGATAATCCAGAAGAAAGAAAAGAGAAAAAGGAAGGAAGAAAGAAAGGATGCAGTAGAGGGGGGGGATTAAGAAAAGGGCAGAAAAGGGTTGAGAGAGGGAAAGACAGAAACAAACAGATGAGAAAGAAAAAAGAGCGGGGCAAGAGGCAGATAAACAGGGAAAAAGAAATAGAGAGAAAGAATAAGGACAATAAATAGAGAAGAAAGCAGAGATTGATAAAGTGGAATGTTAAGGCAAAAAGAATGGTTTGAGAGAATAAAGGAAGAAAGGGTGAGAGAAAGGGAGAGACAGAAACAGAGAGAAAGAAAGAAAAAAGTAATAGAGAGGACAGAAGAATTAGAGTGATAAAGTGGAATTTTAACACAAGACAGAGAATAAAAAAGAAAGAACAGGGAAGGTGAAAGAGAGGAGGACAAAAAAAGAAAAAGAAAAAGAAGGAGAGAGAGAGGGAGAGAGAGAGAGAGAGAGAGGGAGAGAGAGAGAGATAGAGACAGAGAGAGATAGAGAGAGGGAGTAAAGGAGAGAGGGAGAGAGAGGGAGAGAGAGAGAGAGAGAGAGAGAGAGAGAGAGAGAGAGAGAGAGAGAGAGAGAGAGAGAGAGAGAGAGAGAGATTATAAAGTGCAATTTATCACATAAACATACATAGGTTACACTCACAATCACTCTACAGCACTACTGTAAACACTACAGGGACTGATGTTGCGTTATAACCCGAATCTAGCCTCTGCAACACTACACACACATACACACACACACACACACACACACACACACACACATACAAACACAACCAACACAGAACCATATACAGAACACATAAGACATACAACACACACTCATCTCCGTGTATCGCTACACTCCTGTACACCAATATTAAACTACCACTAGAGTTCAACACAGTGGAAATTTTATCACCTTATAATCTCTGAACATCTGTTTTCATTTAAAAGGAGGAGAGACATGAGAAGAGACAGCAAGCTGAGATCAGGCAGCAATAAACATCATAAACATCATTAGGTGTACAGAGCATCAACAAAACTACAACAGCGTGGTCACTACACTGACAGACAGTACTACAGGAGGTCTACTCTGTCTCATTGGTGCCATCCAGTGAAGGAAGCAGAGCATTGCATAATGTGTCTCTTTTGTCCACAGGGGGGCAGAAAATTGTTATTGCAATACACTCTTCAGTCCACTGTATTATAAACACATACTTTGCACTTATTTATTACCATTTTAATCATTTTTTCAGTTGAACTAGAAAAATAAAAATATGTGAAATATATATGAATATATGAAAATATTTATAATATATGAAATAGCAGCACCTCAGTACACCAGCCAGACATATCCAGTAAAGAGCAGCTCTTTGTTCAGAAGCTGACCAATAGGTGGGCTACAGCTGGTGGTGCTTCTAATGAACATGACATTTTAAAGCAAAATAATGGGGTGCTTTGAGATGATACCAGGAAGTGTCTGTCACTTTGTCCAGAGTGCGATTGGTCTTAATCCCGATACTGTTTAGTCTGAGACCTCCTGTTGACTCTGATTGGTCAAAATCACTAATACATTTGAGACACCACCACTGACTGTGATTGGTCCTAATCACTGCATCATTAATTCTGAGACCCCTGGCTATGATTTGTCCTAATCCCATTGTTTACTCTGAGACCTTCACCTGACTGTGATTGGTTTTAGTCTCTTAGTCGCATTGGTCTTGTTCTCAAGACCTCCTGTGACTGTGATTGTTTCTAATCATTATTGTTTGTTCTGAGACAAACAGCTGGCTGCAGTAGGTCTTATTCCCAGCATTGCTTGCTCTAAGCCCCTTCCCTAATTGTGACTAGTTCTAATCACAGTCTTGTTTGTTCTGGGACCTCCCCCTGACTAAGATTCTTCCTAATCCTATTGTTCTGAGACCTCTCCCTGACTGTGATGGGTTCTAAACCCTGGTAAGACCTTCTGCGGACTCTGATTGGTCCTAATCACTGCGTCATTCATTTAAGACCTCCCTAACTGTGATAGGTCCTAACCGTGATGTTATTCATTTGAGACCCCATCTTGACTCCAATAGGTCCTGGTCATCATGTTGTTCTTTCTGAGACCTCCTCCTGATTGTGATGTGTCCTAGTCACTTTTTCATTGTTTGTTATGAGAGCGTTCCCTAAATGTAAGAGGTCACTATGCCATTACTTGTTCTAAGGTGTGCCCCTGTTTGTGACCGGTCCACTGTGCAGGCTTTTTGCTTTTAGGTATTCTTATGACAGCATGTTCAGCAGAAGGTATACTGCCTGCTTAAGTGTATACCAGTAAGATGAAGGTATAAGAGAGGGGGTTCTAATTAAGTGGCCACAGAGCGTATATACACAACACACATGCACACAAAGTTATCTTGGATTCTCTGAAATTAAAATGTAGTCATCCATATAATGAAGCAAATAGCTTCAATAGCTAAAAGCCTTTTTGTTTGTGTTTACTTTCCAGCTCTGTAGACTAATACAAGAATCCAATTCCTATCCTTCTCAGCTCCATGGGTGGTGCAGGGTTTTGACAGTTGACTTTTGGACTCCAGCAGGGATTTTCATTTTTAAACAAGCCAGTTTGGAAACTATGCAGGAAAACAGAATCTGATATGACTGTGTTTGTTTCACCTTGCTGCTCCTTTCCAAAAAAGCTGCTTCTAAATGTAGCATCTATGTTAACCGTAAACACGGATTAACACACGGTTCTCAGCCCAGTTCAAAGTAAATGTTTCCATTTTCCATACTTCCTTGTATTAATACACAATAAAGCTAATTTTGATCTAAAACTAAATTTAATTTGCAGGTTGTGAAATATTTTGAATCACAGCATTATCCCATTAGCCTCATTAATTTGATCAAATTCATGATTTCATATTCATTCATCAGTATTCTTACTACATTACTCAGTTTGCAGGATGCAGAATACATCATACAACCATCATCCAAACATTAAAAATAATACGCTTTGGTATTGCTGTAACTCCTACCTCGGACATCAACACTGTTTTTATACAGTACAACATGGATGGCAGAGACAAGTTTTGCCCCAAGTCAAACTAAGATGAGATATTAAGACAGTCAGATTGCTGCCTTGATTTTAGCTTGTTCTCCTTATCAGAGCCATTTCTGTAATACGCTTTGTAATCCGTTCTCTTTAATGATGAATCCTCAACGATTATTTGAAGACTGTCATTGTAATATTGACCTTCAGATTTCTCCAGACTGCAACTGCTAAAAATAATAATGATAACGAAGAGTTCTGAACTTTAAAATTATTTAAGCATACTCAAGCTCGGTTTGTATTTGATATAGAGTGAGGATTCTATTTTCTTATGTTCTATTTGAACACTCATTGACAAAGAGAAAAATGAGGCACCCAGATGTCAGATTGCTGCAAAACATGCAGTTATGTCTCAGACAGATATGTAAATGTTTACAGGTGTGGTCGGGTTACGTCAGGGGAAAGCGCACATGGCAAACAGGTTCCGGCCGGCCCAGACAGACCACCAGCAGAGAGGATTGTTTAATCTGTGGACAAGCACGAGCAGCTCCTACGGTTTGCTTGTCCATCCAGACACAGGTGGCACCTTCATTACACACCTCTGTCTCTGGCTGGACTCATCATCCAAGACCACAGGCACTTAACAGAAGGAAATTTGGTGTCACAGCCCCCATAACATGTTCTGCCGTTGACAGCCAGCCACTATTGCCTTTGTATGCAGTGTCAGAAACAAGAAACATGGACTGCCTAGCAACGGATTAGTTCTGTTTATCAGATTTGTGTATGGAGGGCTTATGGTGAGTGCTTCAATCCTGCTTTTGCTGTGGAGCGACACACTGCCCCAACTGCTGATGATCTGGAAAGCCATCGCATTTGAACATTTATGGGACCAGCTAGGGCGCCAGCTTTGGGAAATTACAAATATGCAGGCTCTACAGGTCCTGTACGCCTCCATGCCCAACCATATCTCTTCTTGCATCCAGGCTAGAGACGGCCCAACAGAGTACTAGAGCCTTCTTTCAGTTGTACAGTTTTGCCTTAAACACACATCCTTTCACTCCAATATCATAATCACTTAGGTATAATCATCATTACATCAGTAACTACTATTAAGCCTTTGGTGTGCTACAGTTGGTTGCCTCCTTATGTACAGTTTAATTGGCCACTGCCTATTTCCTTCATTTTTCCAAGTTTATTTCCAAATGTTCCTCCCACCTTCAAGATACATCATCAGAGGGTGTTTTCCTTGTCCTGTACAACAACATTTCACTCTAGACACTGCTGTTGCTCTGCTGTAGGATATTGTTGTAGGATATATGTTTGTTTACAACAGATATTATTGCTGATGTTTTTCATTTTGATATTATTGCTGATATTTTTCCTTCCTATAATGAGTAACATTATAACAGTAACACCTCCAGGTATATGTGTCGTGCTTAGTTATAGTATAGATTGAGTGTTTACCAGTGGATCTCCCTCCGTGTCACTCTGAGAAACTTGTTTGGATGAAGCCCCATCTTTAAACGAGCTGTATCCATCGTACCCCACATCCTCCGGCCGCAGTTGCAGCAGTGACTGTCCATCGTGCTGCAACAGTGCAGCACTCCAGGGATACGTGTCCATCACCCATTTACAAGGATCCTCCCATGCAGCTCTTTTACCATACAACTGCAGGAAAAATAAGTAACAAAAACAACATGATACAAGATTTAAAACATGCACAACTGTTCAAAAATTGCAATTACCGTAAATGTAACTGAAACATGCACAATATATTTATCAATCTTTTATTCAATATTTCAAAGAATAATACAATAGGTAATGTAGTACTGTATTGTAATTACAAATTTTTAGTAATTGCTTGTTTGACAATCTTAATTATGGTGCATTATTGAGAAAATGTATCTAAACTTTTATATGAAACGTAAAATTTTTGTGATATTTGTGATATTATGAAACCCATCCCTCTTAGTAGCTATTATATGCTTAACCTTAAATGAAACCTTATTATAACTGTGAGGTCATTGATAACTGATGATAATGAATGTTATCATCAAAGCTGTTTTTATGAATAATCTATACAATAGAACAATTTTATATATATATAACAAGCAATAACGATTGTTACTATGAATATTAAGGTTTTGTTGATCTACATGTTTTATTACTGCTTTTATGGGAGTGTGCTCAAGGACCCACACTACTAGGAGTCCCCAAAGAGCATGCATATAAAAAAATATCTAACCCGCTTTTTGATTTTAATCATTCTTTATTTTTTTCCAGTCACGGCTTAGAAACTGCCAGATTGTGTGTCTTTATTTCAGTCAAGTTTTTAGGGTTTGTATTAGCAGTGAGCTCTTTACATGTACTTGAAGTATGAAGCTCCAGATATTCAGCCTGTAGGATCTGTAAAAGTGAGTGTTGATCTTCAAGAATCAAGCTGCATCCTCCGTATAGGCAGAACGATAGTTCAAACAAAAGACAGCAGCCAAAACAAGTAGCCAGGTATGGGCTTTGTGTGTGTGTGTTTACCTGCAACCCCTCCCGCACTGCCTCTAGTAGGTACGGCACCAGTGAGTAGTTCCACAGGTCAGTGAACCAAACCCGGGATCCGTCCACATCCATTGGGCAGGAGAGGAACAACCGGGGACCTAAGAGAGAAGTTTAATATTATAACAGTTATATATATATATATATATTACAGATGCATATGCGAATTGTGGATCAGTGGTGATATCTAACGATTCTAATGTATGTATGGCGCATATGTATGTACAGTCACATATAAATGTTTGGACAACCCCGGTCAAATTTAATGTTAAGTTGACTTTCCAAGTTAACACATCCATTTTGCTACCAAATCGTGGTAGAACATCTCTTTTTTGGAAAAAACTAATTGTGCTATAGTAAAATCTTTTACACATTTTATTTGCCATTTTTTAATTTAACATTCACATAAATGGTAATAAATTATAAGCAAATTAGGCAACTCAACATTGGCATACAAACATATATGTGCACCCAATGGCCACTTCATTAGGTCCACCTCATTGTATCTACATTCATTGTCCACTTTATCAGCTCCATTTATAATTTAGCTGCACTTTGTAGTTCTACAACTACAGGCTGTAGTCTATCTGATTCTATGTCCATGATTTTAGATACAAGAAGATACACCTAGTGGCCGGTATGTGTGTGTATGTGCCAATGTTTGTGTAATTTACACATACAGTACTCAAAGTCTTTAGCAGCTATATAAATATCTAGACTGATTAAAATGGGAGAATAAGAGATATATGTAAAAATAAAACATGATTAGGATGAATTCAATAAACATAACATCGGGTGAAAATATAGATACTGGATGGCAACTGTAAACATTGAAATTCCCCCAAAAGAATGTAGTTTGATTAAACTAACATTTAGCATTTAAAAAACAATTGCTTGTTTGTTTGTTTGTATTTATTCTATTGTTAGTGTTTTATTGAACAAATGAATGGTGGTATGTGCGTGTTTCTGCTACCTATAGTGACATCTGATGAACTGTGTGCTTCTAAGAAGCTGTTGAGATGCTGCCAGGTTTTGGGGATCCAGTCTATGATCTTGATGAGCTCATTACTGCGCATGTTCTTATCGATCTCCATCTCGATCAGCTTCCTGCGCAGGAAACGGCCCAGAAAGCCCCGCACTGGCTCTGTGTGATTTGCACACAGCACCCACCTGCACAGCGAACACATGAACCATCCTCAGAAAACTTTTCATTCGTTATCCGTTTGTGAAATAAAAAGTTTCAGCATTTTACAACATAATATACTGTGATCTAATTTATATTGTTCTGTCACCATCACTTCAAATACACAACCAGCTGCCCCTGAAACAGCAATGATAGATGATCCTACCTGAAGTTATGATGCAGTTCCAGATTTGGGGAGGAGGAGACACCTTGGTTCATTGTTCCGATCACATACGGACTGTAGAAAACAACGATGAAGAAAATAATCAGACCTAATCACAACTTTATTTATTTATTAGTTACTAATTGATTGATTAATTGATTGATTGACATAGATAATGCTTTGGACTCCATTGCAGTGTCAGTGGTGAATCAGTACTGTAAATTCTAGTTGTAATTATCCTGCGTGACTAACACAACATGGAAACTAAAGCGATGAAAAGTATTGCAAGAATATATAACCTAAGAGACATGAGTACCATGGTTTTCAAATGTTCAGTGTTTATTACCATTTGTGGTATTTGCAGTTGAGGAAGCCATTGAAGATGTCGCTGAGGGAGCCAATGTGGTGAAGATTATCTAGAACAACCACCAGGGGGAGCTCCATTTCACTATGCTCTGAATTACACTGCTCAGCCAGAGTGGAGAGGTACTGCCGCAGGTCCAGCTGTTAGACACACGCACAACAGAGAAACATTATATTCACATGGATAGCAAAGATGTATTTGCTGTCTTACTGGTAACCTGTTAAACCATCAACATAATCAGGAAGTGACAGAGAGATCAGTCCAGCGCATATGTAGAACCTTCTGAGGAGATATACTGCTGTAAGCCTTCTGGATGTCTTAATCAGTGGCTTGTTAGAAACCTCTCTCTTACAGAGTCACAGTAAAACATCTACAAAGCCAACACACTTCAGGTGAAACACAGACTGTCTTTTAGATGCTTCAACAGCCAAAACATGTTCATGTGAACTGCTGTTGGCCCCACAGTCCCAGAAGAGGAGGTGTAGAAGGTGAGATATTTAGGAGTTATTGATGTGGTCTTGTTTTACAGAATGAAAACCATCCTTCACATTATTATGAATTGAATGTAATAATTTATGCAACAAATTAAATAATTAATACAGTTGAGTAATAACTAAGTAATAACAGGCTAAGTAACAATTGGCTATGTAATTAATCAAGTAATTCCAAAAGTGATCAGTCTTTATCCATCGCTCCTTACCTTGCTGGATTTCTGGTCCACATTGAAGCAGGCAAGGTTGGAATCGGTCACCTCTCTGCCAGATTTGTTGATGATGTAACGGGCCAGTTTGTTGGCCAGGTGTGATTTTCCTGTGCCACTGGGTCCGGAGAGGATGATCCTGCGGTGCTCCATCAGCAGGTTCAGGTAGCGCTGCATTATCGGCTTTGGGATCAGCGTATCGAACACTAGATCATCTATACTGCTTTCCCGTACACCTGCACACAGCGGGGGAGGGTCATTAACCTTTTTTTTTTTTCTTTTACTATATATATATATATATATATATATATATATATGGAAAACTGTGTGGTTAAATTAAATGCACTGCCAAATTAAACACTTCCAAGTACCAAGCAAGTAAGTGGTGTAAAATGACAGGGAGTGCAACGGTGTGTGGTCTATACTGTAGTGAGGGTCCTGAATGTTTTGTGCATGGTTGACGTAATGTCCCCCTGAATGGATCTGAACCAGTAACCTTGCTCTTTCGAACCCACCAAACCCAACATTCACATTTCACATTCACATTTCTTTCCCTCTCTTTCCCATTCTTTTCTTTTTCTCTTATTCAGTCAGTACCTTACCAATCTACCTCAATGCCATCGCCCTCTACTGGCACAAAGGAGCACAGGCTGACCTCTTACAATATAGGACTCTTTCTGCTTTATTTCTGTACACTCTTTTTTTATGGAATTTAACTAAATGGTTCATTTGAGCCATGGTGCAATTTGCATAGTGCTGAGGAGGCTCTACCACACAAACTGTAAAGCTGTAATTTAGTTAGATGGTCTTGGAACTCATTATCATGTTACGCAGAACGATTGTCCTGCTCAAAATACTTTCTAAAGGAAAACAAATGAACAGAGAATGCCCTTAAACAAAAATGTACCCGCACATGTTAATGCACAATTCTTTATAACAAAACATTAAATATGAAGGATGTATCATAAGTTAAAGTCAGTAAATAAACCACATTTCTGCATTTAAATGTGCAGAGGTGTGTTCTCTGTAGAGAACGTGCTAATTAATTCATTTTTCTGGACCATTTCTATGGGTTCATTTATCATGGAATGCTCACGCAATGTGAAGACCATCTGTTTCGAGAGGATGACCCGAGAGGACCACCACAGAGCAGGTATTATGTGGGTGATAGATCATTCTCAACCCTTCAGTGACACTGACATGGTGGTGGTCTGTTAGTGTATGTTGTGCTGGTGTGAGTTGATCAGGCAGTGTTGCGGGAGTTTAAACACCTCAGTGTCACTGAGAATAGTCCACCAACCAAAACTATCCAGCCAACAGCTTCCTGGAGGCAGCATCCTGTGACCACTGATGAAGGACTAGAGGATGACCAACACAAACTGTGCAGCAGCAGATGAGCTATTACCTCTGACTTTATATCTAGCAAGGTTGGAGTGTCTAATAGAGTGGACAGTGAGTAGACACAGTGTTTAAACACTCCAGCAGCACTGCCGTGTCTGATCCACTCACACCAGCACAACACAGACTAACACACCACCACATCAGTGTCACTGCAGTGCTGACAATAATCCAATATGTGCTTTGTGGTGGTCCTGTGAGGGTCCTGACTATTGAACAACAGGGTGGATTGGATTAACAAAGTATGCAGAGACTCAGATAGACTACAGTGTGTGATTGTAGAACTACAAAGTGTTCCTATAGGGTAGATGGAGCTGACAGAATGGATAATGAGTGTACATACAAGGTGTAGATAATTAAGTTGTTGGTTAGTGTTTATGTAAATGGTGGATGTTCATTTAAATAATAAAACTCTTTCTTTCCTGGCGTCCTACGCTTCAAAGCAATACATTCAGTACAAGTGGGAATTTAAGAGTAAGCAAAGTTAAAATGTTTGAATAAAAAAACCTTGTACTTTCAATAAAGACATCATGGATGTTGACAGCAGACACATGAGGACCCCAAAGGTAATTAATTCTATAATTATTTTTAACATTAATTAAGAAGGATGTTAATTAACATCTCTGTACATGTAGTTGATTTAGACATGATGAGAATATTTTGTCCTTAAGGAACTTATTTTGTATACTGCCCTATATGTAGATGACATAACAATCTGGAAGACCTAAAGGCCAGAGTGGTTTCAGTTCAACATGAAGAAGACTAGGGCTATGACAACAGATAAACGTGCCAACTTTACCACTGATGTTGAAGATGTAAAAATGATAGACAGCTTTTGCCTACTCAGATCAGGTATTAACAACAAAGGACCCAACACTTAAGAAATATGACAGGGATAGGCAATATTCTGTATTTACAAATATTGTAGTTATTTAGTTTAGCAATTTAGCTATATCATTTTCTAGGCTCTGTATGGAAAAGAGACTTGTTAATTTCCAAACTGCTGCAGACACAGGCATGTACTTTTAAACAACTGCTTTGTACTCTTTATATGTTGCACACTGAAAAGTGTCTGACCTTTCAGTGTAACACCGATGATGTTGTTGTCCCCCACCAGATATCCACAGGGCAGCAGTTCAGGCACCTCAGAAACATGAGAGCGGATAACTTCCCCCATCCTGTAGCTCACTATGCTGTCTGAATTCAGGCCCAGACTCGTCAGTGGGTCCACGCGAAACACATATTCCTAAAATACATGCACATCACAGAAACACAAACACAGTGCAATCTGTAAATAACCAGACAGTGGCAAGCTTTACTCTACTTTCCCATTTCTCTTATGCACTATAAACACTAATGACTGAAACCATGCTGTAGGTACTGAGTAAGCCAGGCATTAACCCAATGCTAAACCCGGTTCAGTAAGCACTGAGATCACAAGTTGCACAATTACTAACCATCATGCAGTAATAAGCAGTGAGTTCTTATCAAAGTATTGAATGATAACCTTGAACAGTCGTCGTATTACACCATCCAACACATCCCATTTGGTTTTCCCGCTGACGCCGATGGAGCCAATCAGATACTCCTGACACTGCATAGCCTGTAGATAGACAGTGGGTGCTGTTAATGTTTGTTGTAGACACTTTTATGTATGGAAGGTACCATTTATAAGTACTGTGTGACTAAATGCACATTGCTTCGTGGGTGTTATGTGTCAGCTTATAACACTTTTAATTAGAAGGCACAAAGGCAAATCCAAACGTGTCTGACTCATGTTCATGCTGACCTTGGTCCTGTTGGAACCCCCAGAGATGGTGACAACTATCCGCACACTCCGACCCTCCTTCCGCAGGTTGCCCTCGTAGCCGTCATCCAGAAGCAGGTCTGTGAACCACACGATAAGGCAGTCATGTTTACAGATGAACGTTACAGTGATAGTTTAGTGAAGATTAGGCGTTAAATACTGCGATAGTATTACTACCAGTTATTGTGAATACTAAGAGCTGAGGTCTTCTGTAGCAGCTGAACTCATTTACCATACACTATATGATCAAAGGTATCAGGGCACCCCTTCTAATTTCTGAGTTCAGGTGTTTTACAACAGGTGTATGAAATCAAGCATACAGATGATGTCATGATTTTTGCCACAAATCATTGTGTGAAAGTTCTACCTCGTTACAAACTGTGCTATATATGGGCCATGTGCATGTGTAATAAATGGCAATTAAGTATAAGTTCTGAATTCTTATTTAATATTGATAATGTATACTAGGTAATAAATTCTGAGCTCTTATACAGTATAAACATAAGAGTACTGAGTATTAAATACTGAGTAGTCAAGTAGTATTAGTACTAGCTAATGTGAATACTATGTCCTGAGTTCTTACGTAGTACCTGTACTAGTACTAGCTACTGAATTAATTTAATACATTTCATTTGTACATATCATCATCTGTAATACGTACTAAGTACTCAGTATTGTGCTTATATGTAGCATAAATAATAAATAATATTGCATTTAAACAAATTACTCAAGTTGCATTAGTACAAGCATCTGTTCACAAAAGTGAACACAATACTAGTTAAGTCCTCATATGGTATTAGTAATAAACAGAGTATGAATATGAATATGAGTTAGTACCAAGTACTGACCTTTTGTCTATTGTTTAGTATTAGTATTTAAAAATCAGTAGTCTACTAGGTACTGTTTAGTCTACCAGGCCTTGTGAGTGTATGTGCCAGCTGATCTCCAACCGGCCTAGAAAAACTACTGATAGAAGATTATTATTGTGTGAGTGGTAGTTTAATGCGCCAAACTGGAGGATAGCTGTTTAGTATTCGGCCGCTTTGCTAGCACTGCGCTCTGCGAAGGAGTGATAACAGCCTCCACTCATCCTCCTCCATGCCATCTCTCTCTCCTGCTTGCCCCTTCATCAATTAAGCAGCCCCCAATAGTCCTGAGAGAGAACGCTGCACTCAGTACTTTAATTAGCGGGGGCACAGAAATGCTCGAGACCACATTCACCGCATTCAAATTCCTCCACTTCACCATTTCACTCTTCACTGAACTCAGTCCCACTGCAGGCCTTTCACACTAGCAAAAGCAAAATTCACGCACACACACATAGACATACACACACACTCGACTCATCCACAGAGATGCCACAGGTCCTTTCACCAATCTACTTGTTAAATCTAGCATAAAACTAGTGATATATTAAGAAGTCAGAGCAGTAGTATCAATACTACGTACTGAATGCATAATTGAATGAGCTGTTGTATAGTATAAATATAAGTTCTGGGTAGTGAGTCATTGCTAATTACTGACTGTACATAATAATTCATAATATTAGTACTAAATATCCAATGTGTACAAACTACTGAGCCTTCACATAGTGTAAATACTGCATACTAGGTAAATTGGTGAGTAACTATTTTAAATCAATAGAATGTACTAAGTAATATTGAGGCATAATATTGAGTAATATTGAGGCATAAACTAATGTGGGTTAACAAATAACATAGATATATTAAATGTTGATGGTATGTGCTACATGTGAATCACTTTCCTGGTGCTTGTAATACAGCGTCATATTAAAGTTCTTAGAAAGAGCGGGTCAGGCTAACTTACAGCCTCAACATGGAGGAGTTAGTGCAACTATGTCTTACGAGTAAGCCTTCTAAAAGAAAAACATTGAGAGTAGTTCATAGCTCCTTGTATTATCCGACATATTTGTGACTGTTTTCTATGGACGTCATGTAAATATAATGCATTTAAATATTATAGTAATATTTGTTGTTCTACTTTTGTGGACAAAAATATACCTGCCTTATCAGACACTCTTTTCAATAAACTATTTTGAAAAAACTGTTTTTATTTCCTGAGATTAGAAATCTCATCTGGGTAAAACCCAGTTATGTATGCTCCTGCCTCTGAATTGCTGAACAAATGTTTGGTGCTGAAAATAAAGATATAGCGATGTGTATGTCCTTTGTATAATAATCTTGACTATATACTTCTAAAATTATTAAGCAAAAATTCAAATGCAATAGCTTTTGCCTGACTTTTCCCTACTCTGAGCTTTTTTGTATTATGAGTACTAAAACTATACCCTTAATACTTCTACAAATTAATACATAGTATTGAGTTTTAAGTAAGAGCTAAATACTGAGCTCTTGCATACTACTAAGGGAGTACTTGTATAGTATTGATTGAGCACCAATTAGGGAGGATTCTCAGTACTGAGAGCTTATATACACCTGGGTTTGATCCCAGTAGCTGATTGCAACTATTCTGCTTGCAAATACATTTATAAATTTATTATCTGTTGACCAGCCAGCACTCCATCTCACCTGACATGATGGTATCGGTGATGTTGAGGTTGTTGAGTGAGAGACCCAGAGATTGGCGTGAGGAAGAGGAGGAGGTGCTGGAAGTTTCAGACGGAGGGCGGGCCGTTTTAGCTGGTGTGGCAGCTGGGGTAGAGTTTCCACTGGACTTCAGTCGGTCATTTTCTGCCTTCAGTAACTCTATCTCATTCTGTTCACAAAGACAGAGAGAGGTTAAACCATTAAAGTGAGGGGCATTAAAGTTCACTATGGACAAAAGTATGTTAGTCAGCACACACAGCAGCAACAGCAGCTACCTACTCTCCATGTTTATTGATGAAACGGTGTAATACTGTGTAGGAATGGTGTGTACCTGAGATTATTTGACAACTTTACATTATTTGAGGCAAGTGTGATGATTTAGCGCTTATGTGGCTGCAATGTCTGTGTTTCCTTTACTAGACACTGCAGCCACATAAGGGCTAAATCATCATACTTGCCTCAAATAATGTCAAGTTGTCAAATAATCTCAGATGCTATTCATTTTAATGCTGTGAGATGTCTGAAAGCTATGTCTGATGTCTGAAAGCTATGCTCCACCAGAGGGCATTGTAGATCCTGCAATGCCCTCTGGTGGAATATAGCTTTCAGACATCCCATGGCTCTTAGATATGGGAATTAATAACATCATCCCAATTGTAGGCAGACAGTTAGTACGACACTAATTGGTAGGTTATGAGCTTTCATTACTTTTTAGCCATGTTAGCTTTGTAGCTTCAGCACAAACCTACAAAAAGAGGTACCACACATCCCAGAAAAGTCAGATATATCTTATTTGGGTCCCATTTACACTGAATTCATGTTGAGACAGTTCCTATAAAACATGTTTGTTTTACTAACTGCCCCTATAACCACCATATACCTTTGTGTATATATGTGTTGTACCTGCATGCGGTTCATGGCCTCCCGTATCTGGTCCAGATGGTGGGCGGAGCTTAGAGCCTCCAGTCTGATATCTGTGAGCTTCAGCTCCTTCTCCCTCAGCTCATTCTTTAACTGCAGAATGATCTCAGCCTCAGCTTCTGTACACTCACACAGTCTAAACACAGAAACAAACCAGAGAGAAAACCCATTAGCCAATGACTCACATTTAAATGCCTCACTGGTGGGTGCAATGCACAACACAGTCCTTTTGGGTGCCCGACTTAGACTTGAACACTTTATAATCACTTCACACACACGAGCACAGTCAGTGTTGGTTGAATGCATTACAAAGTGAACTGCTGAGACTACTGTAACTCACTTTCCTTCGGCTTTCCCCTTCCTTATATAAATCGAATATCTCCATAGGCCATTTTGGATAGGAAATCAGTGTGAGAGGCGCCTGAGGTGAGCTTGGGTAGTGCTTGTGTGAATGTTTGTGTCTCTTTACATGGAAACGCGATGGCAGTGGCTCATTTAGGAACAGCTTTTGTTGGTTGATTATAGAACTGAATAAAAAAAGTGTTAAGGGCCGTGCAAAGTAAATAATAGTCATTGGTCTTTTCGTGTTTGTGGCTTCTCATGTTTCCTGTTTGTTTTCTGCTGCTGAAAAATAGAATAACTTTTACTTATTGGTTATTTTGCCAGTAAATTAAATCAAACTTTCTTACTAGGCTGATTCAATATTTTGCTCTAAATGTAGGTATTGTGATATAAACTGAGTTGTGAGCTACAGTTTCAGAGGTTCTTAAATTCCAACTGAGCGCAAATACACAACACACACACACATAACTACTTCTACAATATTAACAAACTTCATTTCAAAATTCTCTTCTCTTTTGATGCATTAAGTTCAGTTATTTCATTCAGTCATTGCATTAAGTTCAGTTAATTAATCTGAGAGTGAACTGATGCACTGGAAAGAAAACCTGAAAAGATAACCAGTTGCTGACTGTTATCTAGACCTACAACAATGGCCAAAAGAACACAGTATCAGTAAGCATTTAAGCCAATCTAATTCCCTGTACTTAACAGATGTCTGATGATTTAGGCATGCAGTTAGCATCATGCTAATTGTTGAGATGGGGAAGTTCCTTGTTAGCTACATTAGCCTCGTAGCTCTCAAACTAAATATAATACTAAAACTGAAACAACAAAAAAACTTTAGACACCAAACATGTCTGTTTATCTTCTGCCAGAGTATCATTTTGTCTTGAGTGGAAAAACCACGCCACACCTTCCCAACATGCACCACTCTGCCCTTTACCGAGATCTGTGCTTGTAGACCACATGGCCGTTTTGCCTTTTCTTTGGGGTCCAAATGGGGGAAGACTTGCTATCACACACACATTTTCTACACAAACACATACAAATAAATACACAGCACAGTTCAGAAAAAAAGACATAGGCGACAAGAAAAAGAAATAGAGGAACAGATAGAGCGGAAGCTTAAAACAGTCTGACAATACAAACACAATGACGTGTAAAAGAAGGTAGACATTATAGAGAGGGGACAGGTGTAAGGAGCTGGTTTGAAATGTGTGTGTACTAGTGTGTGTGTATACTTACTCTGTGGTTGACGGTGAGGTGTGTAAAGCTTGTGTGCTTTCCTGTAGGCTGCTGTGCTGTAGTTTGGGTGATGCGGGTAGTGAGTCGGTCACTTCATCCAGCTCATCATGGGCCGCCTGCAGCTTCGAGCTTTTCTTCTTTCCAAATGCCTGCTTAAAGGAGCTCCGCAACTGAGGAGACACAGCACATCCGGAAAGAGTTACACACAAACACATGCCCACTTCAACTCCACAGCACTCTATGGTCAGGGGGGAGTATATTTATTGTACATTTATTGATTATTATTATTATTATTATTATTGATGTTATCATTATTATTATTATTATTACCAAATGGGCTCTGTTCTGATTGTGCAAACTGAGAGCAAACTGTTACGTTCAGAATGAGGAAAAAACTTCAGACGCTCCTTTCACACGAAGGATCCTGTGGAACCTGCAATGATCCATTTGCTTCTTGACAGCCAGAAACAGCATTATGTTAATCAGAAGATAAACTGCTGTAGGCTGAGTAAGTAAAGTTTAACTGAGGCAAAATGCTGCAGAGTTGGTGAGGATAAACCGCTGACAATGGAGAGTGTGTGGCTAAACTGCAGTAGTGGGTAATGGGTAGACAAAGAAATATATGTTCATGGTTGTGACATTATAACCACTGTTTCAGTGTGAAAATCTGAAGAGAATGCGGGTCATTTTAATACCTGTTAATAGTCCTGTGGACATAAATATGCTTCATGTTTTTACTTCTGATTTATTGATTCTTCATATACAACATACAAAAGCATCAGAATGTCACTCAGATAGATAGGGTGTTGCTGTCATGCTGGACGTTCTCTATAAACATATAGGGGGCAGTAAGAGGGACAGTATAAGGGGTGGGGGCAATGGAGGGGCACCAGATGTCAGGACAACCTGACCCAAGCAGGGAGAGAATCAGGAACCTGAAGATGAAGCGCTTACAAAACACACTTGCTGTATTGCTGACACACAACCAATCCTCCTGGATGAAATACGTACATTTCCACCAATCCCTCCTTCTTTCATTTGTTTTTCTCTCTCTATCGCTTTTGTTTTCTCTGTGTTATTCTTTCTAATACTCTTCTTTTTCTCCCTCTTTTTTCTGTCTTTATTCCCTTTCTTTCTTTCTCTCTTTATTTCCCATTTCCCTCTCTATGTCTACATCTCTCTTTCTCTCTCTTTTCCTCGTTCCACCTCTCTCTCTCTCTCTCTCTCTCTCTCTCTCTCTCTCTCTCTCTCTCTGTTTCTCTCTCTCAGCACCAGTGTTTCCCAACTGTAAGGCCACAAAGGCTCAAATTAAGCAGATGAATAATTAATGTGCGCATAAATAATAAAGATGTGATTTGCATTCATGAGCTTGAGTCTCATCAGCCCCAGTCTGGAGTCACCCTGAGGGAGATAAGTGGAGAAACATAATCACCCAATCCTTCTTTCCAAATCACCGCCTGTTTACCTAACCTGCTCTTCACTTAACACCCGCCAAGGACAAACAGCTCTTATTAAATCATAGTACAAATAACATGGGAAGAAACTGCCTGGTTAGTGGACTCAGCAATTCAATTGTATAATCTAAGACAGGCTTTACATGACTTGAAATCATAGTCCCATTACACAGAACCTTAATTACAAATAATATGATCATATATTCATCTGATCACATGATCACATCAAGTAATATCACATCAAATGCATTACACCTTTGTCTGAATCATAATGTGTTCTGGATTCTAGATATCAGTAGTGACAACAGCTACGCTCTATCTAATGATGGCAATGTGTAATAAAATCACCATTACCGACCACACCCAGACCTGGACTGGGCATTGATGTTCCTGAGGAGGTAGTCTATTTAGATGAGCTGACATCCAAGTCTTCCTAAAAAACTGTATTTGTTTTGTGGTTTATTGATGGACTACTCAGTGACTAGTTCACTGAACGACGCTCCCTGATGCTATTGGTCAGCAAAGCCAAGATCAGCACCTATCAGCAGACAATGTTTCACCGTCCAACTAATACCTGCTCTGTGGTGGTCCTGTGAGGGTAAAAATGGGCTAACACAGTATGTAGAGAAACAGAATGCAGATTCTAATTCTAGAACTACAAAGTACTCCTGCAGTTCTACATAATAACGGACAATAAGTACAGCTAGAAGAAAGTGTAGTTAATGAAGTGACCAGTCGGCATGTATATATTTAGTTCCCCTGCACTGATAGTACTGCAACCCCTAGTACACCTTCCAGTACTAAACAAAGTAATATATGGAGAAGGCTTCTAAATAGAAGAAACTCTCCAGTGTAAAGCTAATATAAGAATGTAATCAGAAAGCATTCACCAGTTACACTTGTGATAAATGAGCCACCACAGATATGAGAACATGTTCACAGGAATTAATGGCACAGCACAGAGGAGAGCCGGGGGAGGATCAGGGGTATTTCAGATTTTTCAGGGGCAGAAAGAGGGCACATCTGAGAGCAAACAGGGAAAAATCTCACTGTAAACATGCAGTTCACATATGCATGTCCTCTACTTAATCTGTACATGCAGGGCAGGTTCAGAGGGGCTTATCATATTCACCTTGTGTCCTCTGTCCTTTCCCTGGTAGTGTAGTGACAGAGAGAAATAGAGAGATAGAGAGCAACAACGAGAAGGCCAAACAGCCAAAAGCAGGTGAAATCAGAAACTACATGTAAAAACCTGCTGTGCTTTCCAGCAAGAGATGAAAGACTTAGCACTAGTTGAATGTGTTTTCTATAAGCTCAGACAGTTAGATCTAAACACATGGGATTAAATGTTTGCCTTTTGTTTCTTAGACGACTGTGAATATGTAAGGCTGGCCCAAACAGGATTTTACAGGCTCAGAGTATTAATTTGTGGTTATGAGCAAATATACAAATATTCTCAAAATTATCCTTAAAATAATCATGTGTATGATTTGAAATTGACATGTGTATGACCCTCATTTACCCATATCTGAGACCGTTTTGCTCGAAAATTTACGTACTAAATTGAGTATTTCCTAATTCTTAGTATATAGCTGTTGTTAACCGTTTTTACATACTAAATTGAGAAACAAATACAAACACCATAAACAAATACTCCAGTTTTTAAATCTTCTGGGCCAGCCCTATGAACATATAGTATCCTGTGCCTTTGAACAACTAGATTTCAGGAGCTAAGAAGCCCTTGCGTTAGGTGAGACGCCTTCAAGACACATGCCAAGTTTAGTTAAATATATTATTATGTAGACAAAAGTCTCTGGCATGTGATGCAAACCTAATACGAAGCAAAACTCAAATATGTGGGTAAAAACTCAAAACGTCTTTAAAGTTTTGGAAAGAATTCTGCCTGCTAAATTTAACTATTAAGTGTGATAAAGTAAAAGATTTCATGAGGTTGACAGGAAACATGGATCTAACACAAATATAGCCATTTTACTTCCTATCCAAAATCATTTTTCTGTGTAATGCTGGTTATGGTAAAATAGTAGTACATCTGCAAAAAGGGGCACTATTAATTCCACATATAGCCCTGATTAATTTTAAAAATGCATTTTAGATCAAATGATTGTGTGTGTGTGTGTGTGTGTGTGTGTGTGTGTGTGTGTGTGTGTGTGTGTGTATGTGTATGTGTGTCTGTGTGTGGCAAACTTACCCAGCTCTTCTTCTTCTTCTTCTTATCCTCAGCATCCTTGCAGCTGCTCAAGCTAGAGTGACTGGCCGCACTGTTAATGCTGGACATGCTGTCAGAGGAGTGCTGCCGACGGATCTTTAGATCTAATACACACACAACACACAAACTCAATTATCCTCAAACAGTTCTGTAGTTTAAGAATAAATAATGTATCTGATAGACATTTTCTTACAATCTTTTTCAAGAATACATTTAGGAAAAGACCTGAGACGATATTGGTGACTGAGGTCAATTGATATAAGCAAGAAATATTAAGCAGAACCCTTGCTTTTATAAAAATGACATGAAAACAGGTTCTATTTACCCTTTGTGCTCACCTGCTATACTGTACTGGGCACAATTTCAAAAGGCATGTGTGCGATATTCATGCTACCATTACCGTTTTGGGAACTCAGGCCTACTTGTTTCTAATACATGTATACACACACAAATTGTGTTACTAGACATACAGCATGTACATATTACTAATATATGTGTGTGTGTGTGTGTGTGTGTGTGTGTGTGTGTGTGTGTGTGTGTGTGTGTGTGTGTGTGTGTGTGTGTGTGTGTGCGTGTGTGTGTGATAACTGCATATGGTGTTTTGGGAACTGCATGTGTTTGTGGGTGGGCATACCTTTGTGTAAAAGGTCAGGTCCATTGAGCGCAACCTGAATGGCAGTTTGTGCATCAGTGTTCTGAGTTTTTAAAGCTTCTATAGTCTCTCTCAGCTCTGCCAGCTCCGACTCCTACAACACACATCGACACACACATTACAAACCCCTACACTGCAGAGCCATCGCTGGTTTAAACAGATACACCTTTCACCTCTAATCACTGGCTAATTCACTTGCATTAGCCCTAATCTCACATCGACTGTTTTCTCCTTTAATTAAAAACCTGGAGCACAAAGCAGACCCACTCTAGTTTTTAACTACAGATAGATAAGGACCCTTGAAATTCACTAGTCTTGATAAGGGAGGTTTAGCGATGGAAGGCAAGTTATTTACACATTAAACAAATTGTGCACTGAAATGAGTATTACAATGCAAGGTCTTAAGTGAGCAATGTATAAATAGACTACAGCTGAGTAATCTTTGGAAGTCTAAGTTAACTGTTACAGTCTAATACATTTGTGTGTGTTTTACCTTCTGCTCTGCTGTCATGGTTAGACTCTGTAGGCGGCAGGTCATGTTCCCCAAACTCTTCTCAAATGCTGCTACCAGATGAGCCTGCACACACA
Organism: Prochilodus magdalenae; assembly: GCA_024036415.1. Lineage (NCBI taxonomy): Eukaryota > Metazoa > Chordata > Actinopteri > Characiformes > Prochilodontidae > Prochilodus > Prochilodus magdalenae. The sequence continues at coordinate 168,873 of JAMWET010001378.1, read as the reverse complement.
CACACACACACACACATACACATAGACACACAAATCCAACCTCATTTTAAGCTTAAAACAGAACTTTTACAATGTAATTTAGTGGCAAATATCATATTTTACAGACCTGTATGCAGCATCGGGTTAACTGACACGTATATTTTTGGATTCAAACAGGTATCTTTAGGTTCACCTCACTGAATCTAAACTCACTGTCTATTTTATTAGCTCCACTTATCATACAGATACGGTTATATCATTACAGACTGTTGTCCATCTGTTTCTCTGCATACTTAGTTTGTCCCCTTTCATCCTGTTCTTCAGTGGTCAAGGCCACAGGACGTCCCACAGAGCAGCTATTATGTGGATGGTGGATCGTTCACAGCACTGCAGTGACACTGACAGGGCGATGGTGTGTTAGTGTGTATAGTGCTGGTATGACTGGATGGAGCAACAGGTGAGCTACTGTCTGCACAAGGTGGCTGCACAAGGTGGTAGTAGTGTTTAATAGGGTGGACGCAGTGTTCAAAAACTCCAACAGCACTATTGTATTTGTGTCTGATTAGGTGAACCTAATGGAGTGGCCTGCAGTCATGAGTGGAGTCACAGTGTTTTCAAAAAAACCTGTTTATTTTTAACAGCTAAACTATTGTATAAAAAGCATAATTTAGGAGTGATTCACACTTTGAACTCATGGTAACCATTCCAAGTTAATGTTAGGCAGAAAAAACATGAACACTGCAGTTCTGCAGGCAGCAAGATAAGTGGCCCCTAAAAAAATCCTGCACACCCAGAAGGCTAGAGTCGTCTATGATTGTAGGTCTTAAAGGGTTAAAGTAAAACTTGTGCCTCATTGCTCCTGTATTGCAGCTAAAGCTGCACTCCAATTCCCCCTTCATACACACACTGCCCGCTGGGAGAGATCCACAGCTTTGAACTTTGGCTGCAGTTTAACTGAACACGGCCAAGTTCAAAGAGGAGTGGGTGTGGAGAAATGTGTGTGAACATGAACACACTGCCTGCTGGGGCTCAGGAGGAGGAGAAATAAAAAACCCCTCTAAATTACACTTCTGATCTGAGCACGAGCCCTCCGATTAATTTACTGTAGATCAGACACAGGCATACAAGTCCACACACACATTCACTCACCCCCTCCATTATAAACTCCGGACACTGATCATACAGCTTATTACAATCATGTGCAAATGTTTGAACATCTCTGGTCCAACGGCATGCCTTGCTGAGAACTTAGTCATTCTCCACTGAGACAATTTATGTGCATTTGCATTAAGATTTTGGGAAAACTAAATAAACATAGACTATATAATATGCTATACATTTGGCAATAGGTAAACTGTGAAAATTGTGAAAATCAATTGATCAAGCAAAATTGTGTCTCTCTTTGGAAATAACAGCTCTACATGACGATTAACAGCGGGATATCACTGTCTAGGCTTTACCTGAAGCCATTTTGTAACCAGAACCATTCCGTAAGCATGCCGCTCATGTAGAAAGACAGGAATGCCTGTGGTGTGCTCTGCTCTGATATCTATTCTGGACATTTTGGCTTTAAAGCAGCTCACACTCTTCCCCTTGCCACTTTGAGATCAGATAGACAGCCAGCATCTCTCGCTCCATCACACTCCTCACTCAGCTGTCAGCCAGACGCTCGCCCTTCATCACCCCCAGCCTCATCATCGCCCTAGAGATAGCACGGATATGAGCCCTGTCTGACCCCAGCCTTCATCTTCTGCTCTATCTCCTACTGCATGTGCAGTGCAGTGCAGAGTGTGATATTAGCTCAGCCCAAAAACATTTAATCCTTAATATAAAATCTAATATCCTTGATAAAATGTAAAAAATCAAATTCATTAAAAATACATGCTTTGTTTCATACAGTTTATCAAATGGTATCATATATTGTATTGCCAATTTACAATTTAACAACATTTTATAGTGTCAAAAAAAAAAAAATCAATCAAATCTTGTACATATACCCGTATTCTATATAACATATACCCCTATTCTATATCACATACACCCATATTCTACATTACATATACCCATATATAACATATACCCTTATTATATTTTACACATACCCATATTCTATATTGCATATACCCATATTCTATATTACATACAGTGAGAAAAATAAGTATTTGAACACCCTGCAACTTTGCAAGTTCTCCCACTTAGAAATCATAGAGGGGTCTGAAATTTTCATCTTAGGTGCATGTCCACTGTGAGAGACATAATCTAAAAAAAAACATCTGGAAATCTCAATGTATGATTTTTTAATCATTTATTTGTGTGTTACTGCTGCAAATAAGTATTTGAACACCTGCCAATCAGCAAAAATTCTGGCCCTCAAAGACCTGTTAGTCCGCCTCTAAAAACTCTACCTCCACTCCACTTATTATTCTAAATTAGAAGCACCTGTTTGAGGTCGTTAGCTGCATAAAGACACCTGTCCACCCCACACAATCAGTAAGACTCCAACTACTAACATGGCTAAGACCAAAGAGCTGTCCAAAGACACCAGAGACAAAATTGTTGACCTCCACAAGGCTGGAAAGGGCTACGGGGCAATTGCCAAGCAGCGTGGATATTCTATATTACATATACTCATATTCTATATTACATATACCCATATTCTATATTACATATACTCATATTCTATATTACATATACCCATTCTGACATGATTTCTAGAACACCGTAATGGAATACCAGTTATGAAATCGTTGTTGTTGTGACATGCTACCAGTATTATGACCCCAAAATACTTACAGAAGATGCCATGTGACCTCTTTGTCATAATAAGACTGATCTTTTATGATGTTATAGCTGACCCTTTATTTTCCCTTTATGGGAAATGGGTCTAGGCTTTTTTGGGTTAGAAAAAAAGTCTATATTCTTCTTAATGCACATAATAGCCTGGGTGTTTTTTTGGTTTTGAATGTGCATACATTCTGTTCATCAAATATCAAATAAGAAAAGATTAGAGCACATCAGAATCTGTGCAAAAACCGCAAAAGTGGGTTTTAGAAAGAAATTTCTTTTTAAGTATGAGGCCAAACAATATTGTATTCACATAATACTAATATCATTTTTGAAGCAAATATCTTTTTTGTAGATATCTGTACGAAAGTGTTCAAGTTATCAAAGTGTAGTAAATATATACAAATATATATATCTATTTATGTGGGATAACTGGTCCACAACTGGAGCTCACTACAAGCATCTCTCAGTCAAAGAGCTAAGAGGCAGTGAGATTCCAAAGACACTACTGATCTAAACCAAGACAGCGAAGAGTGCCTTAATTGGACTCTCTGGCATCAGAACCAAACTCACATTAGCTGCCAGCTGGGACGTCAGGGTGGCAACTTTTTCCTGGGATGCGTCCAGCTCCCGCCGCAGCTTTCTGATTTGCTGTAATAAGAACACAGGTTTTAAAGCCATTTTATGACAAGGCCCCACAAACAAGCCATTTTTATTTCATTGAATTTAACAAAATAAGAATGCATTGGCCCTTATTCATAGAAGTTCCGAATGGTCAAATCAGATATGAAAAAGTGCTCAAAATAAGCACTTGCAAATTTTGTCAATTCTCCATGTCAGCGCAATATTTTAACAACCTGAACACTGCACGCTTTCTGGTTAAATACTACAGTAACAGCACATTTAGAACATCACAATGATATTTCTAATAACTGTGCACAAGGCAACCCTAACCCTCGGTCACTGAACTGTGGGTTATGTGCTCACAGATATAAACAAATACTGTGATATTCATTCCATTTAAAGACTTCTGCTTTATACTGCTGATACACTAAATAACTGCTGTCCAAACTAACCAAGACATCTCACTCAGAACAGTAGAAACCTAGAATATGCTTTAATAATGCAGCTCAATCTAAGTAGGTAAGTCATTTAAGCTCTAGCCAGTAGGGAGAGCAGTTCATTACCTGCTCAACTAGATGCTCCACCTAGGATAATCATAGACCTTTAAAGTAGCAGGTTATGCCTAAACTGGTGCTCTCTATGACATTTGGGACCATCTCTGCTGTGGGAACCTAAAAAGCTGATATGTTTTGCTGTATGAACATTGCTTCCCAGAATGTTGCTGGTTTTTAAGGAACTGTAATATGATGATGGCTTGATTTTCAAAACAACATAGGTGCCGCATTACAAGACTAGCAACCTCACCTAAATACCCAATATAATCCAGCAAGCTTTGTGAAATATGATAGTTAACATTCTGTAAGTTTAAACATAGCTCATGTCGCCTTAATTTTATGTCTTGTGATCGAGGTTGCACATCACATGTAGGTGCACTATTAACATTTTGATAAGAAACTGTAAAGACACATACTTTATGTATTACTGTTCAGTAAAGACTGCACACTACTGTTCTCAGTTCAAAAGGGAAGTTAGTATTTGGAATAGGAATGAAATAGCAGAATCAGATTTGGCATTTCAGCTTAGCAAATCTGCTTAGACCCAGATTTCTAAACATGGACTACAAGCTGATGCTTGTACAAACTGACTACAAACTTTAGAGTTGGCTCACAACACTGATGGAAGACTTGCTTTAATGGGTCACTATAAAACTACATGAAAACTGAATTAGGGTGTGCTTCATTCAAATTACATGTGTCCTTTAGAAACGGTATGCAAATAAGGCACATTAGTTCTGTCCAAGTCATCGCATGTCTCAATGTCATATGGCACTTTCATGAACCAGTCACTGATTAGTTCTCATCTCACTCAGGGAGGTGAAATTTGTGTTTGTTCGTATGCAACTTTGACGAATCAGGGCCCCGGCATCAAAATCAACATACATTGTTTTTAAATCTTCATATGATTCATGAAACTGAATCAAACACTGTATCAACATTTTGACAATTACAAAAAAAGACATTGTATCAAAACCTTAATACAATACCAAAATCTTGATACCGCATTGTATCAAACGTTTTAATACAATGTATCTTTGCTATGAGGGTAAACAAAATAAAACTGTACCGTGGTATTTCGGACTGTTTGCCCCTTGATTGAAAAGAAAAGAGTACAATTAAACGATTAACTCTATGTTGCACTCACCATTGAAAACTACTATGCTAACAATGCAAGAGATTTATAAACTGTGTAAAAGGCAAATGCAACATGATTAACTATGATATGACAGACATTTCAGGACTCTTGAGTAAAGACATTTCACAGGAATGAGGTTAACACAGCTTAATATATAACAATCAAACTTTAAAAGGGGTTAATAAAGGATTAATAACATTTGTCCAGAAGTGGATGCATGTTAGTTAAGTTAGTATAAATCTCATTCATTAAAAGCAATGCAACATAGAGTTAAACAGTTTTCGCTGTCTGAGAGACCAGCTCAGGTAAACACAGGCTAAATCATCAAACTAAAGTAGTGGGTTTCTGTGTAAATCACTGATTTGGATAACTGATAACCTGAGGAAAGCACATGACTGCTAAGATTGGATTAGTAATTAAGACACAAAAACATTTTCACAAACAATAGAATGAATCGTACCTCAGAGTGGGCCTTTTCCTCCGTCTGGAAGGAAAGAAATCAGAGTCAGGACACAGAACGATGACTCAAATATACATTACCAACCACATCCCCACAGCCTTCACATCACCCAGAGTCACAACTGTCTCCCAACACAGAGATTCTGACACATAAAAAATCACATCACATTAACCTTAAAAGATTACCACAGGTCAGAATGACATAGTGATTAGAAGGACAACATAAATTACAGACCACAGAGGCCATCCGTCACCAGTTTAAATGAAGCTGTTACACCTGTTAGTACCTGATATGTGATCTTAAGTTGGACAGTTAGCATAAACCATTTATTAACAGGTGTAAAGGCAATACAGACAGGTGTTTACATGGAGAGCGCATGGCATGACTGCCCTTTACCTTGCCCAGAAACGTCAACACCTGTAAGTGAGAGAGCGTGTGTGTATTTAAGCAAAGGGGAAGAAACTTTTAACCAGGGGTCTGGTCTTCCGAAACACATTCAAAACTTCAAAATGTTAGTAACCTGTTTGCCTTAAGGATTTGAGTTGCTGAATTTCTAACAGTAAGCTAACAGAACAATATTATTTATTATATTATATTATACAATGTTTACATTCTGTAAACTAAATTATACGGAAACCACGTTACCAACTATGAAAAAACACTGATTAATTGTCCCTGCTGGATTTCATTCCAAAGCAGGAGCACTTGTGTAATAAGTTGGTCTCGGTCCTCAACAGCTGATCATATGACCTCCTGCTCTGTTGTAATGAAACACTGCTACACAGACCCTGTACAGATGAGGACTCCTCTGACATACAGCAATTACAACAGCACAAAGCGACACTGTTTTCAATGCTTTAAATTCCTCACATTTACAGTCAAAGTACATATTTATTTCCTGATTTTCTGAACATTACTGAACATTAGTTAACACATCCTCTACAGCAGGGGTGCTCAGCCCTGGTCCTGATATCTACCACCCCACAGAGCTTAACCTTAATGTAGCACACCTGATGCTGAATGAAGCCTTCAAGGGAATATGAATATTAGAGCCAGGTGTGCTGGATCTGAACTCTCCGGGGTGTTAGATGTCCAGGACCAGGATTAGGCTCCCCTGTTCACATGTCTTCAAAATATTTGCTAACATAAGGGAAATATATAAGAGACAGTATTTGCACAGGCCATATTTTATGTTTGATTATTATGTCCCCAATATTTTTTATTCAGTACAGTGAAAAGCAATTGAAATACACATGGGTGTATGTAAAGGACACCTTAACTATGTTATTCAACAGAAATCATTTAACCAGGGGCAGCCAAACTTTTGTGAGTAACTGAACTGTTTTTTTTTTTTACTTAATATTCAGTTCTAAGCGAACTTGAGAACTTTTAAGATAAAACTACTTCCTGTTAATTGTTTAGGTTGAACGGACAAACCATGTTTTACATTTTACAACTGTACATTATGTGTTTTCAATTTCCTCCCCTAAAAGTGACTGTCTGTTTACTGAAAACATTACAAAGGCATATCTTGGTGCTATGTTGTTACTCTTAGTATTGTTATTTTATGAGTCCTATTAAACAAAGAACTAGATCACTACTTCCAGAAATTCTCAAAAACAAAACAACTTAAAGGAACTAAAGGTGTCAATCTCCACCAGAGGTTTGGCTATGACTGGAGTACATTAAGCATGCAGCTGCCATGCAAATAAATACCAGTCAAAGATAATGGGATGGAAAATCTAGGCCTGAACTTGAAGTTTAATCTTTAGGTTTAAGGCTGGGTATTTATAAGCCTGAATAAGCCATGTTCCAGTGCTGCAATGCAATCTTTATATTTTGAATCTTATTGTTTTTAATTATCGTTTATATATAAAAATATTATTATGATTATGGTTATTTTTGTGCTGTTTGCAGCCAATTCCCAGCTGAGGACACACTACAAAACTTGCATTTGCAGGTGGGAATAACAAAACTACTTCCTACTTTAAAGGAATCATGCTTTTTATTACACATAAATGAATAATGACTTTAAGATTCATTTTGAAAAGGATCAGAAGAAAAAGTCCATGAAAGAGCTTCAAACACAGGAACGCTGTTATCACTAAATGTACACAGACTAGAAACACAAAGAAATGGAGAAGGAATATAAACGGATTACAGCATTATGGCCTTGGAACTTGTCAAGTGAAACTCGAGGCAAGTTAGCATCTAAATTAAAAATCTGATCCTGCAAATCCCTTTTAGCCTTTTAATTTATCAGAGTTGGGGTGGGGGAAGAACTGAGCTGTTCTCCTTTATTGTCAGAATCTGGTAGCTGGGTGAGAAAAACAAATCTTTCAATCTGAAAGCATCATTTTTCATTACTAACAGGGTCTCTTAACGACTCTTTTCAGACATATCTGTTGGATAATGGTGCATTTTATCCCCCGAATATGAGAAGAGAATGAGACTCACTGCAGAATACAAAGAGGAGGTACTGGAGACCAGAGACAGAGATGATCCATGGACTGCAGAGACAATAAATAAAACTTCAGTAAACAGCAAAAAAGCCAATATACTCTTCCGATGGCACAATCTGACGTATACATATATGTACATCATTTAGATTCTTTGAATTAGATGCCAGTGCACTAGATACTCCTGGGAGTGCTGTTCCATTTAATTGCACTTTCCAAGTATAGGTCTGTTATACTCTAACTCTAAGTAATAATAGTAAAGGTGTAATGCCACAGTGATGCACCTTCATCTGTGCTGTCTCTGAACGATCCGGATCGGCTTATGGCCCGTGGGCGTTCCTCCAATGAGGTGGCACTTCCACCTAGTGCTCGGCCTTCAGCAAACAACTCAAACCGGTCCTGCTCCGGGATACTGTTAGAGCGGCTCATGCTGCCACTGGACAGGGGAAACTGGGACATGCTGGTGGGACTCACTGAAAGGTAAGCACACACAAGCACATCTCATTCGGACACACTGGATTACTGACCATTGTAAGAAAAGATCTTTTGGGCTGCACATGGAACAGGCTGGAGCAGGTACACTCTTTTGGGTGGACTTGTGATATTTTGTGACCTTGCATTGGTTGGAATAGTAACACTTTGTCATATTATGCAGGTTGGAGTGGAGATTGGAAGTTTTCGGGGACTTACGTAAGTTTGAATAGTGATATTTTCCTGCACTGGTGCCGGTAGATCCAGGGGGTGATAGGGGGCTTCCTGTGTCCTGAAGCCCTCCAGTGGAGTGAGAGCGCAACCATTCTTTCCCTTCATCATGGGATGTCTGTCTGGAGGAGGGAGGGTGTCTGAGACAGAGAGAGAGAGAGACAGAAAGAAAGAGAGAAAAAGAGAGAGCTTACTAAACAAAATATCAATTGTATTATACTGCCATAAACTACTGTCTCTTGCTCTCTCTCACACACTCATACATATAAAACGACCCATACCATACACACATATATTTACAAACAGTACCTCCTATGAAATATTATTCAACTACTATGACAATAATTATTCTGTATATTCTGTGAATTATTAATTATTATTAACCATTATTAATAATTATATTTCTATGTGAGGAAGTGTAAAGGAGCTTAAACATTACATAACATTACAGACTCCAAGCATAGAAACAGTTCTTGGCTTATGGAAAGTTATTACCAGTGAAAATCTTATTCAACTTAATTTTAAAAGAAGACAGAGTGTCCTCAAACTTTTGACAGGGGCGTTGACATATGCAGACTAAAGCAAGCTCTCATCTTCATTCTCTCTCTTTCGTCTGCAGCTCAGTGATTCCAACAGAGTCTTATCTCGGCTTTAGAAAGCAATTCAGTTTAATCCAACTGAGTGGCCAATGGAGTTCACGTTGCTCACTGTCACTGCAAACCATTATAAGAGCTCTGTGTGAACCGCAACAAACTGTTCACAGAAATGTCCCCAACACATCCCCACCACCACCAACACACAGGTGCTGCTGCTTCTCCAGCTTTCTCCCTGATTGCGGCTGATCGTTCTTTTCATCACACCGCTGTGTGTGTAATTGCCTGGTTACGTGTCTATGTGCCGTGCATACATAAACCAACTGCAAAATCCCTTAAACAGAGCGTTTCCTCGCAGTGCAGAAAGGCGATACGCGGCTTTGATTTCCACTTTCTCTAAGCAATAACTGCAGCTATAAAGGCCGTACAGAGGATTTGCTGACAGTCTGCAGGTTTCAAAAGCTTTCTACTCAGGCAGCAAATTAAAGTAGTTACATAAAAGGCATTTAAAAGTGAAAGTAATGTGACAGTTGCTGAATGACAAATGTCAGATTAACACTTTCCAAAGCTACACATGACATTCGGGTTTCAAACTAATCTTTTCAGCTATACTAACATCTTTAGTCCAGAGGGCTTTAATAGCCCTTTCTAACTTATGGCACACATAACCGACCAAAAAGAACTTTAAAGTACAAACAAACATAATACGCTCATCATCAAAAGAGCAGTTGCACCCAGAAGGAAGTGCTGGATTGTAGGATTGTGCTATTAGGAAAGAAGATAAAGTTTAACAGTAACAATAAATGATGATAAATTTAGACTGATATGGGCAATATTTATTGAGCTACACATAAAGCAGTAGTGTCTCAGTATGGCGCCGGGACGCCAAGTTTGCTAACACAACATGCCAGACATCTCAGCATGGAGCTGAAGAGGTTCATAATGGTGACATGTGGTAATTCGTCCCATGCAGCTTGAATATTCTCACACAGTTCCTGCAGATTTTGCAGCAGGGATGGAGGCAGAGTGACATCAGGCCTTCTGGACCTGTTCTGCGTTACAACAAACTCTTTATCTTGGTGCTGACCAAGGTACATCCAAAAGGGTTTTATTGGTCCACTGCAATGGTGACACTGACGTGGTGTTAAGGGCAGTTGTTGGGCAGTTGTTGTAACGGCCTGTGTGCATTTATTTATTTATTATTTATATTTACTATTTATAATGTTTATATTGTTGTTCTGTTCACCTGTCTTATTTTTTGTACTGAGTACCTTGCTATCCCTTTGCTGCTGTAACACTGTAAATTTCCCAACTGTGGGACTAATAAAGGATTATCTTATCTTATCTTATTTAGTCCTGCGTCATGCAGTCATCTGGCACTAACAGGTTGATTCATGGAGTGAATCACTGCTAGCTACGGCACCATTATGCTTAATTTCAATATATAAAGCAACCCAATAAACACTGGGTGACATGGTAAAAGAATAAAAAAAGGGTCTGGTTTAGTTCAAAAGGTTTAGATACATATTAGAACCATTCAAAGACCCGCCCTATTTTCCTTAGACTTCCATTAACTGCATAGCTACTTTCACTTTTCCACATCTGGATATATTTTGCTATTGTTTCACACACAAACAAATATATATATTTCTTTTTTTTGGACATTTACATTTACGGCATTTAGCTGACGCTCTTATCCAGAGCGACTTACAAGGATATTCATATTACAGGTAGGCCAGTGTAGTGTTAGGAGTCTTGCACAAGGATGTAGAACAGCATAGTCACCCGGACCAGGATTCGAACCCCAGTCTCCCACATGTGGTGGTGGCTTCCTGGTTTCTATAGCAATGTCGTGAGCAGTAGTGTAGTATGTTTAAGACTTTCCTTCCCTTCCCAGTTCCCTTCCCCTTAAGATAAATGATCACGTAAAAGATCAATCTGTATTATATTAGTACCTTAATCCTTTTTTGGGCAGCGTGTTTCTGTCAAGAGTCATGCTGTTAAATCAGAGAAAACACAACCCGGTGAGATGTTACACACACAAACATGTACACACACAGATCACACACAATAATACTGCAGAGAGTTAACATCTTATCCAAACTGATAATAGACATAACTTTTGCTGCACTCTCTCTGGCCACTTTATTAGCTTCTATATAGCTTCACCCTGCTGGTGTACAGTTACACGCTGTAGCCCATCTTTTGATAGGCAGTTTGTGGTCCATCATGCAAATGATATCTGGTCATCAGTGATGCTGTGGTTAGAAATGGGATCGAGGAGTCCAGTAACACATAAAGTGGCCAGTGAAAGGAAATACTAAGTAGCTGTTTTTAATAAAGTGGCCAGTGAGTGGACGTACAAGGTAGGTGTTTCTAATAAAGTGACCAGTTAGTGTAAAATACAATCACAACAAATAGAAAGATAGTAAATAAGAGCACATCATTTAGTAACAGTATATTTGAAAGCACGATGCTTTGGAATTTCCGCACACATGCACAGAGCAGGCTAAAGGCAGTTTAGGGTGTTCTTATTGAACTCACCCCTCTGAGAGTGTGGACTTCACGCTGCCAGTGCGAGTGACTTTGGGGGTGTGATGATGATGGTGGGGGATAAGCAGGTCTATGGACTCGGAGCTGGTGTGCAAGCTGGTAAGACTCTGGCAGCTCAGCGTTTCTTTACTCCCAGCTGAGGAGCTGCTGAGGGTGGGGGGCCAGGGGCGGGCGTTTGAGGGCAGGGAGAGGGCGGAGGCAGGGCTGGAGGCAGGCGAATCCATGCCCGGCTCTGGTGTTCGGCCCCCGCTGTGCCCGCTGTGACCCCCTACGCTGCTGCCCAGGCTGCCTGTGCCTGAGGAAGGCGAGTCTAGGCTGGGCTGGCGGGCGAGCGTTCCGTGGGGGCTTCCCAAAGCAGACGGACATTTACCAGAATCTGGTGTCCCCGGTGAACTCGGCTTACTGCTCGCCTTACTGCCAAACAACCTGAAAGAAAGAGAGAGAGAAGCATAAGATACAAAAAGAGAAAGAGAGAGTAAGAAAGAGAGAATATATATATATATAACATGAACAGAAAAAGGTAGAGTGAGACAAGAAAAAGAGATAGAGAGAGAAAGAGAGGATATTAACAAACAATAAACACAAATGATACACATAGAAACATAAAAGTGCATAAACGTAAAAGAGAAAATGTGACAAAGACAAGACAGAGAAGATATAAAAAAGTGAAATATTTAAGAAAAGAAAAGAGAAAGGAATAGTAAGAAAAGAGACAAAAAGAGACAAAGAAAGAGAGACAATAACAGAAAGAGAGAGAGAGACAGAAAGAAAGAGGAAGGACAGAGAAAGATGGAAAAGATGGGAGGAGTAGGAAAAGAGGATGACATACAGAGTTAGAGGAAAGACAAAATGGAGAGTATGGAGAGATGGAGAGAATGGGCAATGGGTAAGAAGAAAGATGGCTAAAATAGAGATAGAGATAAAAATGGGATGGGATAGTAGAGAAGAATGGTAGTAAGAAGAAGTAAGAAAGAATGAGTGACAGTGGATGAAAACAAAAAAAGGAATGGAGGTAGGAAGAAATACAGAGGAGAAAGCACAAGTAAAAAATGAAAGGGGAGAGAAAGAAAGGATGAGAGAGAAACCAAATCAGTAAACAAAGAAAGAATTTTGGGGAAAGAAAAAAGAGAGAGTAACAAAGGGAAAGAGAGAAAGAAATCAAAAAGAGAGACAGCAGAATAAGAAGACAGCAGATTGACAAACAAAAGAAAGGGAGAGATGTTTTATGTCCTTTTGCTTCCTTTCATCGTTATTTAGCATTTTCTCATCATCACCAATTAATATTTCACTGCATATGAGTCACTTCATCCATGAGTCATTAAACACCTTCAGTAATCATTCTGTTGGCACATTTTGCTTTGTCAGTGTTGTAATTACATCCCTTTAATCAAAACTGAATAGAGAGAGAGAGAGAGAGAGAGAGAGAGAGAGAGAGAGAGAGAGAGAGAGAGAGAATCCCAAACACTTAGACTGCTCTGCACATTATAATAAAGCAGATATTACAAACCGGTGCACCACACATGAATTAAAGAGACCATATTGTGTAAAGTTTTCTTTACTTTAGCGTTTCAAAGACGCTCTTTCTAACACTGCAGTGCATATAACTCATACACAGAAGATAAACTGCTAAAACCAGCCAATTTTTAATTCTTAGGTTTTTTTTTTGTTTCGGTCACAAAAAACTATCTCCTTCTATTTCCTATTCAGCCTACAGCAGCACAGCTCTGGCCTTTCACAGTGAACCTTCCGCATGGACTGCTTTTTAAACGAGGCCAGCCATTCAGAACAGAGCTCATTTGCATGGGTTAAAGACCCGTTAACAAAAGTGGCCTGTTAGAAAATGAAAAAGTGTTTCTGGTTTGTAAAAGAAAGTGAATGTTAAAAAGGAGGACCTATTTGAGAAGAGTGAAGAAGTTTCTGGGTGTTTCAGCTCATGTCTCTGTACAGAATAGTCTCCAGCTTTTGAATGGAGGTAAACCCTTCAGTAATTTCTTTTGGTCAGCTCAACATATAAATATAATAGAGGACATGTGTAGAGGACAGCTGGAGTACATGCTTGTTCTAGGACTGTTCTAAAGTAGCAAATGTATTGATCTCCACAGTAAATGTATTATCCAAGTTATTTAATGTCAACATTCTATTGTCGTCTCATTTATGTCTGTTGAATGACAGCTCTACTCTTTAGCTTTCCAAAGTTCAATGAAAGACGTTAATGCCATGTGTAACAGCTACACAAACAGCTTTGGATTGCCCCACAACCTTCAGCTTTGAGGTTCTGGAAATCTACCTTTCACAATATAGTTTTAATGGAAACCGTTACAGCCAAGGTCAAAAAAGCCAAGCGAAGAACCATTAGTAATCGGGAGTCTATGATTCTATTCAGTAATACTAGCTTTATTTAACCTATGCAAGGTCTGTTTATCCTGTAGTGCTTACCTTTTAGTCTTGACCTGTGTGTACTCTTATTAATATAAGCTACCACCCTTCACCTTCGTCTTCTACTTCCCCTACCCCTTCCTCTTTCCATTCCCCTTCCTCTTTCCATTCCCCATACCCCTCCCATTTCGCTTCTCTTTCTCCTTCTCCTTCTCCTTCTACTTCCCATTCCGATTCCCATTCCCATTCCCATTCCCATTCCCATCCCCCTTTCCCTCCCCCTGCTGTAAAAGTTGATCAGAAAAGAAAAAAAAGATGTACCTCATGGGGGGAAATGCAGGTTATGGGATCTTTAACAGCTCATGAAGGCATTTAGGCGTGTAGGTCGCAGAGCTTTGGTGGCAGAGAAGCTACCGATATTTGCTATACATTAGTTCTAATATAAAACAGTAAACATGTTTGGGCTGATCGGCTAGATTTGGGGATGAGCTGAGCCACTCTGTTAAAAAATAATATGTAAGAGATGGGTCTCTCATGGTACAGTCAGATAATGCTGAATAATGCCAGAACCATGCTGGGCTGTACGTCAGGCACATAAATCAATAAATCCCCTGTGAAATAGCGTATTTTAACAGGTACCAGCCCGCAGTGGAACGCTCAAATCAATCCATGACTCCTGAGCGGCAGAGCACAGCTGGAGCTGCATGCAAACACACGCTTAAACGGCACAAACTAATGAGACACGGCCCAAAAGCGCTGGAAACACTCTTCCCTTGTCAGCTTCAATCACACACACAGCCCCACACACCTGACCTGAATTGTAAATGACCTGCAGTGGTGCACAATGACCACCAGGGGGCAATGTTAACCTCAGAATTTTTAAAGCTTGGAGAAATGAAAGACGCTCTGAGTGATGAGTTCTGCTGTAACCAAATTACCTTAGTGTTCATTTAGTCTCATTCCCATCAGAGAGGGACAGACTCAAAGAGAGAGAGAGAGAGAGAGAGAGAGAGAGAGAGAGAGAGAGAGAGAGAGAGAGAGAGAGAGAGAGAGAGCAGAAAAAGAGGAGTAGCAAAGAAAAAGGTGAGAGTGAGAATACATACAGAATGACACACAGAATAAGGGAAAGAGATGTGGAGAGTGGACAACGAAGAAGAGAAGAGGAGAAGAAAAACAACAGAGTAAGTTAAAAGGGGAGTGAAAGAGAATGGAGGTAAACAAAAGTAAAGGAATGAAAAAAGAAACAGGTGAGGAAAGAAAAAAGCTAATGGAAAGAAAGAGGAAAAAGGGAAAAGAGACAATGTGAAAAAATGAAAGAGGGAGAGGAAGTGCTGAAAAAAAGAAAGGGGAGAGAGGAAGAAAGATGCAAAGAAGCAAAACAAAAAGAAACAGTGAAAGAGGGAAAGCAGAGAGGGAGGGAGTGAGGATGATAATGCAAAAAAGGAAGGTAAGCAAGTGAGAAGAAAGGGTGAGGGAGAATAAAGATGGAAGCAGCTAGAGAGAAAGAAGGATAAAAGAGGAAAAAAAGGAAAAAAGACAGAAAGAGAACAGGAAGGGAGACAAATTGAGGAAAAGGAAAACCTGAGGAAAGCAAGGGCAACGAAGGAGACAATAAAAGAACGATGAAAGAATGAAAGGTAAAGGTAAAAGAGGCAGAGATGAATGGGCAGACAGATAAACGGTCAGAGAGAAAGTGAAGATATGACAGACGAAATAAACTTATCTTTCACTCTATAACTGATCTCTCTCTCTACCTCTCTCACGACTCTCTCTTCTCTTTTTTCTCTCTCTTTTATTTCCCTGTAATGTGTGCAAACAGGAGCTAACATGCTAACGCTAACAAATGGCACAAGTCAATAGTCACAGTCTTCATTAAGGCTGCTCAGACCTAACAGTACACTGTATGATATAATGTGAAGATCCAGCTCTCTTACAGAACCGAGTAGGCTGAAAGACGTTTTAAAGAACTGAAGTATTTATGAATAACATTTGTGTGACTAATGACTTCGAACGTTAGTTAGAAATGTTAGTCTCGTAGCTAAAGAAAGAATATCTGGACACCATTTTGATTGACAGTGCTGGTTATTTTGAGTAGAAGCACTCCGTGTTTCTCACCTGCGGAAAGTGGGTGAAGCAATGTCTGGATATTTTGACCCAGGTTGTCTCAGTCCTGTGGACGTTGGGCTGGATTTTGGAGACGTCGACAGTCCTGCCCCCTCCTGGTCAGACACAGCCACTTTCTCTTTATCTGTCTGATTTACAGTGACTGGGCTTGAGCGCCCTGATCCAACTTTCGATCCATCTCTCCTCTTGGAGCCTCCTGAAACCCCGCCTCCAGCTCCTCCACCGGCTCCACCTCCAGCCCCGCCCCCTCCAGCTGACTTCCCACTAACATTGGAGTCTATACTGCTAGAACTTGAGCGATAGCCGCTCCTTCCTACCCCTCCAACTCCACTGGACGATTTGGCAGGTCGAGGAAGCGACCGGTACTGTAGCGTGACCTTTGACCCTCCGACCCCCAGCAGCACGCCATCATCTTGGGGCTGGCACTCATCCAGGCTTGTTTTCCTACCAGGGCCGCCCTTCCCCATGCCTGCAGATTTGGGTAATTTACCCAATGTAGCCGAGCCACTAGATAGCGTAGCACCACTAGCTGTGACTAGTGGCCCCGAAGGACCTGGAATCTTTTTGAATCCGAAGGATCCGGTGGCTGGAGGCCGGCCGATACCAGATGGAGGCTTCTTTCCTTCATCCCCGCTGCTTTTGCCTGCGTCTGAGGGGGAGCGCTGGATGCTGGGGGATTTACATGGAGATTTGCCTTTCTCTGAAGCTTTAGCATCGTCCGTTTTACCTGCTAAAACACAAACATTTATGAAGTTTAATAAACAAAGTTACACTAATATAATGTGGTTCTCAGTCCCAGCCATCATCTAACCTCCATTTCAGGAACAGAACTGCACTGAGCAAGTAGAATCTTTTTACAAGTTTTTTTTTTTTTACCTCAGTATGCAGTTAGCATTACGCTGTTAGCAGTAAGTTACTTTGGAAAGATACAGTGGACTGGATATATCGGCTTGCATGTAATAGGCAGAGACCTAGCTAATGGGTGGGAATTGGCCACAACAAAACAAACAAACAAACAAAGAAACAAATACATGGACCGTTCTACATGATCTACATCAACACTTACCCTAAGAAAAACAATTAAACAACAGTTATGTAGTCAGTCATCTATTTAAAGCAAAAGTAAAGGATTAAGTGAGCACAATCGATAATAACAGTGATTGTAATAATAACAATAAAGTAATAATAGATAATAGTAAAAATATTAATTGATTTAGAGAAAACAAATTGATTTGAAAATGCTGTTTCATGTTTTCATGTTACTATTAAACTCTCACAGAGGTTTAGTTCATAGGCAAGGCTGTATTTTAGCCACACAGGAATTGAGACTGCATCCCTGTCCATCATGGCCATATGGTGAGCAGTTAGATAAAGTAAAGTCAATTTGCCCCAAAGTCTGAAAATCAGTATCCAGCATTTTTAATTGTGGTACACTTTTTATTGTTTGGGTCATGACAATATAGATGGTTCAGCCATTAGAACGATAAGATAAATAAATAAATATGTAAAATATAAATGAAATGGACATAGATAAGATACAGAGTCACTAAATGCAAAGGATTTATAAAAGGGTGTTAAAAGTCTTTCAACTCTGACTTTGATTTACAGAAAAATGATACATATATATAAAACTGTGCAAGCACAAACGATTCATTAGGAAAATACTGGTAACAAGGACTCTAGTCTTTAAGGGTGAAGATTTTCCTGCTTAATTGCAAATGCTTTGACCACCCAATAAATCATTATCTGAGGAACACAGTGACGTAGAGCCAAGTGTTGCGAGGCAGCCAAAACTGAGCGGTATGACAATACCCTTTCATACAGCTCAGCTAAATCACACAGTTACAGTGAAACTGAGCCAATTTCTCACAAAAGCAAAACAAAACTAGCAAAGCCGAGTCCCAGCAGGCGCCCTCAGAGCAGCACTAACCACTCAAACTTTTCAAAGTCAGATGAAGAACTCATGATGCAGTTCTCAGGCAATCATCTTTACTCAGCTTTTTCAGAAGGAGACTGCACAGGTGTTCCTGGCCAAGTCTATTGTAAAACGCATTAAATGATTAAAACTGAGCTAATAAAAAAGAGATTGGGTTGAGGTGAAGCTGTGGAAGATTAACAGATGAACAGAATAAAGAAAAGGAAATTACAAATAATTAATTGATTAATTCCAGCGTTTTGCATGGTAACATATTAATTCATTAATGTGAGATTGTCAGTATAATTGTGCATGTCTGTCTGTATGTATGTGTGTGTGTTTGTGTATGTGTGTGTGAGTGTGTGTTTGTGTCTGTGTGTGTGCGTGTGTGTTATTACCTGTAGGTTTGATGGAGGTAGTGGCGGTGGTGCTTTTGGTCCGTGGGGGAGTGATGCCAGCCTGGGCGCTCATGCCCCTCCTCCACGAGCCTGTGTGTGCTGCAGACGTGTGTGTTGTGGTTGTGTGTGATGCCCCTTTCTGCCCCCCCTCCTCCCCCTGTGATGAGGAAGAGGACGAAGGTTTCCATCTGGAGGAAGAGTCCATGGCCTCTATTTCTTCATCAACTTTCTTTAGCTCTTCAGCTCCAGTCCAGCTGCTTTCATTCTGATCGCAGTGCCTGTCTTTGTGGGACTGCAGAGTGAAAACACACTTCAGTTCTCCGTGTAGGCCTACAATTAAAAACTATTTGGCCAGTGTTTGTTATGCAGTCACACACAAAGCAGCAAGTGTGCAGACACTCAGTTATGCCACAGTAGGATACGGGACAGTGATGTGCAGAGAATTTATGAATTTGTGTATTGCAGTAGTTTTGGCCATCTATATCTCCACACTGAAGTGCATAAGATCATGTTCAGTTTTGCTGTTTTTCAGTCATAAAGTAATAAATGTTCAATGACTAATAAATGT
Source organism: Prochilodus magdalenae (assembly GCA_024036415.1). Lineage (NCBI taxonomy): Eukaryota > Metazoa > Chordata > Actinopteri > Characiformes > Prochilodontidae > Prochilodus > Prochilodus magdalenae. The sequence goes on along the minus strand of JAMWET010001378.1, from coordinate 149,646 downwards.
CATTAAAATGTTAAATATGATGTTTTTATCTTGAATGAAAAAAAAGTCAGACACCTCTTTTTACAGTTTTTACAGAGATAATATCTTTAACACTTTTATTTAGACCTATTTTTAAAGTAAATGAATAAATAAGCATAACTTTATTATTTATATGTGTCTAAAGTCTTTCTCAGATGGGATTATTATTCCATGAAAAGGTGAACCATCCTACAGAATATGCACTTCCACAACGGTAAAAAAAACAGTATGAATGTGTTAATTTATTACCGCTGTCCAAAGAAATACAACTTTCTACAAAATGGCAACTTTACAGGAGAGGGCAAAACCTAATTCAATTTCAATGGAATCTAAATGTGTACAAAGACAAAAGACCATATAAGCAAAAATGCTATTATATGGATTATGGAGGCCCTTGAAGATGTCTTTACTTGTGTTTTCCCTGATTAAATTATACCAGTGTGTGCACAACACGGAACATTAAAATGTGTAAATCTGATTTTATGCTGCAATGATGACTGCTGGATGTGAGTTACAGGTACACATTATAGACATCCTGTGGTAAACTAGCAGTACCTCATCCATCCATGTCAAATGAATCCCACTTGAACAGAGCTTGGTGTAGCTTGGTTGGTGTAGCTCAGCGGATAACACCACTACCCTCCAGGAAACCACCACCACATGTGGGAGACTGGGGTTCGATTCCCGGTCTAGGTGACTATGCTGTGCTACACCAATAAGAGTCCTTGGGCAAGACTCCTAACACTACATTGACCTACCTGTAATGTGATTACCCTTGTAAGTCGCTCTGGATAAGAGCGTCAGCTAAATGCCATAAATGTAAAGCTTAAGAAATTCAAATGTAAACGTCTTTAGACAAAACCTTTCAGTCATAATGTCTTTTAGGTTCTGGAAATTATAAATGTAGTCCAAATACTGGTACCAAATTCTGTATTTGACTAGTACTTTATAGACGCACACACTGTCAGCACCCAGGCTTCCCACACGACAGATGGTCTGACTTCTCTCACCAGCCAAAGAGATAAGAGTCCAAAACTTAAAATCTGGTGTGTCTGACAGCACATACAAAGCTAATTATATATATGTGTGTGCGTGTATGTGTGTGTGTGCGTGTGTGCATGTGCCCAGACCTGTGCTCCTTTGCTCTTGCGGGTGGATACAGCAGAATATGCCGGAGTGTTCAGGTCATCAGTACTGATGTTGTCCAGATTATCACTCAGACCACTGCTGACCGAACTACTGTCATCCCAACTGCAGAAAGAGAGAGAGAGAGAGAGAGAGAGAGAGAGAGAGAGAGAATTTTAACAGATACAGAGATTTGCATGTCCTACCAGAATGTTCACATTATGAATTCAACATCTATAAAATTGTTTTAATAATTCACTTGAATTTGAAGAGTGACCCAGAAATAGTGCATAATTACTTATAATTTTTCTCAATTTTACATTTTTTGCAAAAAGTTTAACTAAAAAAAAAAAAAAGAATTTTCACGAGTATCTACAGAGAAGTTACAGTCTATAGTTTAAATGAATGCAGCAGTTTTAATTAAAAAATTAATAATACATTGTTACCACCGACTATCACAACTTTGTTGTGATGAACACAAAACAACCCTGTAGACCACCGTAAGAGCATCAATGAATGACATTGCCCCCCAAAAAGGTTGAGTATACATACATATGCTTATATAACTTCATTCACATATTTATTTGCTATATTGGAGCAAGAAACATAATGAAAAAAAAATCAGTTATGATTTGTGAGAAAATATATGATGTCATTTTTTTTTACTATAAAACTCAATGTTTTGAGTGTTTTTGACTATAAAACAGGGCTGCAATTAATAACACAGTAAAATGTGTTAAATAACATATTTTCTTAGCATATTTTCAATAGTATATAGTATAGTTTTGATGAATCTGTGAAGTCAAAAAAATGTTTCAAATTTATTTGATGTAATATATATATATATATATATATATATATATATATATATATATATATATATATATATATATATTATAGTACTTTATGGATCTAGTTAAGCGTGTGTTAATCAAATTTCATTAGTATAATCTTTATGTTAATATGAGATATAAAGAAGACTAAATCCTGTGATTTACACAAAACCCAGTATTGAAAAAAACACTTATGATGATCAAAGTATGGTTATATAAGTGTTCTTCAGGGCAAATCCTTATGGACCTGACTTCTATGAAAATAAAGAGAAGCCTTTAAGATAAAGATTCTACTTAAATCTGTTTTTCCACGTTATATACAAGATCTAATGTACATTAGTCACATTTTAATGTCCATCAGCTTCATTAAACAAATTGATCGAGAGAGTGAGAGATAGAGAGACAGAGAGACATGTGGAAAAACAAACCTCAAGACTGGTTCCCAGGTTGACAAACACACACATACATCAACATGAATAATCCCACCAGACTCACTTCTCATCATAACAACAGCGAGCAAACACTCTCCAAATCCCACTTGCTAAAATAAGCAAACTGCATTGAATTCCTCCAATTTCCCACCATACCTTTGATTCAGTCGCACTATTTATCACCTGTGTGTGTATTTTGAGTATGCTTAAGCCTTTGCCTTTTGCTTAATTCTGCGTTAATGTGTTATTGATCACACCGCATCTCCTGCACCGAGTCATTTCTCTCCATTAGCTGGAGAGCATCTGCTGTACAAGGTAAGTAAAGAGTGTCCAAGACTCTGATAGCTTTTATCTGAAATGCAGAGTCCTTCATTTAGCCTGACAGAGTTCGATCAGTTCAACTGACTTATCTAAGCTCTGCCCATAAATGTGTTCTTTTGTAGCTATTGTTATGAGCCTGGACAAGCATCAAAGAATGCCAGGTATTGTGAGAAAACACAGATTATGTTATAAATAAAGTGTATGATAAAGTTTCTCATCAGGTTAAATGAATATCTCACTCTAAATGTAGGCATTGTGATATAATCTGGAGTTACACTGACCTACTCAGACACAAATTAGTAGTTCATGGAGGGGTTGCAGTCAAGAAGTCCAGGCAGACAGTTGAGAAACTTCTAAACCCATTCACCCTGTTTAGATCAATTATTATACCTCATTGTCTAGGAGGTTCACCCCAATCAGGCTGATTCTCACCACAATCCACCCACTCTCTCTTTCTGTTCTGTCTCTTCTGTCCCTCTCCCTCTCTACCATGTAAATAGGTTCAGCCTTGCCAATTATATATGTGTCAGGGGATTTTCTCACGCTTAATTAACACTCTGGACATGACCAACACGCTTTAATTTGCTATGCTTATGTTTATATATTTGGTGTATGTTCACATGGACTGCTTTGCTTCTTTAGTTTTAGCACTGGAGCCGTGAGGCTAATGTAGCTGCCAGTTAATGGAAATTTATATGGTAACAATTAGCATGGTGCTAACTGCATACCTAAATCATACCACACTTGATGTCAAGCTGTTAAGTAATCTGAAATAGACTTGCTTATGTGGTCTTTGATATTGGTTTATGTGGTATCACATGCTGTTATCTATAAACATGGAGGTATGTTAGCACAGCTAAAAACAGTAGCAGCAGCCATCTTTTGTTTGTCTGTTGCTAGCATTTGCATGCTAGAACAAACCTGTTCAAACAGTATGTAAGATTTAACTGTCACCTTAACATTCTTAGAGAAGAAGAAATGGATAGGTAATGCCTTTTATGATGTCCTTTTCAAAATAATTTCTGGATTATACATTGTAGAGTATATTTACTCCTGTGCAGTGTGGGAAATACCCTCTGATATTCAGGGGGCCCTATGACGGCCAGCTATTTCAGTATTAGCTGGCTGCTAACTCACTTGCCATAGAGCATTGATCTTGGAATGGCAATACAATATTTGGTTTAATGGTCCGTCTTCTGGGAATGTTATTTTCTAGTTTGGTGATGGGGTCTTCCACACATTAACTAAGATCCTACACATCTGCTCTTCCGTCTTCAGTTTGAAAAATAATAATTCCTTTTTTTTCTTAAGGAACTGGGCAAATTGACAGATTTCAAATTATGATACTGCATTACTTTCCCCTAAGCATTCGTTTATTATCAGGGACTACATGTGCCAGTTTTATCAGAATTTATAAAGGAATATTTGTAGCTAATATATATTTGTAATAAATGTAGCTAGGAAAATAGTCAGAAAGGTATTCTTATCGAGACATGCTTACATTGACCGTCAAACACCACATAGACTTTTTCACTGCTGTCAGATTACTTCCTTATTCTGTGCACCGCAGCTAAATTGAATGCCACAGCTCTTCTATTAATTTCTCCATTATCAGCATGCACACCATGTCAGCGATAGCAACCTTCAGAGCTGGGTAGGTAGCAGAATAAATGAAGAGACTCAATCTCATTACATTCTATCTGATTTTATCAAGCATCATTTCTGTGCAGGAAAATTTCATATGTTCCACTTTCAGCTTATGCCACTGTAACAGAAGCTAGTCGCTCTGAAGGCACATGCTTACAGTGAGTTACTGATTTAATGCAACTGAACATAGCCATTGAATCATTATATCAACTCCTGTGTGCTTGCCACATGAATCATACAGGTAATACTAAAGAAATAAGCCACATGTCACAATGACTTGACCGCATTTAAAGGGTGTTGGGCCTGATACAAATCTATAGAAATCATTCCAACACGTGGCCTATAGTGGTTTACTGCTTTTATAAAACATACACAAAATAAAATGTGACAAAATATAACAGCGTTTAATAAATAATTATATTTATCATCAATACCAGTACGTATTAACAATACCAGTATCAACCATACTGTATCCATCAAGCAATGAAGTTGCCTATGGTGCGTAGCAATATAGACGTCAAAGTTTCTTCCTTGAACAAGACAATCGCGTGGACTAAGTTGATGCACTGACAAATTAATGTGTGCCGTCATTTACATGCATATCAAGAATTGTATAATGGCTCGGCCAAACACCCGACAATTTACTCAGTGAATGTGGCTCAGTGTTTGGACCTACATACCACAGGTGTGGGGCAAAAACACGCAGTTTCTTCTATTTAGAGAAATATTCCTGCAGTCTGTCTCTAGTCAGGCATGGCATTGACTCGTTGGGCCATTCTGATGTTTGCAGCTTCAGAGGAGTGTTAAACGAAGCTTAGCGCTTAGAGCAGCAGAGCTAAAAGATGCTTCTACAACAAGTCATACAAATCGATAACTTCAAACACACATCTGTTCTCACTAATAGCACCCTGTCATGTGTTCTTAGCCCATCTCTGCTGATGCCCCCGCTCGCTGCTGGAGACTTGTTTGAGGATTTTTTTTTTCTTTAATTGCTTCACTTGCTTCCTTTGCAATTGTAGCTGCCCCTATTTCACCTCCCACCGTGCATGGTTAACTGGCAAAGATCTCAGTGAGTCAGCACAATTGCAGCTCAGGTGGGTGTAACGTGTCAGCGTGACTTTTTTGGTTTTGTTTGCTGGCAGCACCCTCTTCGTTCAGGTCACCTTGAAAACGAGTGTCTTTCCAGCTCTATTAATGTGCTACCGTTCTTGAGAGAAAGGGAGAGATGTGGAGCCTCAAGGAGAGTCACAGAGGACCAAAGACAGCCTTGCCTCTCGGTTTTCAGAAATAAGAATAGGAAAGTCTAACACTCATTTTTTCTTTAGGGAGAATTTATAATTTTTGGGATGGCCTCTCATTACTTTCTTTCAGTTAATGATCTGACCACCAATTTGCTGTTCTGTAATCTCTTTTTGTTCTGTGATTCTAATGGCTTGACAACAATGTCTGTGCAGCAAGAATATTTGAAAGGTATATTTTGTTGTACTATCAAAGTAAAAGAACTATTCTATTTTGTGGGTTCCTTTATTTCCATGGGTACAACATACATTCATGGCTGAAAGATGTCTTAGAAGCCATAAAGAAAAGATGACTAAGCCCCTTCATTTACCAGAAATCACTATTATTCTCCACCAGACGTCAGCATTCTTCACACCATCATTCCACACAAAAATATTCATCCAGAAAATATGAACACTCTCCAACAATCCGCAGAATTCTCGATCAAACAAGATTCCACACAGCAAACACTACCATTTACCAAAAACATTATTCTGCACCTAATACCAAAATTCTTCAACAAACACGCTCGCTATTCTCTACCAAACAGACCAAGCATCAGAATTCCCCAACAAACTTCATCATTTTCCACAACGCACAAACATTCTCCAACAAAACACCATCATTCTCCACCAAAAATCATCATTCGGCACCAAATTCATTATCCAGAAAACACAGGCATCCTCAAACTTTCCACAGTCACTCATATGTGCTAATAAGCGATTAGTGTAAAATAAGCCCTCCTCCATTCTTCATCTGGATCTACCATCATGCATAGCCGTTAAGCTACCATATTTCATTGTTAGGCCATGTTAGCATGTTCGGTTGCGCTACTCTGCAACACAACATAATACAAAATGTCTATAAATAATATGACTATTACTACACATAAGACTCTCTACTCTGTTCAATGGCCATTTTATTAGAGCCCCCATTACCACTGCACTGTAGCCCAACAGATGATACACAATTTGATTCCTAAGGCACTGAAGCATTCCTGGCTGGAACATAATCTAACAGTGGCGTGTGTAGAAACTCCAGCAACAGGATTTCAGGAGTTCTTGTTTTTAGTTGAAGCTACTCAATTAAAATATTCGTTAATGAACCAAAAGTGTTTTGCCTGTAGTGTTGTTCAAAAGTGTTGGTATCTTCATATTTAACAGTGTATATGGTAGAAGCACCTGATAAAATGGTAGTGCAGCTACAAGTTAGGTGGACCCAGTGAAATGACAACTGTGTATAAATAATGAATGAGGTACGTATAGAGCCTGGCAGCTAAAATGCGCCAGCAGCCCAGTCCTGAGTGGTCAGGGAGTTGAGGTGTCCTGCATATGGCAGATTTCTCCATCACTGAGGCCTCAAATGTGATGGGTCTGACAGACAGCAGGTCCCTGAGGAACAAGCCATGCCTCCAAATTGTCTCTATCTTTCTTCATGTCTTTCTATTTGTCTCATTTTAAGTCTGTTTCCTTTTTCTTTCCCTCTCTCCAGACACCGGCCTAAGTAGCTCTGAGTTGCGGCTACCAACAAGTCCTGAAGAACTCTCCAGAAACTAGCAATGTTCGTATATCTACAATGTTTATGTATATGCTATGAGATACTTCAGGTAATTATGGTTCTGTAGATATCTCACAGCATGGTTTACTGCAACACCTGCACTTGAGTACATCATGCTTTAATTTGTAGACCTCTGTAAATGACACTTATCCTTTCTTTATGAAAACTGAGAGCACTTTCATGAAGAGTGTGGAAGAGCACCAACATGCATTTCTACAGTGCTCACTTTTTATAGCCGTCTCCGCTCAGCCATGCAGTAATGCACTCATACAATATTCAGCGCTGGAAAGGCAGCACAAAGAACAAGAACTGGAGAAATAGGGGCATTCGCTTTTTATAGCGATTCTGGGCCTGTAACAGCATCTGTAATGTACTAATGACAGGATTAAGGGGAAAAATCAAAAGGGAAATATGTTTTTTTTATTAGGTCTATCACAGATCATTCCAACACAGCTATATCTACAGATTCACACACACACTTCATAATTTACCAATATTATAAGATACTGCACATTTAAGCTAATTCCTAATTATCAAAGCATATACATACTTATATCCCACATTATATGTCCATAAACATATATACATATGTCAAAGAACTTTAGTTTATATAGTATATATAAAATAGTAAAACATACAGCAATATGTTTAACACTGCTCAAAGTGCACAGCTTTATTCTCAAACAAGAATCTATCAAGGGCCATAAAACAGTTTGCAATCAAACCTCAAGTACCAAATGCATGAACACAGATCATCGGCTGGTGCAGTTATTCAAGACATGACTCATAAATTAAGAACAATAAAGGAAGATTCAGAAGACCGAAGCGCGAACCAGCTTTCAAAATGACACCCAGCTTTATATTTAGGGACACGGCATGTATAATCCCATCCATCTCAAAACAAAGAGGAAACTTTCATCATCCAGCACAGCATTATCGTTCTATTCAGCACTGACAGCAACACAGAGCTACTCTAATTGGCTGCCATTTATAAGAAGCCAGCTAGCACTCAGCCTGATCTGTCCACAACATAATCCAGCCTAAAACCCACCAAACCATAATTCTCTCACAATTACACAGCAGAATAGAAGCCAAACTCTGCTCTAATGACACTGACACCCAGCTGTTGTACAATGTGTAAAAATACAGCACTTGGCTGTAATAACACTGTAATACTGGAGTTTAAGCTCCTGGTGACTGGGCTGTTGGAAAAGCCACAGAGCTGATCAAACACCTGAGGAACACTAATCCACAAGAAAGCTAAGGGTGGAGCCAGACTCACCTGAGAGTGATGCTGTCTGAATGTGTACAAGTGCACAAGTCTGTGTGGATGATTTGTGTTTCTGCTCCCAGAGAGAAGAGGAAGAAAGAAGGAACGAAGAAGAAGAAGTGCAGCCCACCTGCACAGCAGCTCAGCTAGAGCTGATGGAGCAGGAGTGATGGAGAACACTCCTCCCCCTCCTCCTCCCTTCATTCTTCCCCTTATCCGTCCATCCTTTACACCCATTGACCTCCCTAGAGCCCGTTACACAGCTTCTCTACCAATCACAGCAGGGCTGGGGATGGCAACGTCCAATCAATGTCATTGCCAGGGTAGATGCAGGAAGCAGAGTGCTTTATGTGTGTGAGGTATATTTAGATGGCATTATACATACTTAATGTAATGTGGCTCCTGAGCACATTAATGTTTTAAAGGCCCCATATACTTCATATTACTTATTATTTAATTATTTTGTTTTCATCCCTGGGATAACATTTCTATGTTTTTGTATGTACTACAGTAAAGAGACATTCTTTTTTGCATTTTACACGTCCATTTTTCAACCCTTCTTTTTTCCTTTAATTAAACAGGCTGTTTTGGTTACTGTGCCTTTAAGGCTGATAAATGAAAGTGAGCTCACTTCTGATTTGGATTGTGTGCTAATTTGTATTGTGTGCTAATAACGTTATTAAGTCAACGTGAATATAGAATTGTATCAGTGTCCATTGTATCAGCTTCACCTACCATATACAAAGCACTCTGTAGTTCTATGATTACAGACTGTAGTCCATCTGATTCACTTCATACCTTGTTAATTCCATTTTACTAAACTTGGTCAGGAACCCTCACCACCACAGAACAGGTGTTATTTGGGTGGCGGAGCATTCTCAGCACTGCAGTGACACTGATGTGGTGGTGGTGTGTTATTGTGTGTGGTGTTGGTGTGAGTGGATCAGACAAAGCAGTGATGCTGGAGGTTTTAAACACTGTGTCCACTCACTGTCAATTCTACTAGACGCTCCTATTTTGTAGACTAGTAGATGCAAGTCATAGACGATAGCTCATCTGCTGCTGCAGAGTTTGTGTTCTCTGGTTCTTCATCAATGGTTACAGGACACTGCTCACAGGCTGGATATTGTTGGATTGTCAACTATTCTCAGTCTAGCAGTGACACTGCCGTGTCCGATCCACTTGAATTAGCACAGCACATGCTAACATGCTGATAATAATCCGCTACCTAATTAACACCTGTTGTGAGGTATTGTATACAGTCTGTAATTGCAGAAGCACAAATTGTAGAAGCAAAAGAGCTGATAAAATAGAGATGCACTTAATAAAGTAATAAAAATACATAATTACTCCAAAACTTCTTAGCCTGACAAAGGTTTTTTTTTTTTTTTTGTAAGGCACCATCACAAAAAGCTGCAGTTCCATACACTGATCTATTTTACTTACCAACATGGACATGCACGCTCAACAGCTACTCTGGAAACTCAAACAAAGAAGATACATCAACATGACGAATAGATGATCCACCAAACATTAGATAGATTTAACCCGGCAACAGACTGCGACTGTCTACTGTCAAGAGTCGTGACTTGAAATAAAATGTCAGCACAGAAGAATCAGCCCTAACTGTCCTTGGAGACAACCAATCTGAAAGTGAAAAAAGTGGTGACCTTCTAGAGACAGAATATGACAAGGCCACTCTCTTTCTCTCTTACGAAACTCTCAGACACTGGCTCTATCCCCTGTGGATGGTGCGTCAGGGTTTGGTTGCTGCAATGCAGAGATTCGATAGCCAGATGACATTTCTTGGAAAACAAAGCATACAAGTGCTCAACTTCTATCAGAGTAGACATTACTTCTCATTAAATGACTCAGCATATAAGCTTTCTTTTTCCATTCCTGTAACCCCTCTTTCTGTTCTGCAACCCGAAGAGTAAAATGTACCACATTTACCATCGTATTTTGAAGCCATGGGGTAAGAAGGTAAAATTTCATTATATAATTAGTTACTCAGATAGATTCACAGTATAAGTACTATTTAATAATATTGTTATTACTATTATAGTTTGTTTGAAGGTTTTAGTCTGGAAGAGAAAGAATGATATTGGTCATTTTTCTTAAGAGAGATTTTTAAAATATTTGATTTTTTATTTTTTAAATACAGAACAAGAGAGCTGTTTAAGCTTTCTTCACATTTTAATAACAAAGTTTATAATGAAGGCTTCTTACATTGTTTTGTAGCATAGTTAAAAGCAGCTCGCTACTTAGTTAAGTAATTAACTTCACCTACAAGAGTGCAATACCTAGCTTGCTGTTACACTAGCTACCCACTTAACATTCAAGCTCAAAAAAGGGTTTCCCCGTTATTCTACTTCACAGGCATGGTGACCAATAAGACACAGAAGAAAGTTCTCAAGTGCATCCACAAATATGACCACAGAGATGCATAGAGACTATAGACAGCTTGTGTGACCTCAGTTTCAGAAGCACATTCCAGCAGCTAGCGAATTCACACTGAGTTCAGTACCCTATCTAGTCCGGGACCCTACACTATTCAAATAAAGGTAAAAAATTTCCCTCATAGACTTAGTAGAGCATTTAAAGCCCAGTGGTTGCTCTGGATGGCTGGTAGGTCCCCTGGCATAATACAGCCCTGATACCTCACGGTTCTTCCACTGTGCCATCTGGACAGAAGCACTGGCGCCAGGCTGACTCTGAACTAGACCCTGAGGATCTCAAACATTACTGCTGTACACATCAACCTAGAGCTAACCATGACTTAAACAGCATTTAACTGGTCCACCAGAATAAAAAAAAAAAGTCATATAGCAAGGCAAATGTAAGTAATAAGTGCATGTTATTTGTGTGGTTGTTGTAATTTTCTTGAATGTCCCTGAATATTAACAGTCAAATGGCAACACTAGCATGTTGCTGTGTAATAATAATGATGATAAGATAAGATAAGATAATCCTTTATTAGTCCCACAGTGGGGAAATTTAATAATGACAGTGTTAGTGAATAGTAATGATGGCACTTTTACTTTACATTACTCTTCTTTATACTGAGTAATGTATTACAATAGCACACAATGATAAAAGAAGACCCCAGACTGCGGGTCACAACCCACAGTATAAATAAAAAGTTTGACAAGGTTACCTGCAGAAGGTAAACAGCACATTTGTGTTTGTAAGTAAGACCTTAAAATTCTTTTACACTGCTTTTACACTGACTGACCCTCGTTACAATATGTGAAAACTGTAAGCTCACAAACTTGAGGTGTATTACATCCTAAGGCTTAGTATTCTAGTTTATTAGTATTAGCATAACTACATCCATAGCAATGCAAATGAGCTGAGTCATCCTAAATCTAGAAAGGTAAAAAACAGGAATCCAGACCTGCTGATTTCTTGTTGGTGGTTAAGAGAGCAATGGTACAGACTGAGATGTTGAGGTGAGTGCGACTGACTTATATGTCTATTTCCTGCCTTTATTGGTGACAAATCTTAAAAGGCCTTCCTCCTTGTTCTCCTCACTGCTGTAAAATACAGACTAAGCAACAGCCTATACCCAATCCATACCATAATCAGAACACAGCTTTAATCTGTGTCGAGAAAAAGAAATAAAAAGGATCATATGGTGTCATGACCACTCCCATCTCCTACTGGAAGGATTTGAATTTACCAGCTGACTAACAACAGTCTGAGAATAGCACACTCTGAAGGAAAGGCATAATATTGAAGCCCACGGGTTAATCTCCAGCTGCTCTCCTGAAGGTTGGGCCAGTGTGTGTGTGAGTGTATGTGTGCGTGCTTAATGAGAGGAAGCTGATGTCCTTAAAGAGTGTTCACACAGACAGCGAAGCTGACAGGCAATGTCTGACACCCTGCTGGGCTGAGGGAAGAGAAACAGTGGGCAGGAGGCGGGAAGAGTGTGTGTGTGCGGATGTGAGGAGGAAGAAGCACATTTATACAGCAAGGGGGGAAGAGAAAGAGAGCAAGAGAGAGAAGTGAAGAGAGAAAGTAAAAAAGAAAACAGAGCAAACAGAGCAGACACTGTATAATTACTCTGTACCCTGGTGTACTCCGGAGTACTCTGGTGGGTTTCATTGCATAGTGTTACCAGGAACCACCCGCTTTGAGAGGAAAGTGTTTTTTGACTGAGTGGACTTCAAGTGATGCACAAAACACCACTGGTGCGCTTACAGTTCCCACTTGTCATTATTGGGGATAATTATCTGTATCTTCCTTTGGAAGGAAGAAAAAGGTTATTAGGAACAATAAATGATACATTTAGACTGATATGGGCAATATTTACTGATGGCGTATTTATGGTGTCGGGTCAGTATGGAGTTTTTGTAGTAGGGGTGGAGTTGGAGTGGCATTAGGTCATCTGGACATGTGACTCATGACAACAAAACTTAGCACACAGATTCATTGGTTGTCTCCACCCAGACAAAAGCTGGACTTTCACTATAGATGACCCATGGCCATTCTGGGTCACTCATCTGCATGTTGTAGGCACTAACTGGATGACTAATCAGGAGCATTAATGTTCTATGAATGTCCACAATTCTGAATTTTGGATTAGTCAGGTACAGAGATACGGTCTGTCCTTGCTTACGTCACATACATGTTTGAGCATGACTAGAATCTAGAATCGTTTGCATGTCTCACAATATCAAACCTATCCGCCAAGCTTCATTATGGTCAGTTGATTGCTTCTGGGTGCAACCTTTTTAATGATGATTGTAGATTTAATACTGTATATATCATTTCAAAGAGTGTAAACCTCACTTTTCGCCATACTGGTCGGAGCTACACAAAAACTAACATGTTTTGCATATATCCATCCCTAAGGACTTTACAGCACAGTAAAGAGAGGCCTTAGTCATAGAGCTGTGGCAAAGTGCATATATAAATACCACCAACAGAAAAAAGACAAAGAAGGATTAAGATCAGTTTTTCTAGCTGCAGCCTTAAAATACACAATGTGTGGGATGTGTTATATCAGCTTCATTATTGCTGGTTTTCTGTGGTCATTTAAAAATGCAGTGCGGATAATGAAACTACATGCACAAGGACAAATTTCATTAGCATTTTATGATTTGCATATCAATTAAACCAAGATTTAAAAGTTTCTTTTTGCCTTCAACACTACGTGTAAATCAATCAATAATTAGATTGATCTGTGGGAGCGTTTTAGTTTTCAAGATGGGAGAAGAAAAACTTAACATGACAAATGAAGCCTCATTAGTGACATATACAGTGACAGTTAATGTAGCTATGTAGGCAAATACAACACCAATTAGCATCCTGACAAAATTCAGGCTTCACAGTGGCCACTACCACTGTTTTTGGCTATAGGGACATTTTTGTTCACATTTAAAGACAGTTTTAGAAGTCACATAAGCAAGTCTGTTTGAGCTCGCTTGGCAGCTCAACACAGTTTGATGTTACTGTATGTATGATGATTTAGGCATGTGGTTTAATTTGCACCATGCTAATAGGCCTTCCTTACTTGATAGCTACATTCGCCCCTAGCCCAACCCTAAAGAAGTCAACTTCAGATAACAAACATGTCTTGGCTGATTGACTTCGTAGGATCAAGCTGCAGTCTTACAGACTGATGCTGTGAAATCCAGAATGAGACGCTTTTTTGGGTACTTTTACAATACAAAATGGCTACTCGGTTTAGGTTAATATTAGGAACTTCACTAGCCTAAATAAATTGCTTCTTCAAAATACAATGGGTTAAGGTTAGGACAGGGGTGTGCAAATCTGGTCCTGTTTTTTATATTTTATATAATGTATATACAACATTTAAAAAATAAAAATTAAAGGACAGTGAAAGTAGCTACACTAGAAGTAGCTAATGCTATTTCTAACCTTAGAACCAGATTACCTGAAAAGGGAAAACAGCAAATTGTGCTAGACTCCGGTCCTAAATGCTAACTCCTGAATTAGGGTCAAAAACAGCATTAGCTACTTCCACAATCATGTTATCTAGGTTAGCATAGCTGTTAGATAGCCTGCATATATAACTGTTTTTAGCTAGCATTAGGCTAGCTTTAGAATCAGAATCAGAATCTCTTTAGCCATGTAAAGAGATTTAAATAGTATGAGACCCATACTATCTCTGTACCCATGTTAGCTAGTTATCCAGCTAGATAGTGAGCTAACACGGGATGTTATGTTATATAACTTATCCTCCTTTGTTGAGTAACCACAAATTATATTTTCAAGCAGTTCATCTTTCTTTTCCTTCTTTTTTTCAATTCAATTTATGTTGATGATTGCTTGATGATTGGTAGACTTTAAGTACCAACTTGATGGATAACTGAATATTTTCTACCTAAGCTGAGCTATAGGGCTTGGTTTAAATATGAAAAGCATATTCAGTGAACTCAGTACATTAAATACAGAGCAATTCATTCCTATTATTCAGCTGGTGAAACCTTATATATAGTGTTATATAACAGCAGCACATCAGTGTCTGTGTAAGGGCACCAAGTAAATCCCCCATGCTGCTAACACAGCATAAACACCCAACACACACACACACACACGCACACACACACACACACCCACACACACACACACACACACACACACAGAAGCCAGTACGGAAAAGTCTCAAAACAGAAAAATGCAGATTAAGGTGTCATTAGGGACCCCTTTTTTCTCTCTCTCACTCTCCTCTACCCTGCCTTTTTTCCCTCACACTTTCTCTCTCTCTCACTGTTAAAGTGAGGAATGTTATTTATTGATGTGTATCTCTCCGTTGTTCGGCCTTGTCTCTTGGACCCCGTCATCAGTTCCAGTGTGGCTCATCTATGTTGTATGATGAGAGTATTTTTAGATAAAAGCTTTCGGCTGACAGCTGGAGTTATTGTTGTCTCTCAAATTTGTTCAGATTTCCCTGCAGATCCCCCTTGGCCCCCTCTGGTTGATCCCAATAAGTTGATAACAAATGGGAATGTCATAGTAGATACTGAACAATGCAAAATAGCTACTGAATAATTAAATTCAGTTGCTGAGTAATAGTAGTGACATGGCAGATGCTGTATAATTCACATAAGGTCACATTCTTGCAAACCAACATAGAAACAAACACTTTGAAAATTGAAGTTTGTACGTTTGATGGGCATGCATAGACTTCAATACTATTATTAATTATCATCCCTCCTTATTTTTGCATTGCCAGTTTGTGGCTGCCTGGTTCTTTCAAGACCTTAGGCAGATTGAGTTGATCTCATTCTTCTGCAGACAGTGTGTTTCGCTGCATGCTGACCACCGCAGTGGGACAGAGAAAGAGAGAAGGCTTTGTTTAACCGCCCAAATCTCAGCAGCCTGACCCTTTGAGGTGTTACACACAGATGGCATCCATGCACAGATACACAAACACACACAGCAGATTCTTCCAGGACCAAACCAACAACACACAAACACGACACATGCTGTACTGAAAGCTTAATTCAGTTAAGCTGGTTGCAGTGACCAGCCATGGTGTGATATCAATAAGACTGTATATATGAAGCTTTAAAATCCAGAACCATGTTTATGTTTCAGGTAAGACAAGTGGTTTGGATTTTCAAAAGCTTTGAAAGCATCAACATCATAACAATAATATTATCAATATAATCTATTGGTGGAAGGCAAATGTAAACATAAATATAACAGAACTATTAAAAAAACAACATTAGCTAATGATGTTATTGAGCCATAGTGTACAGTACAATATACATTAGGGTTGTAATGGATAAAATATGTAACTTGATTACAATGGCCAAAGGTATGTGGACACCTCTCATATTATTGTGTTGTACTGAAGAGCTCAGCTCTGTTAAAGACTGCCACCTTTGCCACATCACAAATTTCATTCCAGCTATATCTGCCCTGGTAAATATTAGGTACAGTTATTGAGAAATGGAAATATTAAGGAGCAACAACAGACCACGCAAACTCATAGAGCGGAGCCTCTTTACTGCAACCTTAACAACCAGAGTCTGGTCTGAAGAACTGCACACATTTCAGTGACTGGACTGAACACACACACAATATCTCATCTTTTAAATCTGTCTACACATAAACTTAAGGAGTACAGTGTTTACATTTATACCAACATATGGACATAACTGCTGCTAAAACAATGTTCATCTATAAAAAATGGACATAACTGTTCTTTACAGCTCCCACTACCAGTGGGCTATCTGCACTGTCCCCTCCCTGTATTTGTTTACTGTTTCGTATGTTGTAAATTGTTGTGTGTATTTATTGTTCTATGTAGCACCTTGGTCCTGGAGGAACGTTGTTTCGTTTCACTGTGTACTGTACACCACTGTATATGGTTAAAATGACAATAGAAACTACTTGACTTGACTTGGCATTACTCCCTACCAAAAAGTGGCTCTGAATGCAACATCAGCACAATGACTGTGCTTTAAAAGTTTCATGAAAAGCATTTTCGTCACTAAACAGCTGCCTACTGGATGGTTTCTAGCTGGTGGTCGAAAGGAGGTCACTGGAAACTCACTGCTATCCTGGACAATACATCACACCCCCTTCATGACCTTCTGGTCAGACAGTGGAGCACTTTCAACAACAGACGTATACAGCTCCGCTGTAGCAAAGACAGGTACAAGAGATTGTTTGTACCAACAGCGATCACACTGTACAACACCTCTTCACTGTGCCGGGACAATATTGGACACCAATAACTGAACACCAGCTGGACATTACACATTACACTCTTTTATACTCATACTCATGCCCTATTAAAAAAAAAAATCTTACACTTCTATATTTGTTAATAAGAGAAACACACTTCACTAATTGGTAATCTGAAGGACCACTCTGGGTTTGGTGAATGCCAAGAACACACTACCCACCATTAAAGAACAGTGCCAAAAAATACACCTATAATTCAACTACCCAAGTTCAACATGTTTAACAGAATGCTCCATTAAACAGTGCTGGTGTTCAAAACATTGCTGTTCAAAGCTGGACATGACGATGCAGTGACTGTGAGAAAGTTCTATAAAACTGGATGTAGGGATAATAGGTCTTGGAGAAGGATATATGCTTGTTTGTCCATAAGTGTGTGCATCAGAAAGGACACATCATAAAGATGTGGGTAATTGTGGACTTTCCTCTGCATGCTAAATGACTGCGCTGCCCCTAAGAACTTTGTGTGTGGGTACAACTACCATCAATTTCTGAGGTCATGAACAATGCACTAAAACGGAAGCAGGGACGTGAGGCATCCATCATGCATATGCGAATATGTAGTTAACAATTATATCTCTAGGCTTAGGTCCAGTAAAGGCTGATGTTAATGCTACAGAGATTAGACTAGCAGTTTTTATTTTATTAAGTTTTTTATTGTCCTTGTCCAAAATGTCCAAAAATAATTAGAGTGTGGGATTACATATCTGTAGTGAGAGCCCTGCTGTACATGTTTATCATGTTCTCTTTAAGTATATTCAGAGCTGATTCTGTGCTGTTTTATTATCTTAATCTAAATAGTTTGTCCAATTTTAAATACACATTTTAAATGTCAGGTGATGTGTCTGTAGAACGTGTGTGTGTACGCTATGTTGTATTAGTGAGTAAAGTCTTCAGCTGAGACAGATTGATTTAGGCAGGTGTGTTGTGAATCAGCAAGCAGGAAAGTGTTTAAAACTCTGTATGTGTTAGTGTGAGTCATGTGTGTATGTGTGTAAGAGGAGGAGTCGTTGTCTTCGCTGTAATGAGTCCCTGTAGAGCCTTCAACACACCCAACACCCTCCACACCACAGCAAACAAAGAGAAAAACACAGCATGATTATTTTCTTTATTGGAGAGAGAGTTAGAGAGAGAGAGAGAGAGAGAGAGAGAGAGAGAGAGAGAGAGAGAGAGGGAGAGAGAGAGAGAAGGCGGTACCATTTAGCAAGAGAGAGACAAGAGAAGGAAAAACAAGAGACAACTGAAGAAAAGCCAGTGAGCCTGTAAGTGGAGATACAAGGTAGATGTTTATAATAAAGTGGCCAGTGAGTGGAAGTACAAGGATGGTGTTTCTAATAAAGTGGCCAGTGAGTGGAAGTACAAGGCTGGTGTTTCTAAAAAAGTAGACAGTAAGTGGAAGCACAGGGCAGGTGTTTCTAATAAAGTGGCCAGTAAGTGGAAGTATAGTGCAGGTGTTTCTATTAAAGCTGCCAGTAAATGGAAGCATAAGGAAGGTTTTTCTAAGGCATCCAGTGAGTGGAAATACAAGGAAAGTGTTCCTAATAAAGTGGCCATTATATAGAAGTACAAGGTAGGCATTTCTAAAAAAGTGTCCAGTGAGTGGAAATACAAGAAAGGTGTTTCTAAAAAAGTGTCCAGTGAGTAGAAGTATAATGCAGGTGTTTCTAATAAAGTGGCCAGTGCAGAGTGCAACTTATATCAAGCAGGTGAACTGATCTTATTCTAAAGAGTCATTAATCAGCAAAATTGAGTTCATGTCAGAACCATTCTTTCTTCGTTCTTTTAACATCTGACAGTCAGGCTTCACAAAACCCCCTTTCATCTGCTACTGTCATTCTTTCTCTACCATTCTCTTCTCTCTTCCTTCAAGAAAAAAATAAAATCAGACCAAACTTATGGATCCACTGGATTAGTGGATTTAATTTATTAAATGCCAAAAACAACAAAACTAGCAATAGTATCCATGCTGACCTAAACCATTTCCTAAATAAATAATTGGGCAAATAGTACCCAATTACCAAACATGGCTAATCATGTTTAGTTTGCTTCCTCAGTTTTACACTGGAGCTATAGGGCTATATTTATGTAGTTCTACCAACAGATTAGCATTGCTAGCATTTATTAGCACCAAAAGCAAATGACGCAAGCATGTGATGTCAGTACACGTATGCAGTCAGTACAAGGCTAATTTTAGGGATATAAGCTACTTTTGCATTACAGACCCGGTACAAAACCAAAGAAATAAACCTCATGTCTTAGCTGATCACCTATATTTGGGGTAAGAGCAGGGAACTGGATGAATTTGAGTTTTGGCCAAGCTATTGCTTTAAGAGTTTCCTTGCTAAATTTATGGACTTTATTATCAAATGAAGCAGCAAGGCTAGCCAGCAAAGTAATGGCTTTCCAATCCCGTAGCCCAGCCCTTACGGAAAGTGTACCACATTTATCTCACTTGCCTGAAAGATTTTCCTGGTCCTCACAACAGCATCAGATTGCTAAATGGTCTGCCACAAAGCTCAATATGACTGAATTGGATCTATACAAAATCCCTACCACTGTTTTAAACATCATTTTGTGACTGATTCCACCTGAATTCACCCTGAGTACCTAGCATCCATACATTCTACAGTCAAACCTTGAACTGAGACTAAATATCAGTTGTAATCAAGCTACAAGTACGCATGCAATGAGGTTAGCAGAGGTAGGGGAAAAAATAATAATATGATGGCACTGTATCACAACAGTTCCTCTTGTAAGATGTTATTCATATTGCTGCTAAGTATTGAGGTTTTTATTAAATGTCCTGGTCCTCAAAATGGATTTTTCCAGAGTACATAAATCAGCATTTTCATTTCCCTCCTGTAGAGGGTACTCATAAACAACAAGTGACCACAAGGTTAGCAAACTTGTGTTAAAGAGAACAAACCTGCAGTAGAATGAGTAGAGTGAATTAGAGAGAAAGTCAAAGTCTGCAAAGTTTGAATTCGGGTTGCCAACTTCTGTTTATCATCATCATCATAGTGTGATAAGAATAACATGAAACAGTAGCATGTTATGACTGTATGAGTGGACAAAATAGGTATCCTCAGATGACAATTCAATCTATATTTTCATTGTGCCAATGTAGGGTTCACATAAACCTGGCAATCATACGACTTCCACAGGCTGAACACCATTATCGGTCTTTATTATTAACAAATATAATATATTTGAACAGTGGTTTCAATTTCTGAGACTGTAGGCTCTTGCCCTCATTGATTCAGCTAGAGTGGAGGCTCTGGAGTTGCTTTTGTTAGTTTGAGACTCATAGCATTATCCATACCCACAAGAACGATCCAGCATTGTCAACTGGTGTCATAAGGTTTTCATATGGCAGGTATGATATATATCATTCACCTGAGAATTGGACCTATATAGACTGTTATCAAGACACAGTGTTCATTATTCTGTGATCCTTCACCATGAAAATTCAGGGGTTTGAAGGGCTGTGTGTGTGCGAATGTGTATTTGTGTTACCTGTCAGCATCTCCTGGCTCTCTGACACCTCTGTGGCTGGCCTCTCGAGTGGACGGTAGTTCAGGGCGGCTCACACTGCGGGAGTATAGGTGAATACCCCCATCCGTTAGATATCTGCACACACAGACATATATATCAATGGTATATCGTGGTTGGTGTAGCTCAGCGGATAACACCGCTACCCACCAGTTAGCCACATCCCACCATGTGGGAGACTGGGGTTCGAATCCCGGTGTGGGTGACTACACTGTGCTACACCAATAAGAGTCATTGGGCAAGACTCCTAACACTACATTGGCCTACCTGTAATGTGATTAACCTTGTAAGTCGCTCTGGATAAGAGCGTCAGCTAAATGCCGTAAATGTAAATGTAAATAAAGATATACAGGTTTGGTAGATGTATATAATGCATAATTCTATATTAATGTATGTGTGTGTGTGTGTGTGTGTGTGTGCTATCATAAGTTAGGATACTGGCCAAAATTCAGAACCCAATCATATATTAATTTCTGAGACTCCTTACATCTGTAAAAGTCAGGTGAACCAGTAAAACTGTAACCATCAGATAAACAGTACTTAAAGCTTTCATCTTTAAAATCAAGCTCTGCTTCTGAAAACATCCACAGGTGTTTCTGAGCCTCCTTCCACTGTGAAGGGACAACTCAACACTATGGGTCTGTAAGTATGTACAGTTGTTAAGAAGCTCTTACACACAAGCTGCTTTTTTCCCCCAAACTTTTTACTAAAAATATAGTCAGATATATGGAAGTATGCCTACACATACTGGTGTGTGTGTATATGTGTGTGTGTGTGTGTGTGTGTGTGTGTGTATGTGTGTGTGTGTGTGTATGTGTTAAATGGACAATAAGCTATAAACCTGCCTTCAGTATCACAGTAGCACATACATCAGGGGCTTCCTAATTACCAGCATAATTGATTTAATCAGTATGAGAGAGAGAGGCAATGATGCTGCTTCATCACAGTTCCACGGCTATGTGTCTCCTACAGACAGTTCCTCAGTACTGAGGCAAGAAGGTCAGGAGTAATAAGGCAGAACACAGTGATGTATATCTAACCCTCAGCGGTTCCTCCGCACTGAGAAATGTGCGCATGTAGCCATGCCGTGGGCAGGAAATACTTTCTTTAGAGCTATTTTCTCGTAACTCAGAACATCAATCATCATATCCGAGCCGAGCCTGCCGTCCGCTGCTGTCGCATCAGCCAGAATCTGGTTCCTATGGAGACTCTAGAGCGTAACTATGGACACACAATCACTCACTGTCTGGAATGACAAAGCACTATCGAGTCATTACTTGACTCTTTATGGGAGATTCAAACGACTGTAACAAGGGAAATATTTAATTTTCAATCATAATATTTTTTTTAGGTTTTGCTTGTACCGGTTTAAATAGACACTATGACCAAACAATACCAGTGACCAATACAGACAATACCTATATATGCCTTTAAGACAATATATATTTTAAGACAAGGAATGCAGTGAAATGTATGGAAAACATACAGGTGATGCAAAAATCTGCATTCAGGAAAGGGCGAGGCCAAAATCCTAAATGACAAATCCCAACCAGCACTCTGTGGGGTGGATATTTTCAAAAGGGATCAGGAATACTGTATCCCATTAAAATGCCAGGCTTATTACCTACTACAGTTTATTATTCACCACTATGAGTACAATGCAAACTGGGGTTATTTTTAGGTTATAACACTGTGATTTTTAATTCTTAATTATCAACATAATGTGATAATTAAGTTAGCATGCTAACCAGCTAGTCCCAGCCCATCCTGTAATGTTCCTGGAGAAGCTCTTGACGAGTAAAGGGATGAGAGTAAGTTTTGAAGCTGAACTTGTAGTGTTTCCTCTAAACTGGTAAGTAAACAGCTGGTAATGCCCACATTAAGGAGGAGGAATGGTGTGCCAAGCCACACACTGCGCATTATACAATAGCATTGCAACTTAATCAGAGAATGTTATTGCTGGGCTGGCCTGCAGGCCAACCAGAAACCTACAAACATGCAGTGTTGTTTCTGTAAAGACTATTTCAATGTCTTCTCTATATCTTACCCGCTGGTGACATCATCGGCTCGTACATTCTTGGCCAGTATGTCGCCGTCACTCATGTACCCGCCAACATCCCCCTCTGGCCCCACCTCTGAAGGGACGCCCTTCTCCCCCGTTTCTGAACCTCTTCCCCCTGACGTTGCTGCCCTCCTCAGTGGGGCCGTGTAGACGAACCGTGAGGCATCACCATAACGACCAGTCGCCCCGGTGGTGCCAGACCTGGGCGGGGCATAGCCAGGTATAGAGGGGGCATCGCCCGCCTGCAGACGAGGGCTCTGTGATTGGCCAAGCCGCCAGGCCATGGGGGAGGAGCGGCTGGAGAGGGAGGGGAGGCCACGCCCGTTTACTTCTGTGGTCACGGTGGTATCAAAAGTCGTCTCTAGAGTGCTGAGAGCAAGAAGGGGAGGGAGGAACAGAAAACAGAGAAACAGAGAAAGAAAACATAGCTTGTTAAGAAAATTGTTCTCATGTTTTTACCATATTAAAAAATTCTATTAATTTTTTTCTTATTCTGTAATATTTCCCAATGCTCTGATTTGATTTGATTCCCAACCTTAGTAATTAAATACACTATTGTTAAAGAGAGAAAGAGAGAGAGAGGGAGAGGGAAAGAGAGAGAGAGAGAGAGAGAGAGAGAGAGAGAGAGAGAGAGAGAGAGAGAGAGAGAGAGAGAGAAGGGGTACTGAATGAGTTTCGGGATTTTGAGCAGCCAGATCGATACAAAACTCCCACAGCTGCTGAGTCACTGCACCAGCAAAGCCAACAAAGTTCACACTCTGCTTTGGAAACTTGTGCAACCCTAAACTGCAACACCTCAGAGCTACACTCTTCTAGTCCACGGATTGTCAGTCCACAACTTTAGCCAAGAAATTTAGGCTTTGTCCTGCAACAACTCTCTCTGCTGAAGCATCAGTTTGAGCGGGCTTCAATTAGGCACTGGCTAGAGCATCAGAGCTCCAATCGACACATGCAGCAGTCATGCTAGAGACTACAGTACATTGAGCGGGGTGAAGAGTGATGCAGGCGAGCCATGAGCTTGCTTGTCCTTTTACAGATGCCATTATATATATATATATATATATATTCCAAGAGATTTTTAGTACCGTTCTGTATATCGGTTCATTTAGTCTGGAGAGAGAGAGACAGAAAGAGAGAGGGACAAAGATAGAAATATAGAGGTGTAAGGAGAGACATAGTGGGGGTCATACATACTGCTGCTATCCACAAACAGCGTTGTCATGGTTACAGTCCCATTGTATCAGTGTCCTCACCATCAACCGACCAAGTCCACATTCAGATACACACACACACACACAGACACACACTCACACAGAGACTCACACACTGGTATGCACAGAATGTCTGGCTTACTTGGATTCTTATGCCAGAGCATCCAGTAATGATCCAGTGTGTGTTTGTGTGTGTGTATATGTATTATTTATGATTACTTACGTTTGTGATTCTTTGAATAATGTTACTGTTGATTTGTGTTGAAACCCAGTTTTTACCAACAAACTTCCAAACTTTGTGGACAGTAGTATTCTATTCTATTCTAGTTCTGTTCTGCTCACATACACTGTAACACTGATCTAGTGTGTGTGTGGGCATGTGATTGATTTTTAGACATACCTGTTTGGACTTAGTGGGCATCTCTAACAGCAGATGCTTACTGCCTAATACACTCCTCCAATATTTGTAGACTAAAGGCAAAAAGCTTCTATCTATCTATCTATCTATCTATCTATCTATCTATCTATCTATCTATCTATCTATCTATCTATCTATCTATCTATCTATCTATCTATCTATCTATCTATCCCCTTCTCATCATCTTCCTCACTCTTCATCCAGCCATGTCTGACACATCAACTTCCTGACATCTCGTCTCTTAGCAACATGCGAGGGAAAACTCTGCTCTTCATCCTTCCCCATCACTCTCTCTGTTAACCCTTTCAACTGCATGCTTATCCTTCACTTATTAAATTGAACACCTTAATAATAAATAAGAAATAATTAATAGTACTTTATAAACAACTTCAATAGGAACTCATTTCAATACAAGAGATTATTACTTTGCTACAAGGTACTTTTGACACAGGGTATCCACAGTCAGAGCAAGAGGAATAGAGGAGAGAGAGACGATTCACACATTTATTAAAAGCCAGAGAATAATTTCGAGAAACACACACACACGCACACATGCACACACACACACACACACGCACACGCACACGCACACGCACACGCACACGCACACACACACACACACACACCTAACCCGGCTGTAACTTTGGCCTCTTTCACTTTTTTAATGATAAAAGCTGCAGTTTTGGGGAAGCAGCTTGTGGAGAGCAGCCAGCTGTCCCTGCAACCCCACAGTGTTAATGTATTTTAACAAACACACACAGACAGTGCCAAATGGCTGATGACACCTGACGAGGTGCCAATCGGTCGAGCTAAAATGGCTTGCTAAAGTTATGAATAATTCATCCTGCCTATGGCAAGCTGTAAGCAAACAATAAACAAACTAGGCCTCGGGAAAAGCTTCTGGGCTCTAAATGGAATTCTGCCACATAAAATATACCAGGAATCAGAAATGGATAAAAAACTGAACAGTTTACTCTGAACACAAACATAACATTCCCAAGCCAGTTAGATCAAAACTCAAAACGGGCATTTCTTTAAACAGTGTACTGGACAGGAGGATTTATCAAGGTCACGTTTCTCTCACTTTAGTGTTTAGGAATGTATTATGAAATTGTTAATGGACTCACCTTTGACTAATATACCTTAAGGTTGCTTAAGGATTATATCTCTTACAGCAGAGTACAGGAGTGTTTATTAAGGTTGCCTATCAATAATATCTCTTACAGCAGAGTACAGGAGTGATTATTGGGATCATTTTGGACTAATATCTTATTCTTTTATTCAATCATATAGGGGTTTGTTACATGCATTACACTCACATGGTAAAATCTGGCAGCATGGCTTCAGTTTGTCCTTCACAAACTCTTTCCTTTGCTCTCATTCAACACTGTTTTCACTTATTCTATGGGCCATGTGCCCTGATCAATATAGTTTATCCATAAGGTCTTAAATTATTTTGTAATGTATGTGTGTGCACACTGTAATCTTTGAGATGTGTATGAAAAAGATATCTCTTAACTTCCAGAAACGTTAATTACAGTAACACTGTGAGAACCGTGTGACTGTATGTTTGTGTGTGAGCTCAAAACACATTTTAGACTTCAGACTTTAGAAAATATTTATTATTGCTTTAAACTTAACTTTATTATGTTATTATGTTAAGTATGCAACATTCCATTCTGTTCCACCTTGTCAATGTATTTTATTGGTGGCAATTTTAGCTAATTATGGATATAACTCCAACACATGAGCCAGTACATAACTCGAAACTACAGCTTTGAACACTTTTGTACACACATAAAAACATGAGAGTTTTCACACACAAAGAAAAAAAACCCAAAAATCTACTTAAATCCATAAAATGTGAATTACACACTGATTTTCCAACTTTCAGACACATTTACTAAATGAGCTCTAATAAGGGCATATCCATGGACTACAACTGTTTGTGTGTTTGACTTCAAAAGAAACCGAATAGAACATTAAAAACATAATTATAATAAACCTATTTTTAATCTCAATATAACAGTATCCCTATATCAACTATGGTAACTCTTAGTTACAGTAGCTGTACATTAATTCTGTGTTAATTCTACATTCCTTGTTATATGCCATGTAATTCCACATTATTATTACAACATTACATAATGCTATCTTGTCACTGCCATGATTCTAATGTTGTCATTATTCTGTTTTGGTATCACTTAAGAAGTCAGCTTTATTTAAAATTATTTTTTTTTTATTTCAACAGTGATGAGATGTACATCTCTATATAGATACATTTACATACTATTGCCAACTAAACTGCAGTAATTGCTTATTGCACACTGCAAACTTATTTTAAAACTTTAATTCTACATTGCCTAAAATCTACTTTCATTGCCTATATTCAATTTTCGCTGTAGGCCTCCTGTCTGTATTTCTGCTTGGTCTTTTTGACCACTATGAAGTTGATGTAGCTGCTCTTCTAAAGCAGAACCTGTGGGTCCATCAGCCCTTAATAACTGAAACAATGATGAAGGAAGATGGCCAGTTTCAGCCCTGAGGCATGCTGGGAATCAATGGGGCGGAAAACCAAGAATGGTCATGCATCGATTTTCACGGGGAGGGAGAGAGACAGAGAGAAAGAGGGAGAGGGAGAGAGAGAGAGAGAGAGAGAGAGAGAGAGAGAGAGAGAGAGAGAGAGAGAGAGAGAGAGAAGGCGGTACCATCTGTCATGTCATAACACTCCGTTTGAGCCATTTTCCTCTGAAATTACACTTACACAATGGGATATGGAGAAAACGGTGCTGACTTAGACCAAGAACATGTGTGTGTGTATGTGCGTCTCTGCGCTTGTGTTTGTGTGTGTTTAAAAACTAGTCTTTTTTTATTTGATTGGACCAAAGTTATAGCATCATCCACAAAAAAGAAAACATTTGGCTAAGCTAAGCTAAGCCTTTCTTATTAGCTGGCACAGACAAGCTGTGGTTGCAGTCTGATGTGGTTTCTGATTGTGACTGCCAAACTGAGCTTAAGCTTCAAACACTTTAACCTGGCTCAGTAGACGATGACAATAAAGCCCAGCTGTCATTGATTTTGGTATCATTTTGCACTACAGTTATCCCAGTAATGTGCCTAACCACACAGCGACAACGAAGACTAGAAGAACCCGAAGGGATTAACCCCTTAGCCTCTACAAGTCTGCACATGGCTCCACACTTCAGTTCCGTTCCACAAGTAACAAAACAAAGCGGGGAATTATATTATAGCATGTGCTGAATATTAGGTTCCACTGAGGGACCAAACCACTTCAATTTGGGACCAAGCCACTTCATTTTGACCTTCAGTTTAGGACCTAGGCACTTCAGGTAGGGATATAGCCTCTCTGATTTAGGAAAAGGTTTCAGTAAGTGTCTAGGACAAAATAACTTTGACATAGAACAACTTTTTTTTTTGGCATCAAGACACTTCAATCTTGTAAAATACACCTCAGTTTAGAACCAGGGCATTTTAATTAAGGATCAAGTTAATTCAATTAGGAATAAGTTTATGATTATGATTATAAGCTTCTAAGATTATATAACTTTGGTATATTATGATGGCACTTTATCATGATACAATGGCACCAAGTCTCTTCAATTAAGGACCAAATCCATTTAATTTAGGGCTACTTCTATTTGGGATCAACCTGCCTCAGTTTGGAGGTTTCAGACCAAACAGTTTTCAATATGCAACTACTGCACTTCAACTTATACTCTTCAGCTTCTACCTTTTACTTGTAAAGGTCAACATCTATCAATGAACACATAAACACAAACCAGTGGCAGTCATTTAGGTCCAGTCTCAGAGCAGATAAGCAAATGATTAATTATTGAGTATTAAGTGAATTGTTAATCATTGATGAGGTGTTAAAGCAGGGAGAATATAACAATGCAAAAATTAATTGGGTTTTAATTTTAATGTGCTGCTTTATAGGGTTTCAGGACTGGGGACCATGCACATTAAAGCACTTTAATATTATTATTTAATGGAAGAATATTATTAATGTAGTGTTTATTTAAGCAGGGAAGTCTCTTGGTTCCGATTCTCATTTTCAGAAAACATATCTCCAGGAAAGGTGCATAAGAACATTGTATATGTAGTAAGAAACAGTATACCCGTTGTGTACTTTCTGCTGTAAGTGAACTGTATCTGCAATAAATGGTTGAATCAGTTCCAGCTGCCCACCTGTGGCTGATCTGTGTTCCTCGTAAACTGGACATGGTTTCTTCCAGGTTCTGTCTGAGGTCAGCAATGTTCTTCACTGTCCGCATTCGTCTGGTCTCAGGGTCCTCACCTGGAGTAGAACAGAAAATAGCATGTACATTCTTGTTTAAGATACACAAATGTGTCAGTAACATGTCCCAGCTTAGCTTCAGTTTCCAGATGCCTGTATCATCTGGAACAAGCTACTTCAATTATAGATCAAGCTTTTTAAATATGGGACCAAGTTGCTTCATCTCACATTAAGTTGTTTCATTATGGGATATAGCTACTTTAATTTGGAACATAGCTGTTATCACTTGGGATCAATCCACTGCAATCTGTGATCAAGTCACCTCAGTTGTGGATTCACGATACAGGAGCCTTAATGTTAAATCAAGTCCCTTTAAATTGGGACAATGTTGCTTCAATCTCAGACCAAGCCACTTCAATACCATGCTACTATGATTCAGTATCAAGCCACCATAATTTGAAATCAAACTGCCATCATTTGGAACCAAGCTGCTTCAATTTCAAACCAAGCCACTTCAATCACAAACAAAAGTGCTTCAATTTGGTTCACACTGAGCTTTAGACACACCAGTCTAGGACTAAGAAGCCTAGTAGATTCTCCAAACACTGTGTATGAGCACCTCTGTAATGGAATGCAGGGAAGACAGACAAAAAATATATTTTCCTTGCTTAGAAATATCAATTACATTTAATACGTAAGCAGGTGTACCTAAAATTTTCGCGAGAAAGGTATTTTCTGATCCACCGGTTGACACTGAACTCATATCAGCTGGATATTTTAGGACTTGGTCAGCCCAGGCTTTGTGATTCAAACCCGCTGTGGTTAGCAGCTGGAGGACGCCGTCTGTCACCTCCGTCATGTCTCTGAACATGCTGAAACAACATCCGTCGCTGACGGGAAAGAGACAGCATTTGGTGTCATCACTTTTCTGCAGTGATGACTTTTTATGCTACAGCCTGTGCCTATACAGCGCACGCTGTCACAGTCGATCTGCCTGTTTCAGACATTTCTGAGTTGTTTTAGCCCATTCACTTTGGCTCGGTGAAGACAATACAGCTGTAGACCACAGGACTATTATGGCAAAAAAAAAAAAACTCTCAGTAGTCTATCAACCAAATCTGAGATCTGTATATATTATATAGTGACAAAAGGAACCTTTAGAAATAATTTGATCCCCAGACTTCTGATTTGTGTCTGACTCCACCTGTAAAGATTCAAGGGTATTAATAGGGAGTTTTATGTTGAAACACTGCTGTGAGGATTTGATTGTATTCAACTACAAAAGCATGAGTAAGGTAAGCTACTAAGATTGGATTACTTGTGGACCACTGTTGGGTGGAGCTCCCTCACTTTAGACACCACAGTTCCACTGCTCCACAGCCCAATGCTGCCCTCTAGGTGGTGCAAACCATTGATCACGGTGCCCTTAGGCTCAGGTGCAGCTGGTCCATAGTGTCCCTTTCTTATGGCAGTACATTTCTATGGACATTATACATATTGTAAGTTCACAGCAAAGGCCTGTGTCAGCAATGGGTGAAGCTAAATCCACTCATTACAATCTCTGTCTGAAAACAGACTTCAGGTATGCTATTGGTAGCTTATATAACAGCCTAGATACTGTCAATGCTATTCTCAGGTTGACCCATAATGCAAGACTTGATGATGAATTTAAAGCTAGACATTCCAAAAGGCTCATCGACAGTGCAGTTTCTTTCAGCCTCCCATCAGTTCACAAACACTCCTCCGCTATAGAAATGCTGAAATGCCAGCCAGAACCGCTCACACCATCTCAGACTCTGTCACCTCACACCAACGCCCAGTGAGTAATCAGCAGATAGAGGAAAGAGTAGGTGGATGAGAAGAGAAAAGAGAAGAAAGAGAGAAAGAAATCCCTATTGTACAAAAATTTGGAATCTGTGTTTTTAAAAATGCATACAATGATGCTGATAGTTTGCATTATTCCAGGTCTCAAATCATTATTATAATTAGAAGTGAATTACTACAAAGGTAATATACAGAATGCCTAGCACAAGAGAAACAGTACACTGTTATTTTATTATGAAAAATGTATTATTTTTCATTTAAGTAATGTGATGCTCATAAAATGCTTATGACACATAATATAATATATAATTCCTTAAAATATTTAAACCTGCCTTATAGAAGCTTATGACCTCAACCTCATAAGCCCTACATGAATTCTTTCTTGTCATTTCAATCACGTCTCTTTACAGCTCTGGCCAGAATAAGTGGGCGAGTTTTCCTTAACAGGTACAGCGTGACGAAATGGCCAGAAGCTCTGATGTAACACTTGCCTGATTTGCATTTAAATGGCAAACAGGTCAGTACGGGAATGATCACAGACTGTGGTAAAGGTTGGATTGGTGCATTTATTAATGACCACAATCAGTGTTAGTGTGATCATTTGAAGAAGAAAGTCATATCACATATTAACAAAGTCATTTTTTACCCTTTCAATATGTGGGTTTATATACCTTTACACTATATTTACATTTCATGATGTTTCCTCTAGAAACATAAAGATAAAAAAATGAAAGGAATCTATCCAGGCAGGCTCCACCCACAATCTGTTCTCTAATGTGTTTGCTTTATAGAACCTATAGCTGGCAAAAATACCACCTATTGAGAAACTGTAGCTTACAACTCAGTGTATAACACAATACCTACATTTAGAGTGAGATATTAAAACATGGCAAAATAACCCGGCTAAGTTGTATACACTATAGCATTCTGTCAAGCTTATCCAACCTCACAACTGTTGCTACCAAAGGACACATTTGTGGGCCAAGCCTGGAGAGGGGAACTGAAAGAAGAAAGTAATTAAAAATTATGTTTAGTCATGATTAGGAGAGGAAACAGCAGGCTAGTGGATGCTCCAGGGTTAAAGCCTCATAACGCCACTTCATATTGTGTGTTAGCATGTCTGCGCTATTGTTGCATTCACAATCTGTCTGTCTGTCTGTCTCTCTTTCATTCTCTCTCCGTCTCTTTTTCACAAACACATGCACACACACACATACACACCCACACAAACACACACATGCACACAAATGTCTACCATGGATCCAATTATAGAGCAGTTATAAGATGACAAAAACAGAAAAACAGGCCCCTTAGGAAAACACACACACACACACACACACACAGAGTTGACCAGAGGCTATGATTTATGGGCTTGTAATGGGCTGGAACATTCAGCTGAACTGCATAAAAGCACAGAGAACCATTTCTCTCCATTAAAACACTACACAGAAACAAAACACACACACACACACAGTCTCTAACATATTCACACACATACGCACTGCCACACACACCCTCTGTCACACACTGCTGTATGACTGTATTAAAACCTCTTCACGCCAATCAAGTGTGTTTTCATCGCTGACAAACCAGCTGATTAAAGAGCACATAGAGGTGAAGCTGCATGTCTGAATGCTCTTCATCACTGCAGCTCAAACTCAACACATACTCAATCTATGCGTTTAGGAGATTTCTAGGCATTAATTGAAAATGAGGACAGTATGTGCTTTATTTCACCTCAAATGCTGCTGGATATATACCCACTGACCACTTTATTAGAAACACAGTCATACCTTGTACCTTCTTCTCTGTATACTTTCGGATCTCAACCACTATACAGATCTGCAATTACAGACTATAGCTCATCTGTTGCTGCACAGTTTATAAGCCCCCCTCTATTACATTCATTCACTGGTCAGTTTCTGACCACAGGATAGATACTATAGGGTGATGGGTCTTTCACAGCACGGCAATGGATGTCAGTGTCACTGCTAGATTGAGAGTAAACCACTGCTCATAAATAACCAATCTGGATTCTGAAACTGAAGATTTACTAAGAGATGGTAGAGAAAATGGCTAACAAATCATGGATCAACAGACGGGCTGCAGTACAAAGCAAGGATTTCAGATAAAGAGGTCACTGAGGCTATGATGCAGCAAAAGAAGTGCTGTAGCACAACAAAGCTAGGAAAATAACATACAAGAGAATACAGAACAACATTTCATAGAAATGCAAGTAATGCTAGTACAACACAACAGATTTCTGATGCCTGAGGTTTGTGCATTCACTGCCTTAAATAAACGAGCAATAGAGGCACAGACACACCATATATGACCAATATAAATATAAATATACCAGACAGCACACGCCAGACAGAATAGCCCTGAGATATAAGACTCTGCTGTGTGGAGGAGCTAAACTACATGTGTTGCTGACAGCATGAGGCATGTGCATTAACCAGCTGGTATATGAAATGACATTGTGTGTGTCTGTGTGTGTGTACGCGTATGTAGTGTCTGGAAGATCCTGCAGGCATGGATCACCCAGACAGCTAGTAAATGGAGCTATTCCTCAGAACACCCATAATACACAACATCTACTCCAACAAGCAGTTACAACCAGCCTGCAAACAACGCTGAAAGTGCATGGGGTCAAAATTCAGCAAGACCAATTAGCTCATTACAAATTATTATTTCACATTAAAAGCCGCAATCATTTTTATATTGGCCAGCAATCATTTTCATGGGGGTCAAAAAAATGGTTTTGCTGATTTAAATATTTTTATATTTATAAGTTTTTAGTTATATAGTCATTTCTTTGGTGTATTAGACATATATTCAATGTGCAAAAAGAAGGCACACTTCATCATTTAATTTCCAGTCAAAATGATCTGATATTTACTCATTTCGCAGTATCATGAAAAAAATTTATAAAAAAGTACAGAGAGGCCTTAACATTAAAAAAAAAACACCATTTTCTTTAGGATTTCAGACTCTGAAGAAAGCTTGCATTCAGCTATGTGAAAAATTCACCAAGCACCTTTTGCATGTCTCCAAAGACCAGACATTGGTTGCATTTTCTGCTTCTCAAGATCCAAATGATCAGAAACACATTCAGTGATCTTAAGGTTTGAGCTACACATCCTTTCAGACTTACAGCCTCAGGTTGTTTTCTCACAGTAGAGAGGAAGGGTGGTCTCAAATTTTGCACAGTATTGTACTTGACACAAAATCAAAAGCACAACAGAAGTCATACAGACTACAGCCATCGTTTAACGCCATGCTGAGCACTACTTTCAATGAGATACAATAAGAGTAAGAATGTCTTCAGTTCTGTATAAGCTTACTGCCTGTTCGACTCATTGAGATAAGCCTACATAATTTATCGGTGGAATTCTGTTGCCATTACAAAACTACATTATGCTTAAGTCATCAATTGTCTCTGCCCACTAGTAACTGGTATGGGATATGCTGAATATTATGTTTCAACCCATTCTCCAATAGCACAACATACAGATGGAGGGCAGGAATCAATATAACCAGGAAATCACAATCACTTTTATTAATAAGCAAAAGTTGTTCATAAAGGAAGAAAAACAAAAGACACATATTCCAGATTTTCCAATACCACTTTGTACAACAGGCCCCAGAATGTAACTGTGCTCCCATTTAAGGTGGAACCTAGCTGAAAACTAGCTAATTAGAATTATAATTAGTACTATTTGCTTGCTTGAACACAGAGGAATTTGTCTAGTGCATTTAACCCATCCTTGAAGTGAAATGCACACACACCCTGGTGAAGACACACGCTAGGGGGCAGTAAGCACACTTGCCCAGGTGGTGGGCAGCCATATCCATGAAAGCGCTGTCGTGGGGTTATGTGCCTTGCTCAAGGGCACTTGAGGAGTGTATAGAGGAGTGTATAGTGCTCAGTTCATCTGTTGGTGGGCACTAGTGATAGATATAAAACCTATGTTAAGTTAACCAACTGTAGCATTAATGTCGAGAGGAGCTACGATGCTGAATGTTTGTTGCTTGGTTAATCCTCAAGACAACAATGAAAACCAACAGACACTCATTGTGAAGGACCTTGGTACTAAAGTTGACCCAACCACTAACAAAAAAGACGAATGCCTAATTTTAAGCTGTTTTTTTAGTATTCCTGAGTAGATGGACGTCTGGAGGCAATGGTAATGTTTACATCTATTGTCCCAGTAGCAGCTAAGCCTTGAAAATTTGATGATTTTCTGTTTGTGCCTATTCCCTGTAATAATGTCTAAAAACTAGCACAGTGCAGATTTCTCTCCATCTCAGGCATTCTGGGTAAAAATATGTTATGTGATGTCACATTTTGAGCTAAAACAGCTCTTGTTTTACCACCAAATAATACTTTCACCATTCGTAAATGTTGCCAGCAACATAATCACATTGTGTATGCTTGCCTTAACCTCTTTAGCTCTAAAGGATTCAGTCACTCACATATTAGTTTCATAGTATTTATCATACAAATTCATTTTAACTGGAGAACGTTACCTTTACCTAGACAAGCATAACTAAACCAGATAACTATAATTAACCACGTAAGATGAACTTTAATAAAATCAGGACTTAATCAGATCAGTAAAATTGAATGCAGACAATATGGAAAACCAGATAATCTGGATTCAGACCGATAATCTATAGTTAATCAGACAACTTGTATCTAACCATGCAACCAACCTGGACGATCTAGTTTGCAGTCAGAATAATATACTGTAAGCCTAATTCATAAACAATAATCCTGGTGTTTAAGGAGCTAACACAACTCTAAGCAGGTTCATCATTCACTTACGTATCGGGTGTGTATGTGTGTTCAGAACTTGCTCCAGGTCTCCTAGCATAGTGAGGATAACCTCCTTATCCAGCTCAGCTCTTTCCTCCCTGGCACTTTCTATCTCTTCTGCCCACTCTCCAGCTCCAGGAGCCTTTGGATCCTCTTCCTCCTCATGATCTACTTCCCGGCTGGCTCTGTGTTTGGTTTCAGGTGCAGGTGCGACGCCCCTCGACCCCGGTCGGCTGACCTTTTGACCCCAGGGCACAGGAATGAGGGAATGCTCAGACTGAGAGAGCATCTTCGTTAGGGAGAGCGAGAGAGAGCGAGCGCGAGACGCCCCACCTTCTTTCGGCTTCTTTCGGCCATCCGGCTTCTTGTGCCCTGCTTCTTCTTCTTTAGGCGGCTCGTCCAGCTCGAAGGAGTAGACTTTCTGTTCCCCGTCACTAAGCAGAGTCAGGTTGCCGAGGGAACGCTGCTTGCGGATGTTGCGGTTGTCGGGGCGATGCTGAGATGGGCTGGAGCTCCGGAAGACAGAGAACTCTCTGCCCTTCTTCATTTTGGCTCCCGTTTTCTGCTGTCCGTCCTGCTCTGGCTGCCCTGCTCTTTCTGCCTGCACTCCTCACATCATGTGCGTGTGTGTGTGTGTTGGTATGCCTGCATAATCTTCAGGTGGCAGCTGGCTCTCCCTCGCTTTCCGCCTGTCCACAGAACCACACCTCACACCAGGGAGGCTCTAATGCCATCCCCCTGCCCACACATACACACACACAACACGGCCAATAACCACGTCCAGGTACACGCCACAAGCACACTCTCCTCCTCCTTCTTCCCGTTCCTTCCTCTTCGATCACTCTGCTTTCCTATGCCTCTCTCTTATCCTCTCTCTCTCTGTCTCTCTTTCTCTACCCGCATGCAGACATGCACTGTAGGATTAGCACTGAAGCTTCTCAATACAGCTCCTTCTAGACATGCCTCTCCCTCTCTCAATCGTCTCCATCTCTTTCTTTCTCTCTGTTTTGTTTTTTTCTATCTCTTTCTTGCCTCTCCCTCCTCTCATTCCCTGTTCTTCTTTCCTCTATCTTTTTATCTTCGACAGCTTTCATTTCTCCCTCCCTCTCATTTTTCTCATTCTCTCTACCCTTGTGACTCTCTTTTTCCTTACTCTCTATCTCTCTTTTTCTCACTGCCCTAACCTCTCTACCCTTTTCTTTCTCTCTCTCTTCTCTCTCTCTATCTCTCTTTCTCTCTCAGAAGCTGAAGTGCCCTTTCACTCTCTCTGCTCTGTTCTGTTAATTACAGGCTGACGGAGTGTGTGAGCTCAGACAGAAGGAGAGCCTGTGTAAGAGAGTGTGTGTGCATTTGTGTATGTGTGTGTGTGTGTGTGTGTGTGTGTGTGTGTGTGTGTGTGTGTGTGTGTGTTTGTGCATGATTGACATGGCATGAACGAGTTCATGTGTTCAGGGTCTGTCTGCTCTGTTTAATATGCACTGAGCTATTGCGATCTCTCTCTCTTTCTCTTTCTCTATCTCCCTCTCTTTATCTCCTCACAGCTACAGTGAGGTTTGCTTCTGTTGTTGCCATTGGCTACCAAGACAGCATGCCTTTGGTAAAAAAAATTATACGTTAAAGTGTGTGTGTGCGTGTGTGTGTGTGCGTGTGTGTGTATGCGTGTGTGTGTCTGTGTGTGTGTGTGTGTGTGTGTGTGTGATGCAGCACCTGCACTGTGTCTCTCGCTGCAGTGACTCAGTGCTACACCCAACACATTTCACCATGTACACTTGACCTGAATAAGATGCACTTTAGCCAGATAAGATTAATTTAACCAGATTATCATGATTTACCTAATAAACTGGATGTGAACTCCAGATA
Organism: Prochilodus magdalenae; assembly: GCA_024036415.1. Classification (NCBI taxonomy): domain Eukaryota; kingdom Metazoa; phylum Chordata; class Actinopteri; order Characiformes; family Prochilodontidae; genus Prochilodus; species Prochilodus magdalenae. The sequence goes on along the minus strand of JAMWET010001378.1, from coordinate 112,435 downwards.
ATCAGGAAGTAAAACAGATCATCTGAATTAAAATGAGATAAACTAGTTTTAGCAAAATGGATTACAATTGGATTGCCTGGATTTAGCAGATAACCAAGATTTAGAACCACAATTATTAAAATAGATCAAATGGATTTGGCAAAGTAATCTATATTATAAAATCAGACTACCTGGATTCAGACAGATAATCTGGAGTGAAACAGCCTTATCTTTAAACTGAACATACAAAAGTAAAGTAATGTTTTAAGCATGAAAAATGAATCACATGAAAACAAATGAAGAATGAAAACAAATGAATCAAGATTTAAATCAAACATTTGGCCTAAAGCTAGATAAAATGGCTAATCAAAGTAACCAAGATTAAAATCAGACTACCTGATTTTAAACAAATAATCTGAAATAAGACTAAAAATTAAATAAAAATAATGTCTTAGTTATTAAAATTACGATATGAATTAAAACTAGATGGGTTGAAAACAAATTACCAAGTTTGAGCCAGACAAAGGGGATTCAGATAACCAGGCCAAATGTAGATAGTATGAAATAACCTAGAGTCAATCAGATAAACAGAATTGAAACTATATCTGACCTAAAGACACATTTTGGGCCAGGGGTCATATACAGATATGCACAGATCCACAAAATTTGAATTGAAAGTAGATAAGACAGATTCAAATCCAGTAATCCAGATTCACTTACATAACCTAGAATCTGGAGTGATGCATCCCAACCCAGCATACTAATTAGATATATTGACCATAAGAGAAATATGCAGTCGAGCAGATAGTCTAATCGGTTAACAGGTAGCATCAGAAAACACTGCCCAACATTCATTTTGTAAGACCACAGTCATATCACAAGATAAAGGCAGGTGTCTGTTTCTGAATTTGTGTGAATTTGTGAGACACACAGTTTTACAGTTTGGAAGGACCCGTAAGGCACTGCAGCAGGAGCTGGCATCTATAAGCAGCCCAGCAGGACCCACAAGAGTGACCAAAACGAGCAGTTAGAAAAAGACAGAGCAGAAAAACGCTACTGCACATCTGGACACAAGACGCGCTCACACCCACATCTGACCACTGGACACCACCACTTCAAAAATCCTGCCCAAAATCCAGTATGTGGTTTTTCACAAAGCGTGTGTACGTGTGTGTGTGTTTGTTAGCAAACAAAATTCCAGTCATTTTTGTGGGACGTTAGAGGTCAGTTTATAGCTCCGGTCTGCTTTGGACTGTTTTTGCCTTTCAACAACAAAACAAGACATCAAAAAGTAAAAAAAAGAGATTCTTTACTCCGCCACAGCATACAATTTGAGTTATGCAAATAAATATTCTATTCTGTAAATCAATTGGTGTTCAAAAAGATTACTTAATGTAAAGTCTTTAAACTTCCAATAAAAAGTTAACACAATGTACAACACAGATTCCTGTTCTTTTAACTTGTTTTAACTTACTATTAGTAAATTCAATTAACTATATAGTAACTAACATGTGTACAGCGCAGCTTTCCCCTCAGTCCACACATTGGCTTGGTCTCCTCACTCACACAATGCTACCAAACTGGGAGGGTGCAGGCCAACACATCCTTTCACAAAGCTGCTAACACAGCATCACTGGACAGCTCAACATGCTTGGAGGAGAACACTAACTGTTAATTCTGTCAACTCAGCTAAAAGATGTACATGTAGGTTAGCACTGTGCCGAGTGATATGGGAAAGAGAGGGCCAACCTACACTTGTTAGTAAATGTCACTGTTAAGATGAATTTCCCACTGTACAATGTAAATGTACCCTCTCATCATACAGCAGTGGTCCTTAACATTCTATTGTACACCTTTAATTAATTTGAAAAAGTTTTAAAATGCTGCATTCACTTTCCAAGAGGAAACAAGCATATCTGTACCTTTTCATGCAGCAAAATAAAAACAAATCCTGAATTTATTAACTGCAACATAAGGAACAGAACTGTAACACAATATGGCACAGTTATGTGCCCTATGCAGATTTTTCTGAAAATGTACCCACTCAATTATACTCTCTTGGACTGCCACCAGGGTAAGGCTATGTGAAGATTGCTCATAAAGAATATGTAGAAGAAAAACACTATTATACTGTAATAGGTCATTTATAAATTGAACTTGAGCGTGAGTGGTTTCTTTCATCTGAGCCACGTTGTGGGATAACTAGACCACTGTGTAAAACTGATCTGTGTCAAAGTCGAAGCACCCTCAGCTACAACACACACACACACACACACACACACACACACACACAGATCCTCCTCCTCTGCATGTTTCCTGCCCCCATATTGCCATCACAACAGGAAAAGGTCAGAAATGACAGGTGGACAAAGGCAGGCCATGTTTACATCACTGTCCAGAGTGTGTTGTCGATGTGTGTGTGTGCCTCTGTGTGTGTGCCTGTGTGTGTTTGATGTTGATAAAGGTCACATGCTTGTTTCTGTTGCTACACTACTGTGTGTGTGTATGTGTGTGTGTGTTGTAGTTTGTATGTTTACTATGTACTATGTGTGTATTCTGTTTATGTACTCTGTGTGTTTGTACTTCTGTTCTCTAGAAAAACTTCTACAAATTTCAGAAATATTGTATTTACGTATGAAGTCATACGATTTACATCATTAATTTTGATTATTCACATTCTTTTGTGTGGTTGTGTGATTAGCTTAAAGCTTAACCTAAAGGTGTTAATTACTTGTTATAACATATATAACATATATATATAGCATGTTCATCATGGGAATGCACAAACCAAAACACAAACATCATGCACATTTCCAATGTCAAGACGGATATCTGAGTGCAACAGTGACGGCATGTTTCAACTACTCCCTGATTATGGTGCTGTAAATCTCATACAGCTCCTTTATGTCTTGCTGATTTATCCATATTTCTCTTGTTGGAACTGATCACCACTGTCTGTTTAAGACTGTCAGTGCTAACATTCGTAATGATAATGATATTACCGGCAACAGTACAGTATTTCGCAATAACTTTGGTTTTAGGAAGAGCTTGATTTTATGAGGGAATTTGACATTTAGAAGCTGTAGAGTCATAGATTCAACTGCACACCAGCAGAAAAGGGTGTACAGAGAAAAGACTAGAATTAATAAATTATAACAGTAAGGTGCTATTCATGTTAACATGGACGCCATTTGCGTAACAAAAGAAATAAATACACCTAAAATCATAAGCCCTTAACTGATGCTTGTGGTGTGTGTGTGTGTGTGTGTGTGTGTGTGTGTGTGTGTGTGTGTGTGTGCAGAGGTGTTCAATTATCGACACAAGAATAATAAACCTGTGGCAGGCCAAACACAAAACCGTGTGTGTGTGTATTATATATAAACCCACCTGATATCTCCTCTAGGCACTGTTTGGCTGTTTTGTTGTAGATGAGTTCTTTAGTAGGACTGAGACAGGGCTCAATGACTGCAGTACAGTCATTCTCTGAGTATGTCCTAGAGACACAGAGAGAGAGAGAGAGAGAGAGAGAGAGAGAGAGAGAGAGAGAGAGAGAGAGAGAGAGAGAGAGAGAGAGAGAGAGAGAGAGAGAGAGAGAAAGAGAGAGAGAAAGCACATTGGTTAAATTACCAACAAAACAAAACATGCATACAATTGTAATAATCTGGCTCCACCCACAAATGTGTTCTTTTGTAACTGCTGACAAAAAGTCTTCAGACTTCGGTGAGGAGAAATATTCAAATGAATTTAGAGAGATAAGCATATAGAAACAGACAGAGGAGGTTAATGCACACATATACACAATATACACCGCTCATCAAACGCGTGAGGACACACTGTACCCTTTTAAAAGTGTGTTAGTAAAGTAAAGAGATCATGTCAGTTGGATGTATCATCACTTCACCTCAAAGCAAAGGTGGCTAATGGAGTTCAAAGAGCAGAAATGAGCAGATAATTCATAATTCATTGGTAATCCGTTCAATTCAATTAAAAAATATTCATTTATTTATTTATTTTGTTGTGAATTCTTGTAAAAGTACCATCCATATAATGTCACTAGATAGCAATTTGAATTAGTGATTCGATTTGGTGATTCGATTAGATTTAATTTGATGTTCTTATACAATATATCATGTTTTGATTCACTAACCAGTTCATAAAAAGCTAATTTGGCCTTATGTAGACATGTAACATGACAACACAGCCTCGGTGGTCCACTACAAAATCCCAATATGCATGACAATAAATATTGCTTAAATAAAATGACTTTTTATCACAAACTGTGTAATAATAACACAATCTACCCTACATATCATATTTACATGAGGCTGAACAGAGTGCCCCCTTGCTGTCAGAAGTGGAATAACACAACACTGTGACCTTTTCACTGTGACCTTTTTTGTGCACTCTACCTCACCCTTGGCCTCTAGCCAGCAGCACAGTGGAAGTCCCTGATGGTGGTGCAGGCCATGATAAGGTGGGTGTGTTTAATAAAGAATAGCGGGTTATGGGTTAGAACTCCGACAGGTGTGTGTGTGTGTGTGCATGAATGTGTGCATCCATAAGTGTGTGTGTGTGTGTGTGCATGTGTGCAGAGGTGTTCAATTATCGACCCAAGAATAATAAACCTGTGGCAGGCCAAACAAAAAAAACGTGTGTGTGTGTGTGAGAGAGAGAGAAAACGTTTCGTGTGTGTACATGAAAGCTGTTTAATCTAGAGAGGGATTAGAGCCAATCATCAACACACACACACACATACGCACACACACACACACACACACACACACACACACACACACACATATCCACACTGAGGCTAACTGAAAAAATAAATAGTCATGCATCCTCACTCTCTCACTCTCTCTTTCTCTCTCAGTCTATCTGTATTCTCTTAGTGTTCTTCTTTCTTCCTCTCTAATCCCCATTTTCTTTCCCTTTCCTCTCTCTCTCAGCTTCTAAATGTCTCTTATTTTTCTTTCTCAGCTCTTTTTGTTTGTCTCTTTACCTTTCTCTTCTTTCTCACTGTCTTTCTTATATTGCTTTCCATCTCGTTTCTTTCTTTCCTGTCTTTGCTTTTTCTGTCTGCCCCCACTCTGTCTCTTTATTTTCTCATTCTCGGTATCTTTCTTTACTTGCACAAGTCTCTTTCACCATCTTTTTCTATCTTTATTCTCTCCTCTCCTATTTCTCTCTTTCTCAGCCCCTCTACATCCATATTCTTCCTCTCCTTCTTTGCTTTATCGCTTTTAGCCTTGATGGTGCTATTTAGAATCCAGCAGTCTGCAGCCCTAAAGCTCTTTTACTGCATTTCTGTTTATGACTCAGCCATTTTGAATAGTGCCTACAACATACTGAATTCAGGAAGTTAGTTTGGCGTAGGCATATACATTAACAGAAGTGAAGAGTTATAAAAGGGGTTAGGACTGTGTTTTAAAAGTACAAATTAGGACCAAAGTGAAGCTAACCTCACGGCTAATGTGTGTTAATGTAAAAACACAATAAGCGCCAGATTCAGATTTCTCTGCAGATCTCAATTCTGACAATACAATTGAAATACTTTCTTTTACATTTCTACAGGCTGAATAAAAGATTGCAAACTGCTGCTGGGGAGGGGAATCCTTTAAGAAGCTCTTCTGGGAGCAGGACCCCTTCCCTGCTTCCCAAAATGAAAAACTCCTTGCGGTTCATGTGACACGTTTAACAACAAATTTCAACCAAAATTCTGTTAGTAATCACCCTGTTTCTAATAGCTCCTAAAGATCATAATATAGTGCCTAAAGCCATAGCTCAGATGCAATTACTGATTATGTCCATCAAGCAACTACAACAGTGCTTCTCGATTCCGGTCTTAGTGACCCCATGCATTGCATAATAGTGCTTTAGCTTATGAAAAACCTGGGGCATGATTTAGGAAAGCTTTCTGGGAGTAAAAACTTGAAAACAAGAAAACTTCACTTGTTCAAAATTTCAATATTGTGAGAGACATAGGGTGTGGTTACTTTTTTAACCAGATCTTTGTCTTTCTCACTGTACCGCTAACCGAATATAGTTACATTTTTTGTATCCTGATTACATAACGCTGTAACATATATTTTGTTACTACCCAACCCTGGTTGCTTAAAAGTGAGCGACAGTTGGTTCTTCTCACACACTGCCCCCAGAGTTCTGCAACTTACAGTGTCACTGTAGCAGTGGTAACGATATTAGCTGTGATATTAGCTACTCCGTATCTCAGTCTTTAAAGTCCAGCTGATCAGTTTCGCTTGCATGCAGTTATGATTCACTTACCAGCAGGTAACAACCTCACAACACTGGCAGTAGCTAGTGAATTTTGATATGATATCTAGCTTTGCTTGTAGTTCCCACCACATAACTCCAGTGCATGTGTGAGAATTGTTGAATGAAACTTTAATTTGTTAAATAAATAATTCCCTACAGATCTGTAGCTTATGGCATCAGTAAATATATGGGCAGAGCTGACTGCCATGGGATTCATGGGGCTAAGGATCAAGAAAGGCAGAAGAAACATGAGGAACAGGTTGGATACAATCCTGGATTAGTTGTTTGTTCTAGAATGCTCACTCCTTCCTCCTCTTCTAATCTTTAGAAAGCTGTTAAGTTTAAAAGTAGTTTATTTTCAACCACATCCACCAGCCAAAACAGCCAACCAACGGCCAAAACAATGCAACATGCCAAAGTGCATTGTGAAGTTATATGATGACAGCTCCTACACGTCCAACATCTCAAATACAGCAAGGCATTGCATTAAAACCTACAGGTCTCACTAGCCAGCCATTCAATATGACTTTCCACACCAAGAAAAGGAATGTTGCTGGCTGTGGTAGGAAAATAGTTCTCTCAGATATCATACTCAATTGCACACTACATTTTAAACTATTGGAAAATGTGAAAGGAAAAAAGTAATAACATATATTTATGCTTGATTTGCCTTTAAAGCCCTCTAAATCATTTTGAGAGGTGTCTGACCATGCATGAGGGATCAGTGTGTTAAGAAACACACAGCGGTGGCGAAGGCTAGTGACTGCACTGGCGTGTAATAGTAATAAACATTGATGACTTGCACAGTGTCCTTTCTCAAACAGCCTAGAAAGAGCGGCACGAAGACTAGCTAAAAGCTAATTATTCCCGGCCTCCTACAGACTTGGAACTCTTCTCTGCCTCCCCGTTGAGTATAATTACAGAGAGTGTGTGCCACTGTTTAATGGAGTAAAATAATGATTTCATGACTTAAAATAGAATACCAGACCTAGATCTTTCTCCGGAACCAGCTTCAGAACCTTACGCTTCTTAGAAGAACACGTCAAACCAACTTACAGATTTCGGGCTGGTGTCTGTTTGATTGTTGGGAGGCTCTAGAATATTCTCATCCTGGTTCATGATATGGTGGTTGTTGCAGAATGATCTTTCAGAAAATAACTATGTTGATTCTGTTAATGGTGTAGATATACTATAACATGGTATATGGCGGTGAAGATAGTAAAAGATGGTGTTTGAAAAGAATGGGGTTGGTGAAGAATGATATTTAGGGAATCAGTGGAAGATGATAGTGCTTGCTAGAGAATGAAAGTGTTAGGTGGAGAATAGTGGTGGCATGGAGTTGTAGAAGTTCCTAATGGTGCCCTATGATAATCCAGCTGATGCAGCTAGAATACTTATACGCAATGCAGTTCCTGCTAACACAGTAAGAATGTCTGCTGTAAATACAATTCAGTACCACTTTACAATAAGGAAATTAAGAGTTTAGGAATAGTCATTGATTATCACCTCCTTAATATGCAGATATAACACATAAATAAGACAGTCAACAGTGAGCTGGTGTTAGTCTAATAGTGAACACACCTACTTTTATACTGTTAAAGCTTAGATTTTGATGTTTACTAATTTTACTTTATCTTTTCCATCAGTCCGCATACACCGTATTAGCTACAAAACATGTTCATATACATCATATGGAGGGGCTCTTTTAAATAATATATTATTATATTATTTATTATGTTATATTTATTTGTTGTTATGTTATAACTGCTTATTAATAATTTGTAAAGTGTTTATGATCTAATTAATAACCCATAATAATCTATTTAATTATTTTAATACCATTTTTAAATCCTTTATAAAGGTAGCCTTATTCTAAAGTGGTACCATAATTGCAATGCAGGGGCACAGTCTTTTCTTGTGTGCTCATCATCTGCACGTGTTTTTCTTTATGGCATACTAGATTCTGGTCCTATTGCATTAGCATAATAAAAGAAAACACCTCCAGGTAGACAACAAAGCACTTTTCTGTACAAACTGCAGGATATAAGCATTTGCATCATTTGCAGTAAATGGCCCATACATTAAATTCCTTGGTATTTAAAACTGATATACTGTAAATGAGCTCTGTTAATGTACTGCAGAGTCTGTTCTTTTTCCTAGTGTAGAACTCACCTGCATATGAAAGGTGCAACAGTTGCAGTGTTGGGGTGGTTATGCTGCTGTTGCTGGGGTAGTTGTACTGCCCCGTTGCCACCCAGCACCCCTCCTGATCCCCCGGTGGAACCAGTAGAGCCAGAAAGGGCAGAAGTGCTGGTGGAGGAAACCATGCTGCTCTTCCGGCCTTCCAGACGCTGCATGTAGTACGCCTGCCCTCCTTTGCTGCTCTTTGCCTTCTCTCCTCCCTCTTTAGCTGGCACTCCCGCCTGACCAGGCTGAGCTCCTGTAGACTTAGCGTTGGCTGATGCTGCCGGAGCTTTTAGCCCAGGTTTAGGGATGCCACTAGAAGCTGGGATTGCGCTTTCTTTCTTTGCTGTGGGCGCCTTACCTCCTTTAGGGATCAGGCTAGCAATTCTGGATGTCTTCTTACCCGGTTCTACAGGTGCTGGTTCTTCTTTAGGTGGACTGCTGGCTTTACTTTTGCTTTTGCTCCTCTCTTCTTTGTCTTTAGGCTGGGGAGGAGATTTTGAGGTGTTCTTGTTAGTATTGGTACTTATACTGTGACTGTTAGCAGTAGAAGCAGTTATGCTAGCTGTGCTCTTGTTTTGCGTCAAGTTGGAGGACGCGGACATCTTGGCCTGCTGTTTGGACACTCCATTTGATGGCACAGGGCTACAAGACCCTTCATCTCCATACTCTGACAAATCATCTTCTTCTTGTAAAGCCATTTCGGCCATGGAAGGGGAAGTCCTGGATGCAGAACGTGGGTTTATTAGGCGAAACTTCTCCAACATGGACCGCTGGTTCCCAGGGGCTGATTTGGAGGCGTCAGTCAGTGGTGGCCGCTGGCGGTCAGCTGCAGACGGAGGAGGTGGAGAGGAAGTGGGGCTGGTGGCCAGCATGGAGGAGGTGGCACTGTGCTTCATGTTCATGGACTTGCTGCGCCATGCCTTGCCTGCGGTTGGGGAGGGGATAGACGAGGCCAGCTGCTGACCGCTGGTGCTGCCGTTCATGCTGCCCACTAGAGGTATGGACTTCACTGTTTCTGTGACAAACAGAAGAAAATATGAGCTAAGACAAGATAAGGTTAGGTAAGATAAGGTAAGACAAGATAAGGTTAGGTAAGATAAGGTAAGACAAGATAAGGTAAGATAAGGCAAGACAAGATAAGGTAAGGTAAGATAAGGTAAGATAAGATAAGGTAAGATAAGATCAGACACAGCAGTGCTGCTGGAGTTTTGTCCACTCACTGTCCACTCTATAAGACACTCACAGGATGCTGCCCACAGGGCACTGTAGACTGAATAGTTTTGGTTGGTGGACTATTTTCAGTCCAGCAGTGACAGAGAGATGTTTAGAGACTCCAGCAGCACTGGAGCACACTCACCCCATTACATCCACTCAGCCCAGTACAACACACACTAACACCATGTTTATAATTTGGATATAAGAAGCCATAATTTCACGCTTGGCACTTCATAAAGCAGGAGCAGGTGGTAAAATATTAGAATATGAAGCAAACTTTCAAGCTGTTGAAAGATTCTGTTATATTTTCTGTTTAACATGTCTTATGTCTTATAGTATGTGGCAAAAGTCCTACGCTACGTCTTTATAAAGTGTTATGCATATAATTGTAACTACTTAAGAGTAGTGTGGTATTATATGGTGTTATGTAAAGCTTATTAATGCATTAATAATGCATTATGAATGCAGACCTTTGTCAAACTACACTTATTAGGCCAGGGCGCCCTCTGCAGGATTGTGCCACATAACAGTAGTAATCATTAAACAGAATCAAAGAGAGTATCAGAGCATCAGAGTATACATTAAATGCATTATATAATATATACAATATATGTGTACAGGTAAGATACAGGGTACATAAGTGTATATTTATGTAAGGGATATTTAACTGTATGAGAGGAGGAAGAAATGGTTCTGTCACATTTTCAGAACACACTGAATGTTGTTGTGTTGCCTTTTGCTTTGCATTCCCCCGCCACAGTGAGATTTCAGGCAAAGCTGAGAGGCACTCAGGCAGAAAATTGGCTCCCGAATTGATTTGGTGGAATTTCAAACAGTTGACGCTCCCTTGTGTTGGCTAACCCCTCTGTTTGTAGCTGTTGAGGGATGTTAAGTGTTGTGGGGAATCAGAATAATTCAGATTAAATCACAGTCCACTGAGACTGTCATGGACATTTATAGAAATACGCACATTCGGGAAATGCTGTAACACGAGAGGATAGAGAGATAATACAACACTGTTCAGATACTTGGAACCACAGATATATCTATATTCATTCATTCATTCATTCTTCTCTATGGCATGTCACAGTGGTTCTCCAATTCATGTTTTCATTACCATCATTCCATTCATTCACTAATTTACACATCCATTAGCCATACACTCATCATTAGGACAGACCAACATTGCCCTTCCGTATAACATATAACACTACAAAAATGAACGAATTAATTAATTACTTAAGTGCTTCACTAATCCATTGCCATACCAGACCACCGTGCTTCACTAATGTATTTAATGTATTTGTTAATTAATTCATTCATTAATATATTCAACCATTCATTCAAAGCATCCATTCATTCAGTTCCCTGAATCATCACTCAATTCACATATTCATTTGTTTATTCATTCATTAGCATAAGATAATCTGAGTTGAAACTGCTCCCATTATAATCTCTCTCACTCTGAGAATACTGAACAGTGGAGAGAGAGACTTTACCAAGCCAGTCTGAGTGCACTGTGAATAGGGTTGTGTGTGTGTGTGTGTGTACGTGTGTACGTGTGTGTGTGTGTTAACTACATTAGCCCCATATTTAGAGACACAAGCAGACTCGATAACTCCTTCTCTCTCATTCCTGCACACACACACACACACACACACTCACAAACACACACATGCACACACACACGCACACACACAGACAAACACTAAGGTCATCCTGTCAGCTTGCAGTTACCATAGCAACCCATCTTTTTCTCACTACTTACTTTATCTGCCGGGAGTAAAATGTCACATTTAGAGCTGAGTGGTGACAGACCTCTCACACGCACACACACACACACACACACACACACACACACACACACACACACACACACACAGACTGATGTGTAATTTTGATTTTGCAAATATGTACCCTGTATCTTACCTGTACAACTATTTCTCTACCTCTTTCTGTCCCACTTTCTCTCTCTTTATATTTTCTTTCCTTTTCTCTTGTATATTTTATATATACTTTCTCTCTTTCTCCCTCTGTCTCTCTCTCTTAATATTTCTCCTCCCATTCCCTTTCTGCCTGTCTCTCCCATACTTTTTCTTTTTTTATCTTTTTCCTTTTCTTTTTCTTTCTATCTTTCTTTTCCTTTCTCTTTCTGTCTTTTACTTAATCTCAGTTTCTCCTTCCCACTCTTTTCTTTCCCCTGCCTAATAAAATATTCTCTCTTTCGTTTTTTCCTCTCTATCTTTCTTTATTCACCACTCTTCTCGATCTCTCTGTATTTTTCTTGATCTCTGTAATTTGCTCTTTCTAAATTCTTTATATTTTCTGTCCTTTTTACTTATTCTCTTTTTTCTGTATCTGCAACAGGGTTGCACATTTTCTCTCTCTTTTTACCACTCTTTCTTTGTCTATTTCTCTTTCTATATAATATTTCTTTATTAGCTTCTCTTTTTTCTCCCTCCCCTTTCTCTCTCTCTCTCTCTCTTATTTTCAATCACTCCCTCTCTCTCTCTGCAGGCCCAGTCTGAACTTCTGACACTATTAATAAAGGTACTGGAAGGACAGAGAGGAGAAAGAGGAGTGCAGAGTTTGCTTTTCTCATTTCTAGAGACATTACCCTCCATGGTGCTATAAATCAGCAGAGTAGTGAAGCAGGGAAAAATAGAGAAAAAGAAAAGACACAGACAAAGAAAGAAAGAAAGAAAGAAAGAAAGAAAGAAAAAAAAGAAAGAAGGTACAGAGAGGATTCTTTGACTCATGCAACTTCACCCTCCACTG